>MU853405.1:1555909-1596094 GCA_033297235.1 Trichocladium antarcticum
AAGTATCCTACGTACAATAGCAGTCTGCTAAATAGGACTATAAGACTCCGACGAATAGGACTATAGTATTCCGACGAACCGGACAACGCTCCTACGAAGATAAGCGCGAAGATAATAAGCGGCGCTAACCTCGTGGCATCGCTACCGCTAAGACTTGTAGCGCTATACGTAGCGCTAAGAGAATAATAGTAGAACAAGGTCTCTAACACTATACCCGCTTTTATAGTATCGATTAATAACGATAGAGGGTATAACCTCTTAGGGTTCGCTATAGCTATAAATAAAATAGTTAGCGAGCTAAAGAGAAAGCTCGATAAGTCTATCGGGAGGTTTAAAGCGTCTATTGTAGCTAGTATAGCGCTCGAGAAGGAGCTTAAGGAGTATAAGTTACTACTTGCGAACTAGAGGATACTAATAGCAATAGCCCTAGACTAGGCTCGCGGTAGTAGCGCTAGTAGCGGCTATAGCGTATCGATCTCCCTCCCCTACCCTAATCCGTTTACTAGAGAAGAGAAGGATACCGTTAAGCGCACCCTACTCTTCGAAAACTAGGAGGATAAGGTACGTAGCTACTAGCGACTACGCCTACGGGAGTTCCTAGACGAGTATACTAAGATCCTATACGTAAAGGCTATACTAGGCGGCAGCGCGCGCTAGGTAGTTATAGCGAAGCTCGAGCAGGTTAAGGAGAACCTATATAGCGTAGTAGTATAGCTATAGAAAACTAGGTCCAACCTCCTAAAGACCCTCCGTACCTAGTATATAATGTATAATGTAGTTACTATAGCGAGTAATAAGCTAGAACTACTAGCGTAGAAGAACAAGTTCGTAATGTTTAATAACTTCCTTACTAAATTTACTACCCTAGCTAATACCGCTAGCGTTAACAACGTAACAAGGGTCCGGATACTCCGGCTTAAGATCTCCCCCTACCTTTTAAGCGCTATAGTTATATAGGTAGTGCACCTACTAGCTAATAACTTTAAGCTCTAGGCTACGCTAGCTAGCTAGCTCGCGACTAACCTAGAGGGAGAGGACTTTAGGCGGAAGCTACGCGGCGGAACTAGGAGCGGTAGAACTAGGGGCGGTAGCAACAACAACGGTAGAGGTAGATACCCTAACGCGATAGAGATTGACGCGGTAACGCTTGCGGCGCTTACCCCCTAGGAGAAGGAACAGCGTAGAGCGAGTAGCTTATACTATAAGTGTAGCGAGGCCGACTATATCGTAAGGGCGTACCGAGTAGGCCGCGGAGGCCGAGGGGACCGCGGTAACGCCTGCGGCGCTAGGCAGTTGCAGCGCGGGGGCGCCTAAGGCGGTAGAGGATCTACTTTCGGTAGAGGACCTAGTTTCGGTAGTAACGTATAAGGATAGCAGCAGCCTACCTAGGGATAGCAGTAGCCTACGTAATAAGGCTATAGCTAAGGCAGGTTCCTAGGCTTTAGGCAAGCTCCCTCTAGGGGCCTTCTAGCTTGTAGCGGCGTAAGCGGCTACGCTAGGGCCTACTAGAGGGGTTAAGGCGGGCTCGCTATACGCTTTGCGGATACCCCTAACTAGAGCGGTTTTGTCGTTAGAAAGGTAGATAAGTAGGAGGAGTATAGCGCTTACTAGTCTATAGCAGAGTAACCCCCTAGCTTTAGCTTCTTATATAACGACTAGGGAAACAAGGAGCTCTTATAAACTATCGCTTATAGGAGGGGTACCGCTAGCTATAGGAGGGATAGGGAGATAGTTTAGTTATTAGTATAGTAGGTAGTAGCGCTAAATCTATTCTCTTGTTATTGTACCTAGCGGTTAGTAGGCGCAATATAGAGTACGTAGCACTTATGGACTTAGGTTATATAGGGTTAGCGTTTATAGATTTTAGCTTTATAGTTACAAATAGACTACTACTAGAGAGGCTGGCGGTATAGCAGCCGCTATTTCTAGCCGATAGAGGGTTCTTACGCTAGATCGAGCATCTAGCGGCGCTTACGCTAGTCGTTAGCAACCACTAGAAGACCCTGGTATACTTCGTTATAACGCTTGTAAAAGAGACCCTAGTAATCTTAGGCCTCCCGTAGCTACGGAAGTACAACCTACGGATCGACTAGGAGACCCTATAGCTCGAATTTACAGAGCACTACCGTAGAAGGTGCCTTCTAGAGTATATTAGAAGCTAGGTCGCTCGGCAGGTAGGCTAGCTAGAGGCGGCACCCCTACCCCTAGAGAGTAGCGGGCGGTACTATGTAACGGTAAAGGACGTACCCGAAGACGACAACTCTAGTACCTCCGGTAATAACAACAAGGTCGCTATCGCTACGAGCAAGCTATCCGACTATAAGAGGGCTAGGCGGTCTAACAGGCGGAGATAGGCCCGTAGATAGTAGAGATCCGCGTCCTAGGGAGACGTATAGGCCGACCTACAGGGGACGCTTATACCGCTAGGAGCGATAGGCGTTCCGGTCGAAGCGCCGCCCCCTATATTACTAAGGCTAGTAGAGGTAGTAGCGGGCGCTAGGAGACTACCCCCTAGACCCTAGTCCCCCCCCCCCTACTACCCTACCCCCGCTTAGTTAAGCGTAGGGGAAGATCCGCTAGGACAACGCGAAGATCCTAAACGGAGCGAGCTTCCTAGCGGTATACTAATAGAAGGGTATAGTAGTTATACAAACTACAATAGGTAAACTAGAGAGAGCGGTAGAAGCTAAGAAGAGAGACTATATACTAGTTCTACCTAAGTAGTTCTTTAAGGACCTACTAAGTTAAGAGAGTATACTAGAGTACGCGAAGTCAATGCTCCTAGCGAGGTTCTATAGCTTTATCGACGCGCTCGCCAAAGGGGATAAAAAGCTTAATAAGATTATAGAGGAGGATTCTAAGAAGTTCTTCGATAAAGCGGATAGACTAGCGCCTACCCTAGATAAGATTAAAGCGTATCTACTAAAGGAATACTAAGACTTAGTAGCCGCTTTCGTCCTATAAGACGCTAATATCTTACCCCCCTACTATACGTATAACTATAGGATCGAGCTACTCCTAGGGAGCGTAGTCCTATATTCAAGGAATCGCCCGATGTTACCGATAGAGCTATATATACTAAAGCGCTAGCTTGACAATAACCTTACGAAGGGGTTTATCTAGCCCTTACGATCGAGCGCCTCGTTGCCTATCCTAATAGCGTAGAAGCTAGGCGGAGGCATTAGAATCTACATTAACTACCGCGGCATTAACAACGCGACGCTAAAGAGCCGGTACCCTATCCTGCTAATCTAGGAGACCTTAGACTCTATCTATAAGGCGAAGATCTTTACGAAGCTCGACGTAATTACAGCATTTAACCAAGTACGCGTAGCGCTAGGCTATAAGTAGCTTATAGCGTTTATTATAAGATTCGGCCTATACGAAACGCTAGTTACGCCGTTTAGCCTATAGGGCGTGCCCGCTACCTTCTAGCATTACGTTAACGATATCCTCTATAACGCTCTAGATAACTATATAATAGCGTACCTAGACAATATCCTAGTCTACTTAGGTACGCTTAAGGAGTATATTAAGTAGGTTAGGGAGGTGCTAAAGCGTATAATCGATATAGGTCTATAGGTAGATATTAACAAGTACGAATTCTATACGAAGCGGACGAAGTACCTAGGGCTTATCATTACGCCTAGGAGTATTAAGATAGACCTAGATAAGGTCGAAGCGGTACGTAATTAGGAGGCTCTAGAGACAAGGAGGTACCTCTAGTAGTTCTTAGGGTTCGCGAACTTCTACCGCCGATTTATATAAGGTTTTTCGAGCTACATACAGCCGCTATACAAGCGTATAAAGAAGATAGTAGACTAGGAGTAGTCCGAGCAATACAAAGTGGCTTTCTAGCGCCTAAAGGTATACTTTGTTATAGCACCGGTACTACGGATATATAACTAGGAGAAGCGCGCTATAGTGGAAGTTAATACGTTAGACTAGTCGGCGGGTAGAGCGCTATTATAGGAAGGGGATAACAGCAAGTTACATCCAGTTGCTTATTTCTTAGCGAAGTATACTACGGCCGAGTGTAACTACGATATCTATAATAAGGAGCTCCTTACGATCGTTAAGGCGCTCGAAGAATAGCGCCCCGAGCTCGAAGGTATAGCCAAGAGGTTTGATATTATTACAGACTATAAGAACCTATAGACCTTTAGTATAACGAAGTAGCTATCGCTACGCTATATACGCTAGTCGGAGTTCTTATCGTGTTTCGACTTCTAGATTATCTACCGCCTAAGTATAGTAAACGGCCGCCCTGACGCGCTAAGTAGGAAGCTAGAGTTTATACCGAAGGACGTTAAAGATAATAGGCTATAGAATAGGCAGCGCCCTCTGATTAACCCGAGTAAGTTCGACCTAGAGACCTTTAGTAGTAAGTACGACTCTAAGCTACTAGGTAAGATACTAGAGCTCTTTAGCCTTGACGTTTCGCGCTACGCTAACGACCTTATTGTAGAGAGCTACGCGAGCTTGCTATTTATAGTAGATATAGTAGGGGCGCTTAGCGACTAGAAGGTACGCGCCTAGCTAAGCAAGATTAAGCGGGAGCTAAGAGTGCCGTTTGCTAAGTGTAAGTTAGTCTCGGGTAGGGCGTTCTACTACGGTAGGCTAATGATCGACCTAGGCGATATAGAGCTCTATTTGTAGCTTATCTACTAGATATACGCGTTAGGGCCTAGCGGGTACCTAGGGAGGACAAAGACGCTTGACCTAATAAACAGGGTCTACTAGTAGCTAGGGATAAGCGTGTTAGTAAGGACGTTCGTCAAAGCCTATATTCTATACTTTAAAACGAAGAACCCCTGCTCGAAGCCTATAGGGTTCCTTAAGCTGCTCCTACTACCGTTAATACTATAGCGAGATATATTAGTAGACTATATTACGCTGCTCCTACTATATAACTAGAGGGGGCAGGAGTTTAGGTATATAGTAGTAGTGGTTAACTAGCTTACGAAGATACGCTACTTTATTGCAACGGCGATACTAGAGGCCGACGAGCTAGCTAACCGGTTTATTAAGCGTATGTACTCGCTCTATAGTGTACTAGAGACGATTATATTGGATAGAGGTACGTAGTTCGTTTTAGGGTTCTAGAGGGCGCTATTAGCGCGCCTTACGATTACCCTAAGACCCTCGTTAGCGTTCTACCCCTAGACAAACGGCTAGACGGAGCGGATTAACGCGGAACTAAAGTAGTACCTACAGCTATATATCGACTAGGTATAGGATAACTAGGTTAACTAGCTCCCCCTAGCGGAGTTTATAGGGAACAATATAGCCTCTAAGATAATAGGTATATTACCGTTCTTCGCGAATTATAGCTTTAACCTAAAGATAGGCGTAGAGCCGTCGAAGCCGTACCTACTAAATATCTTAGAGTAGTAGAAGCGGGAGTTTTTCTAGGTATCTAAGCTTACAGACCGCTTTAGGGCGATCTTTAAGAAGGTTATAGCGCTAGCAAAGTAGTTATAGGACCGCTATAAATAGAACGCGAACCGCTATAGGGAGGATACGCTATAGTACTATATTAGCAATAGGGCGATACTCGATATATAGAACTATAAGACTAGTAGGCCGACTGTAAAGCTCGCGCTATAGTAGGAGGGCCCGTTCGAGGTTACAAAGGCCTTGTTATATACAGTAACTCTAAAGCTCCTAGCGAATATAACGATCTTCCCTACGTTCTACGTCTTAAGAGTAAGGCGCTACCTAGGGTAGGGGCTAGCTAGCTAAGAGAGAGTTAATAATAATATAAGCGCTAACCGTAGGCGCGTAGTTATACGGACTAACGAAGGCGAAGACGTAGTAGAGTAGAGGTTCGAGAGGATCGTAGGGTTTAGTAAGGCGGCGAACGGTCGTTAGTAGTACTAAGTTAAGTAAGAAGTATCACGTCGAGCAAAAGACATCCTTTCCCTGCGAAGGCTAGGGGCAACCTATATAAGCGGGACAGCGCGACACACCCCCTAGATCGCGAAGAGAGATTGATCGATAGGGAGCGGGCTATCCCTATGATAGGTGTGCCCTGAATGATCTATGTTTTCCCGGTCTTTTTCTTAAGTGTACCGCAACCTGTAAGTGTGCAGGTCCTATGAGGCAGGGGCGGCTACCGCAACCTAGGAGTAGGTCCCATGAGGCAGGGGCGGCTAGAAAAGAACTCGGTCTGGATACGATTCGAACTCTAGACCTTCGCGCAACGTGACTATAAATCGCAGGGAATTGTAGTATGCGAGTGCAAACCACTGCGCTACTGGGCTCATAACTGTCACGTCGAGCAAAAGACATCCTTACCCTGCGAAGGCTAGGGGCAACCTATATAAGCGGGACAGCGCGACATTAAGCGTACCCTGCTCTTCGAAGACTAGGAGAATAAGGTACGTAGCCGCTAGCGAATACGCCCGCGGGAGTTCCTGGACAAGTATACTAAGATCCTATACGTAAAGGCTATACTAGGCGGTAGCGCGCGCCGGGTAGTCGCGGCGAAGCTCGAGCAGGTTAAGGAGAACCTATATAGCGCGGTAGTATAGCCGTAGAAGACTAGGTCTAACCTCCTGAAGACCCTCTGTACCTAGTATATAACGTATAACGTAGTTACTATAGCGAGCAATAAGCTAGAACTACTAGCGTAGAAGAACAAGTTCGTAACGTTTAATGACTTCCTTACCGAATTTACTACCCTAGCCGATACCGCTAGCGTCAACAACGTAACGAAGGTCTAGATACTCTAGCTTAAGATCTCCCCCTGCCTTTCAAGTGCTATAGTTACGTAGATAGTACTCCTACTAGCTAATAACTTTAAGCTCTAGGCTACGCTAGCTAGCTAGCTCGCGACTAACCTAGAGGGAGAGGACTTTAGGTAGAAGCTATACGGCGGAACTAGGAGCGGCGGAACTAGGGGCAGTAGCAATAACAACGGCGGAGACAGATACCCTGACGCGATAGAGATCGACGTAGTAACGCTCGCGGCGCTTACCCCCTAGGAGAAGGAACAGCGTAGAGCAAGTAGCTTATACTACAAGTACGGCGGGGCCGACTATATTGTAAGGGCGTGCCGAGTAGGCTATAGAGGCTAAGGGGACTGCGGTAACGCCCGCGGCGCCGGGCAGTTATAGCGTAGGGGCGCCTAAGGCGGTGGAGGATCTGGTTTCGGTGGAGGTTTCGGTAGTAACGCGTAAGGATAGCAGCAGCCTACCTAGGGATAGCAGCAGCCCGCGTAACAAGGCTACGGCTAAGGCAGGTTCCTAGGCTTCGGGCAAGCTCCCTCTAGGGGCCTTCTAGCTTACGGCGGCGCAAGCAGCCGCACTAGGGCCTACTAGAGGGGTCGAGGCGGGCTCGCTATACGCTTTATAGATACCCCTAACTAGAGCGGTTTTATCGTTAGAGAGGTGGACAAGCAGGAGGAGTATAGCGCTTACTAGCCTATAGTAGAGCAACCCCCTAGCTTTAGCTTCTTATATAATGACTAGGGAAACGAGGAGCTCCTATGAACTATCGCTTATAGGAGGGGTACCGCTAGCCGTAGGAGGGATAGGGAGATAGTTTAGTCATTAGTATAGTAGGTAGTAGCGCTAAATCTATTCTCTTATTATTGTACCTAGCGGTTAGTAGGTACAATGTAGAGTATATAGTACTTATAGACTTAGGTTATATAGGTTTAGCGTTTGTAGATTTTGGCTTTATAGTTATAAATAGACTGCTACTAGAGAGGCTAGCGGTATAGCGGCCGCTATTTCTAGCCGATAGAGGGTTCTTACGCTAGATTAAGCACTTAGCGGCGCTTACGCTAGTTGTTAGCGACTACTAGGAGACCCTAGTATACTTCGTTACGACGCTTGTAAAAGAGACCCTAGTGATCTTAGGCCTCCCGTAGCTACGGAAGTATAACCTACGGATCAACTAGGAGACCCTATAGCTCGAATTCACGGAGCACTGCTGTAGGAGGTGCCTTCTAGAGTATATTAGAAGCTAGGTCGCTCGGCAGGTAGGCTAGCTAGAGGCGGCACCCCTACCCCTAGAGAGTAGCGGGTAGTACTACATAACGGTAGAGGACGTACCCGAAGATAACGACTCTAGTACCTCTAGTAACAACAACGAGGTCGCTATCGCTACGAGCAAGCTATCTAACTATAAGAGGGCTAGGCGGTCCAATAGGCGGAGACGGGCCTATAGACGGTAAAGATCTATATCCTAGGGAGACGTATAGGCCGACCCGCAGGGGACGCGCGTACCGCTAGGAGCAATAGGCGTTCCGGTCGAAGCGCCGCCCCCTATATTACTAAGGCTGGTAGAGGTAGTAGTAGGCGCTAGGAGACTACCCCCTAGACCCTAGTCCCCCCCCCCCGCTACCCCGCCCCTGCTTAGTTAAGTGTAGGGGAAGATCCGCTAGGACAACGCGAAGATCCTAAACGGAGCGAGCTTCCTAGCGGTATACTAATAGAAGGGTATAGTAGTTATATAGACTATAATAGATAAACTAGAAAGAGCGGTAGAAGCTAAGAAAAGAGACTATATACTAGTTCTACCTAAGTAGTTCTTTAAGGACCTGCTAAGTCGAGAGAGTATACTAAAGTACGTAAAGTTAATGCTCCTAGTAAGGTTCTATAGCTTTATTGACGCGCTTGCTAAAAGGAATAAGAAGCTTAATAAGATTACGGAGGAGGATTCCAAGAAGTTCTTTAATAAAGCGGATAGACTAGCGCCTACCCTAGACAAGATTAAGACGCGCCTACTAAAGGAATACTAAGACTTAGTAGCTGCTTTTATCCTATAAGACGCTAACATCTTACCCCCTTACTATATATATAACTATAGGATCGAGCTGCTCCTAGGGAGCGTAGTCCTATATTCGAGGAATTGCCTAATGTTGCCGATAGAGCTATATATACTAAAGCGCTAGCTCGATAATAACCTTATAAAGAGGTTTATCCAGCCCTTACAATCGAGCGCCTTATCGCCTATCCTAATAGCGTAAAAGCTAGGCGGAGGCATTAGAATCTATATTAACTACTATAGTATTAATAACGCGACGCTAAAGAGCTAGTACCCTATCCCGCTAATCCGGGAGACCCTAGACTCTATCTACAAGGCGAAGATCTTTACAAAGCTCGATGTAATTACAGCGTTTAACCAAGTACACGTAGCGCCGGGCTATAAGTAGCTTATAGCGTTCATTACGAGATTCGGCCTATACGAAACGCTAGTTACGCCGTTCGGCCTATAGGGCGCGCCCGCTACCTTCTAGTATTACGTTAATAATATCCTCTATAACGCTCTAGATAACTACGTAACGGCGTACCTAGATAATATCCTAGTCTACTTAGGTACGCTCAAGGAGTATATTAAGTAGGTTAGGGAGGTACTAAAGCGTATAATCGACGTAGGTCTATAGGTAGATATCGACAAGTACGAATTCTATATAAAGCGGACGAAGTACCTAGGGCTTATTATTACGCCTAGGGGCATCGAGATAGACCTAGATAAGGTCGAAGCGGTACGTAATTAGGAGGCTCCGGAGACAAGGAGGCACCTCTAGCGGTTCTTAGGGTTCGCGAACTTCTACTGCCGATTTATATAAGGTTTTTCGAGCTACGTACAGCTGCTATACAAGCTTACGAAGAAGATAGTAGACTAGGAGTAGTCCGAGTAGTACGAAGCGGCTTTCTAGCGCCTAAAGGTATACTTTGTTACGGCACTAGTACTATAGATATATAACTAGGAGAAGCGCGCTATAGTAGAAGTCAATACGTTAGACTAGTCGGCAGGTAGAGCGCTACTATAGGAAGGGGATAATAGCGAGTTATATCTAGTTGCTTATTTCTTAGCAAAGTATACTATAGCTAAGTGTAACTATAACATCTATAATAAGGAGCTCCTTACGATTGTTAAGGCGCTTGAAGAATAGCGCCCTAAGCTCGAAGGCGTAGCTAAGAGGTTCGATATCATTACGGACTATAAGAACCTATAGACCTTCGGTATAACGAAGCAGCTGTCGCTACGCTATATACGCTAGTCGGAGTTCTTGTTACGTTTCGACTTCTAGATTATCTACCGCCTAGGTATAGTAAACGGCCGCCCCGACGTACTAAGCAAGAAGCTAGAGTTTATACCGAAGGACGTTAAAGATAATAGGCTACAGAATAGGTAGCGCCCCCTGATCGACCTAAGCAAGTTCGACCTAAAGACCTTTAGTAGCAAGTACAACTCTAAGCTACTAGGCGAGACACTAGAGCTCTTTAGCCTTAACGTTTCGCGCTACGCTAACGACCTTATTACAGAGAGCTATACGAGCTCGCTATTTATAGCAGACGTAGTAGAGGCGCTTAGTAACTAGGAGGTACGCGCCTAGCTAAGCAAGATCAAGCGGGAGCTAAAAGTGCCGTTCGCTAAGTGTAAGTTAGTCTCGGGTAGGGCGTTCTACCGTAGCAGGCTAATAATCGACCCGGGTAATATAGAGCTCTATTTATAGCTTATCTACTAGATATATACGTTAGGGCCTAGCAGGTACCTAGGAAGGACAAAGACGCTCGACCTAATAAACAGGGTCTACTAGTAGCTAGGGATAAGCGTATTAGTAAGGACGTTCGTTAAAGCTTATATTCTATACTTTAAGACGAAGAACCCTCGCTCGAAGCCTATAGGGTTCCTTAAGCTGCTCCCGCTACCGTTAGCGCTATAGCAAGATATATCAGTAGACTATATTACGCCGCTCCTACTATATAACCAGAGGGGGTAGGAGTTTAGGTATATAGTAGTAGTAGTTAACTAGCTTACAAAGATACGCTACTTTATTACAACGGCGATACTAGAGGCTAATAAGCTAGCTAACCGGTTTATTAAGCGCATGTACTTGCTCTATAGTATACTAGAGACAATTGTATCGGATAAAGGTACGTAGTTCGTTTCAGGGTTCTAGAGGGCGCTATCGGCGTACCTTACGATTACCCTAAGACCCTTATTAGCGTTCTACCCCTAGACAAACGGCTAGATAAAGCGGATTAACGCGGAACTAGAGCAGTACCTATAGCTATATATCGACTAGGTATAGGATAACTAGGTTAACTAGCTCCCTCTAGTAGAGTTTGTAGGGAACAATATAGTCTCCGAGACAACAGGCGTATTACCGTTCTTCGCGAATTATAGCTTTAACCTAAGGATAGGTATAGAGCCGTCGAAGCTGTACCTACCGAACATCTTAGAGTAGTAGAAGCAGGAGTTTTTCTAGGTATTAGAGCTCGCGGACCGCTTCGGGGCGATCCTCAGGAAGGTTATAGCGCTAGCAAAGCAGTTATAGGACCGCTATAAGCAGAACGCGAACCGCTATAGGGAGGACGCGCCGTAGTACCGCGTTAGCGATATAGCGATACTCGATATATAGAACTATAAGACTAGTAGGCTAACCGCGAAGCTCGCGCTACGGTAGGAGGGCCTGTTCGAGGTTACAAAGGCCTCGTTATACGTAGTAACTCTAAAGCTCCCGGCGAATATAACGATCTTCCCTACGTTCTACGTCTCGAGAGTAAGGCGCTACCTAGGGTAGGGGCTAGCTAGCTAAGAGAGGGTTAACGACAATATAAGCGCTAACCGCGGGCGTATAGTTACACGGACTAACAAGGGCGAAGACGTAGTAGAGTAGAGGTTCGAGAAGATCGTAGGGTTCGGCAAGGCGGCGAATAGCCGCTAGTAGTACTAAGTTAAGTAGGAAGGTTATAATAACCTAACTTAGTAACCTGCAACGGATCTATAGGGCTATAATAATACTATCTAGGAGTTCTATAACGTATACCCTAAGCTCCTGGGGCCGCTATTATAGACGCGAAGAAGGAGGGCGTAGCGGCAGGAGGCAAGGCGCTAAGCAAAAGGAACGGGCTATAGATACGAGCATCCAAAATCGAGCGTGTAGAATAGGATAGGCTCTAGATACAAGCATCTAAAATCGGGTGTTTTAGGAGCGTTTAAGATAGCTCTAGAGGCGAGTATCTAGAATTGAACGGTTAGGATAGCTCTAGATACAAGCATCTAAAATAGGGGCTATTTTTATATAGGGGGGCTTGTTTAGAGAGGGAGGGTAGTGTCACAGGCACAGCCTATATCATATGCTATATCATATGCCATGCTATGTGGTTAGCTAAGCACCCTGTAGCTAGAGGAGCGTGGCTTCACACTAGGTGGAGCTCGCCGCGCAGAGCCTTCAGCCCTCGCGAGCTCCCACGAAGGTTACACTGTTATGCAACCTTGTTGTATACGACCGTTACAACTAATAGCGTAAGACACCTAGATTCGATTTTGAAAAGAAATCTTTTTACTAATTATTTTTCTAGGATATTAAGTAGCTCTAGATTCCGAAGTAGATCCGAAAAGGTATAGTCTAGAGCGATATACCCTAGAAAGTCGACACCTAAATACAATATATAGCTATTATAACCTACCTCTTTACTACTTACAACCTATCCTACGATATTTACTAGCAATATAGCTTAGGCAATAGCACTAGGCTAGCTATCTCTTACTATACTCTAGGCCTAGCGTTTCTAAATAGTGCTTGTACTAACTATTACTACTCTAGTTCCGGCTATATATGCTTGTTCTATTAAGGTTAGTTTTTTAAAAGTTTCCTAAATGTTTCTTTTACTAATGGCTCTAGACATCGTTAAGACAATTAAGGAGGAAGGCCTTAAGAACGACTATAAAGAGTACCCTAGTTTTAAAATGTTAATAGGTTAGTAGATATTACAATAAAAGCTATAGGAATAGCTATAGATTATAGAGGATAAGATTGCTTTACGTAAGGAAAAGGAACTTCTAGCTATACTAGGCCGGAAGTCTAGCCCCCTAAAGAGATAGCGGAGATAGAATGTATTTATCTATAGTTTTAAGCTAGGCAAGGGAAACAATAGACAAAGTCTAATAGAGGATATTAATAGTAATACTAGGAACCTAATATAAAAACTTAGTACTATTTCCTATTTGCTATTTTAATATTTTCTTTATAAAACCTATATTCTAAACCATAGTTATCCACTGTAATTTGTTTTAGCGTAGCTAAGAATTAGGAAATATAGGAGGCTGAATCTACTAAGCTAAGGATATCTGTTTCTAAGTTTTTCCTTCTTAATGTTTCTACTGTTACGTGAATTTTTTTCTACTAAATTATTTCCAGCCCTTTCTATTCTTATATCTTTCTTAAAATCATTATTTACTTAAGCTTGATTACGTTCGATCACGCTTGATCAGACGTCCTTACGTCCTACTTTCTAGTATACTAGGCCCTTTTTACCCTGTTACTAGTAGACGACACTATCTACTACACTCTCCTAGGTTCACGCTAATTTGTAGAAAATACAAAGCCTAGCTTCTCCTATCTCTTAGTTCTAACGACAACTTAGATAACGGGACTCGAGCCCCTTCTAACGTAAATCCCGCTACTTCCGCTAACACTATACCTCTCTCTAAGACTATACCTTCCCCCGAAGCTATACCTTCTACCGAAGCTCCCCCCCCTAGTAGTTACATCGACTCTACCTAGCCTATACCTTGCAATACAACTACCTCTCGGCCCCTCCAAGCTAGGCAAGCCCTTACTAAGTTCAACAACGCGCGTGCTGTTACACTTATATACTAAAATATACTAATACCTAACGGCTAGCTACCTAAACCTATTCCTTCTCTTATCTCCGTTACCCTTAAGGTCTTTATAGCTAATATCGACGTTGTTACTATTAGAGGGTAGGAGACCCGTCGATAGACTAAAGTTAGCTCTATTAACTCTTGTCTCCTAGTCTAGATACCTCTCCGTTAAAACTTCTCTAACTACAAGTACATTATTCGGTATTTGCTCAACTATACTTATTAAGCGAGGAAGTTTAACCCTACTAAGTTTCGGTTTATAGGTAAACTCTTAGCTAGTAGGAACAAGAAGGTTATAGAGATAACGAGTCTTAACCCTAATAGGCCTGTTACATTTTATAACCTTACTATTATAACAATAAATAGGACTAAGGTAAAGATAAACAACTAGATCTCGCTCTACCTTTTAAAGGAAAAACTCTACTACCTTAAAAGGGAGGAGAGTAAGGATCTAGTTCCTATAAAGCTAGCTAAGCGTCCCTGATCTAAGACGTAGTTAGGTTCGAAAGTAGCAAAGGGTTTTAGTATTTTATCTAAGAAAGTTAAGGTAGAGAAAAAGGATAAAATAGAGAGAGCGGTTAAAGAGGAGTCTAAGATAGAGAGTAAAGAAGAGAGAGGGGTTAAGGAGGAGTCTAAGACAAGTGATATAGAGAGTAGTAATTATAACCCTTTTGCTTCCCCTAAACCCCTAGTTAAGTAGGAAGATAAGGAAGAGTTCTAAGGGCCTAATAAGGAGGAGTTCCAATAGCCTAACAAGGAAGAGTTCTAAGGGCCTAACAAGGAAGAGATTAAAGGGCCTAACAAGGAAACTTTAGATAAGAAGAGGGTTACTCGATCTACAATAAGCAAAAAGGTAAAGGACTAGTTATATCTTAGACCCGCTATTACAACTCGTCGTCGTTATTCCCGAAAATAGAGATTAGGATCCTTTATATAATAAAGCTAGATAAGAAACTCTAGATTATCTCTACTCTTAAAATTTACATCCTCTCTATCTTAACTAGCCTTATTATTATTATCTATAGCCCTATCCTTGTAGTCGGACTTAAGGCCCTTGTATTGTTCTATCGCCGCTATAATATCTACTCCCTAAGCTTCTATATTCCTGGCAAAAGCTTTCTAGCCTCTAGTAAGACGCTCTAGAGTATATAGGACTAGATTAGTATTCGTACCCTAATATTGCTTTAGCTCGTTCTAAAGGAAAAGGTATTAAGGAAGGAAGGGACTTTATATATCGGGCTAGATATCTCCCTCGAAGCGTAATATAATATCCGTATAGAGGTTAAAAATGTTATAAGGGAGGAAGTCGTCCAAGTCGATCCTATCTAACTCTACTAAACGGTTTAGCGACTCCTAACGTTCTATTAGTAACAAGATACTACAATCTATAGCAACTCCTTCCTAAAAAGAGAAATATATCTAGGTTAGGATTCTAGAATAAACATATAGTCTGTTTGATTAGCGACGGATAGTATATAAGTTCTATTAGTTTATAAAGGTTGTAACTTCCTAATAGATTTAAGGTATATAAGTAAAAAGCAGTGCGATACGGTCTAATAGCTACTTATCACTCTATATACTAGTCTTTTCGAGGTTAGTAAAGAGGGTCTAGGTATTAGTTAACGAAATAGATTATCCTTAATTAGGTTTAATTATCCTTGATTGGATAAGGTAGGGCAAAACTTACTCGCTAAAAGCTTGTCCTAGCCTTATATAGATAATACTACTAGGACTCGATTCGCTAGTTCTTAGTACTTTTCCTATAGCCCTAGTAGTCCTTGAACTGGAATGGCCTCTCCTGTCTATATAGAGGTACGTTAGGGTCTAGGGTATCGATATTAACAAAGAGATCAGCCTGTCCTTTACCCCTAGGTATATACTATTTAATATAGCCGTTATAGCTTCGCTAAGGTCAAAGTCGCCGATGTTTCTCTATCCCTATCGAGAGCTAATAATATATACTTATAGTAAGCACCGTCTCCTTCCCCTAGTTAGAACGAACAATTATAGGGATAACCCTATAGTCCTTAGTAATCCTAAGGTACTAGGTAAAGATCGAGCGTTCTATAAGGGCAGAGATCCTAATGTAGTACTAGGGAATATAGCGAGAGTATACGTCGATGCCGCTATAGATCTCGAAGCCAAAGCGCTAAAGCTTATAGTAGACGTCGATAGACTAGGTGTAATTCGGACTAGGGAGGGTAAAACCCCCTCTCTTTACCTAGACTCTATCTAATCGTTCCTAGACCTTTTTTAGGAACTCTTCCGTAAGGATCTAGCAAATTGTATACTATAGGATATTAATCCGGCCAAGTTAATGTACGTGCTGCTAAGCTACCCGATACCTAAGCTATAGGAAAAGGATAGATAAGGTTATCGATAACTTAATAAATATAAGTACCTTTTCTTTATATTTAGCTACGTCGCTAGCTTTTAAGTACTAAAAGATCCTAATTTTTTAACGGAGTACTATTACCCCTCTTTTAGATATAATAAAGCTAGATACTTTAAGATACTTATAGAGCTAGGCGTTAGTTAGACAGGTTGCCTAATACTTATCTTCTAGACTCTTATATAACCTATTAGTATCTAATATCTTAGTTTAGTTAATTAGTACCTTTAACTACTAGAGCTATTGGAAAAGCGAAGTTCGGCTTACTAAAAAGGAATAAATGTCTTTTAAGTCTTAGAGGATTTGCTTAATAGAAACCTTCTAAGAGTATTAAGATAAAATAAAGTCTCGAAAGGGCTTAAGGTCCTTGCTTAGGTATACTATCCTAGAGTAATAAAGAGTTAAGGATAAAAAAAAGAAAGGGGGTAAGGGGTAAGGAGAAGGAAATAAAATATTACTTTTTAGCTAAACTTCGGGATAATAACTCTATTTGTCTAGGTATTGTCCTAAATACCTATAACAAATCCTAAAAACAATATATAACTTTTAAAAATACTAAATATTCTAGCCTATTAACCTTAGCGTTATATATACTCCTTTACTATAGCCTCCCTAAAGCAATCCTATAGTATTGTAGCCTAAACCTCGAGCTCCTGTATTAACGTAACCTAATAGATCCTACTTGTTAAGAGTAGTAGCTTCCCTTTAGCTTTCCGTTTCTCCTTCGATTCTTAGATCTTAAAGTCTAAAATCATTAGTAAATACGAAACAATTTAGAAATATTTAGAAAATATACCAAGACGGAGTATCACAGGTGGTAAATGCCCAATGTTGGGGTACGTATATATTCGATGTGGTTGTACGAGGAACTCAAGATGGTGGGTGTGGCCCGCCGGGGATATGCCCTGCGGCGGGCTCCACATACGCTGCAGGCTCTGCAGGCCCCACATCGCACAACCGCTCCACAATAGCCATATGGCCCGCAATGGCCATACGGCTATATGTCACGGCTAGACCCGTGACACTACCCTCCCTTAAAACAAGCCTCCTCCTCTTCAAATCAAGCCCACAGCTCGAACGCTCGAATCGTAGCTTTAGTTCCTTCTCGGCACCTACGCTAGGGGCCCTAGCTTGTTCGGATTAGTATTGTAGAACTTCTAAATAGCATTATCGTAGCCGCGTAGATCCGTTGCTAGCTACTAAGTTGGCTAGGTGTAGCCCTCCTACTTGACTAGGTATTGCTACCTCCTGTTCTCTACCTTCCTAAAGTCTCGAATCTCTTTAAATCTCTATTCAACTACTTCGACGCTATCGTCCTAGCGCCTTACTTCCCTACTACGGTTCGCCCTTACATTTCTCTACGCGTTAGCTTACCCTAGGATTCCCTGCTCGCCCTACTATAGCCAAACTAGTAATACGTAGAACGTGTCGAATATCTTTATATTCGCTAGAAGGCGTAACGTTACCGCGTATAACGCTGCTTTAGTAACTTCGAATAGTCCCTCCTAGCGTAGTTCGAGCTTCTTCGTCGGGCGCCCTATCTTATAATACTATATATTAAGTATTACCTTATTGCTAATTCTATAGACTAGGGCGTCGCTACGTTTAGCGTTTGCGTTAATCTTGTAACAGTCCTGCGCTTGCCTCGCTAGTACCTTCGCTATATCTAGCACTGCTTTAAAGCGTATAGATATCTCTATCGCCTAGAAAAACTCCCTTTTCTAAGCTTCCGAGAGTTCTAGTAGGTATAGTCTGCTCAGTTCTACGCCTATATATAGGTAGAAACCGTAGTTCGCGAAGAAGGGCGATACTCCCGTTGTCTCTAACAATATATTATTCCCTACAAACTCTACAAGCAGTACCTAATCCGCCTAGTTATCTTGTACCTAGTTGACAAAAAGGCGTAAATACTACTCTAACTCTACGTTAATCCGTTTAGTCTGGCCGTTCGTCTACGGGTAGAACGCTGATAATAGTTTTAGAGTTACTGCTAATCTCGACGATAGTGTTCTCTAGAACGTTAAAACGAACTATATACCTCTATCTAATATAATCGTCTCGGGCAGGCCGTATAGGCTATAGACCCGTTCTATAAAGCGGTCCGTTAACTTATCTACTTCTAAGGTCTCTATTAGGATAAAGCGGCGTATTTTCGTCAGTCGGTCTACTACTACTACAATATAGTTAAAGGTACGGTTTCTCCTTGTATATAGCAGGAGTAGTATAATATAATCCACTAATATATCCTACTACGGCGAGAGTAGTACTAGTAGCAGCTTCAGAAAGCCCGTTAGTAGCGCCCTTGGCGTTTTCGTCTTGTTATACAGTAAGTAGGTATTGTAGTAGTCGCGGATCGTACCAGTTATCCCAGTCTACTAGTATTTCCAGTTTATTAGATCAATAGTCTTAGTCCTTCTAGGGTAGCCCCTAGGTCCCGATACGTAAGTTTAGTGGATTAGCTATAGCTATATTTCGTCGTTGTCTAGGTTAATAAGTATCCTCCTATAGTAGTAAGCCTTGCCCGCGATAGCTTAGTACTCCGCGTATAGTACTTTAAGCTTTGTTTTTATATCCTTTAGCTACGCTCTGGTTCTAGGGTCTGCTAACGCCTTGAGCGTTGCCTTTAGTAGATCCAAGCTTGTATATATCTCGTTTAGCAGATCGTCGATATACCTTAATAGGTCTAACTGGTTAACTGTAATCGCCTCGTCATATAGTCTTAGTAGTTTAAATGTCTCTGGATCAAACCGGTTAGGGTTAATTAGTAGCCTCTTACAGTTCCGGAGTTGGTTATCCTCTACGCCCTATAGCATATGTTCTAGCTTACGGCTTAGCGTATCTAGCATCGTGTTTGCCGATCCTAGCCGGTAGATAATACGGAAGTTAAATCGTAATAGGAATTCGGACTACCGTATATGCCTTAGGGATAGTTGTTTCGTCGTTACGAAGGTCTAAAGGTTCTTATAGTCTGTAATAATGTTAAACCGGCCGTTTACTCCCTCTAGTTCTAGTCGCTATTCCTCTAGTGCCTTGATTACCGCTAATAGCTCCTTGTTATAGATATTGTAATTGCATTCCTATACTAAGTGCTTCGCGCTGAAGTAGGCTACTAGGTACTAGTCGCCGTTATTGTCTTGCTATAGTAGCGTTCCGCCTACTAACTAGTCTAAAGCGTTAGTTTCGACAACTACAGGCTTGTCCTAGTTGTAGATCCTTAGCGCTAGTGCCGTTAAGAAGTACGTTTTTAGTTGTTCGAAAGCTAGATAGTATAGTCTACTCTATTCCTAGCTTATTATCTTCTTTGTAAGGTTATAAAGTAGCTATACTACTCCTAAGAAGTTCTTAATAAATCGTCGGTAGAAGTTCGCAAAGCCTAAGAACTATTGTAGCTACCGCCTTGTTGTTAGCAGTTCCTAGGATACGATAGCTACTACCTTCTCTTTATCTATATCGATACCGCCTAGCGTGATAATCAGGCCTAGGTATTTCGTTCTTATAGTATAGAATTCGCACTTGTTAATATCGACCTAGAGCCCTACCTAGTGCAGTCTCTTTAGTACCTCCTTTACTTGCTTGACGTAGTCTGCTATATTCGTAGAGTAGATTAGTATATTGTCTAGGTACGCTATAGCGTATACGTCTAGTATATTATATAGCGTGTTATTAATATAGTGCTAAAACGTAGCGGGCGCTCCCTATAGCCTAAACGGCGTAACTAGCGATTCGTAGAGGCCGAATCGTGTTACAAACGCTATTAACTATTTATAGCCTTCCGCTACTTGGACTCTATTAAACGCCGCGATAATATCTAGCTTCGTAAAGATCCGTACTCTATAGATAGAATCAAGTGTCTCCTTAATTAGTAGTATTAGATATTAACTCTTTATCGAAACGTTATTTAGACCTTAGAAGTTAGTGTAAATCCGTACTCTACCTCCTAGCTTCTAGGCGAGTAATAGAGGCGCTCCCGTACTTGATTTTAATAGTTAGATAAAGCCTTTCGTCAGGTAGTTATCTAGCTAGCGCTTAACTACGCGTAGTTCTATTAGTAAGAACAGTCTGTTCTTTAAGAACGGTAGCTTACTTCCTGGTATTAGCTTGATTTTATAGTTGTATAATCTATACAGTAGTAGCGTATCCGCCTCCTAGGGAAGAAAAGTCTCGAACGTATCGCGATACTCCACTAGTAGGCGTTTTAAAATATCCGCTACTATTAGCTAGGGTTTGTTACTCTTCTTGAAGAATTTCTAGGCGTCCTCCTTTATAATCCTGTAAATCATCTCTACGTTACTCTAGAGGGTGTTTACAAACTCGTAGTACCGTTCTAGGAGTACCAAAGTATAGTCCTCTAGCGAGCCTTCGCGGTTTAATATCCGCTTGTAAAAGTCGTCTAGTAGGGCGTAGAGCACAGCCCTCTCCTTATCCTTCTTCTCGTTTAGTATTGCTTATTCTAGTTAGTCGACCGTTACGCGTATTACCGTTACGCCCTTCTAGCGGTAGAAAAGTATAAAGTTTAGCGCGTTTAGTATCTTAATGTCGTTTTTGTTAATCGCCTTGTTATATAGTAGTGGCTTCGGGAGTCGTTCTAGTAATAGCGGCGCCTACAGGTGCCTGCGCCTATTCACCTTCTTCGCTAGTTATAGCCTCCTTATAAGCTTATTCGGAATAACTACCGCTCTCGATCCTAGCGGGGATAAGGTCTACCGTAGTCCGTTCTCGAGCGCTCTCTAATAGCGTTGTAACGGGGATAACCTCCTCTTCCTCTTTTTCTACAGGTTCTCTAGACCCTGGTTGTACTCCCTGTCCTCTAGTTCTCCCTTATCCGGGACTTCCTCGACCAATGCTTAGTATTTCGCTATATTTTTTATAGTTATAGGTTCTGCGGTTATAGGTTCTGTAGTTATAGGCTTCGCTTATAGTGCCGTTAGCTCGGGTATATATTCTAGTAAGTAACGTTGCTCTTAGTAACGCTCCCTAAACGTAAGCTTTAGGTCCGCCTAGTTAATTGTTAGGTCGTGTCTTCTTAGCTATAGGAGGCCTAGAATAATCGGATTGTCTTTCGCTAGTATAGTAATAAAGAACCGAAGCTTCTCCCTATACTAGCCGATCCTTAGTTCTAGTACTATACTCTATTCGATCTATAACTTTAGTATACTATTAGCTAAGTAAAGTAGCTTCCTCGTTTCTAGTCTACTTAGCAGTATATCGTTACGTACCGCGAAACTAAAGTCTATAAAGGCAAGACCTATATAGCCTAAATCTACAAGCGCTATATACGCTATCTTACGCTTGCTTATTATAATATAGGAGGATAATAGGATTGAATTAGCTATCTAACTAACAGCGCTAATAACTAAATCGCTATTACCTCCTCTATAATAGCCTCTATACCCCTATACGTATCTTCGTATAGAGGCTAGGCATTTCCCTAGTGCTATTGTTACTATTCTAGGTCTTCTATACTCTATTTAGGTTCGTAGTACTTAGTATCGTTATAACTAACTTCTCCTAGAACGTAGCCTTAGTCTATAAATCGTACGTAGTATACGCTGTAGCTACCTCCGCTATTATTACTAAAGTTCTAGTTATTATTATTCTGTCGATATAGGTATCTACCGCCGCTATAGCCTCCGCCGCCTCCGAATCTACTATTATTATTATTCTAGTTCGGGCCGCTATTATTATTCTAGTTTAGGCTACTGTTGTTACTAAATCCGCCGTTGTTACCGAATCCGCCGTTATTACCGAATCCGCCGTTATTGCCGAATCCGCCGTTATTACCAAATCCGCTATAGTTGCTACAGCTGCCCTACTACCTTTTACCTCTAGCGCCTAGGTTATTCTAGGCTTATTTACCTTTCTCTATATATTTCGCTACGATATAGCCTCTTATACTATAGAGGAAATAGAGACCTATAGCTATATACTGCTCCCTCTTTAAGTTAGAGAGTTGTAAGATAGTTGCCTTGTCCTTAGCAGTAGTTACCTAGTTAACGTCTATAGCGTTCAGGTCCTTACCTTCCTTCTTAGTATTATAGCCGTTATAGTAGTTTAGCTCGTTAGCTTTCTTTAAGTATTCCTCTATTTTAAGGTTATTAGCCTAGGCTTAGGCTATAGTAACCTATCCCTAGAAGTTATCCCAGGCCGGGAGGTTCGTCTATAGTAGGATCAGGTCCTACATTAGCTTCGAAAGCTTCTTTCTTAGCGCGCGTACGCAGGTAGCGTTATCCTAGTTACTTAGGTTATAGAGGTTCGAGAACTCTATAATAAAGTCTATAAACTTCGTATACTTGTCCTTCTACGTTATCTTACGTAGCTTGTTCTCTACATTAGCTACTAGATCTATCGTTACGTACTTCTTAGAAAGGAACTTAATAAACTCGTCGGTAGTTGTCTATACCTAGGCTTGCTTATCGCCTAGATTCGCGACAATAGTATCAATGTAGTTGCTGATTCCTATAGCTACGATTCCCTCTAGTAGCGAAGCTATATAAAGGATCTTCGCTTTCTCGGTCGCGTATTCTAGCGGCTGTACAGCCTATTACGCCGTGATTAGCGTCTTCTATATTCTAAATTGTATAGTTCGCTTCGCTAAGTCCCGCTTAGAGCCTAAGAACGTAGAGGCATATAGTATACTACCCTCCCTGGCGCCGCCGCCGCTGCCTAGCTTCCCGGACTCGATTAGCCTTGTCAAAACGTTATTCTCTGCTTACAGTACTATAGCCTTCTCGTTTGCCTCGTTCGCCCTAACTATCTATCTCTGGATTTCCTTGGTTACGCCCTTAAGGATATATTCGGCAAGGTTTGCTATTATCCTCTCCGTCGTGTTATCCTTTCTAGCTCTCTTAAGCGCTTTAAGCAGGAGGTTATTACCTATGAACGGCCTGTAGTATCCTTCGAAATAACCCTTTAGTTTCGGGTATATCTCTTCCTTTAGGGCCGCGGCGGCCTCGCTACGTATATCCTTAATAGGAATAGGCACTTAGGCTGTAGAGCTTACGTCAACGTCTATAGTACTTATTATCTTCTCTATTCGGGTTTCTTAGGTTTAGGTTCTTAGGTTCGGGGGTTCGGTTTCTTAGGTTCGGGGGTTTGGTTTCTTAGGTTCGGGTTTCAGACTATCTTGTTGTTTTGGGACTAACTATCTTGTTGGTTTCTTAGGTTCGGGGCAGTCGAATTGTGATTTCGGTTAGTTCGCGTAATGTAAATTCGTTATAATTAATCGACGAAGGTCTATATATACAAACAGAAGGTACAACCAACTATCATAGGTGGTAAATGCCTAATGTTAGGGTACGTATATATTCGATATAGTTATATGAGGAACTCAAGATAGTAGGTGTGGCCCGCCGGGGATATACCCTACGGCGGGCTCCACATACGCTGCAGGCTCTGCAGGCCCTACATCGCACAACCGCTCCACAATGGCCATATGGCCCGCAATGGCCATACGGCCATATGTCACAGCTAGACCCGTGACACGGAGCAAGCATTTAGTACCGTAACTAGAGTAAAGATAGTTAGTATATATACCTTTCCTAAACTTAATATCTAGCTAAAAACAATAATCGGCTAGGCCCTTGCTTTTAGTTAAAGCGTATTGCTTATAGAGCGTCTTAGCGTTAATAGGCTTAGTAAAAAGAAAGAGCGTAAAGGACTTAGTACGTGGCTAGGTATCGATCTTAAAGGGAGCGTCCTTAAGTTCTCTATTAACCTGGATCTAATATAGAATAAAGAGCTAATATAGGTCCTAGGAAATTAATTAGTATAAAGAAGGATTTTTAAAATTAAATCTAGGTATTTTACCGTAATAGCTTCTATTAGCTTATAAACTTTATTAAAGCGAGTTACTTATAGCTTATCGACAATCTATTCTATCTACTACTTATTACCTATATAGTCTTGAAATTTTATAGGGATAGTAAGGCTATTGTTAGAAGAGACATTATTGTTAGAATCGTTATTGTAATTGTCTATTGTAAAATTCGATTTAAATTATTAGTATACTAGTAAGATAGGTACGCCTAAAAAAAAATATTAGCGATAAGCTAATTAGTATAATCAAGGATAATCTAATAGAATAAAGCTTAATTCAGGAGTTATAGCGTAATGTTACTAATAGCGATCAGGTTTCGGTTATTACATATAAAATAGGACAATCGTTAAATGCAAAGATAGGTGGAGGTTTGTTAATACGACGGCAGGGTAAGCGAATTGAATTTTGGGTTTTAGGACTCATGTAGACTTGACGCTCCGTAGTCGCCCTCCGTACGCTTGGCCGCTAGCGCGGAACACTTTCCGTCACCGTCACCCTTCATGCGCTTGACGGCTGGCGCGGTATACTCGTCGCTTATGTCACCATCCCTCTTGCACTTCCCACCGACAACATTTGGCACCGCCTGTCCTGAAGGGTGCTTTTCCACGGCATGCCGGAGGAGCTCCTCAAACCCATTGATCCTTGGCGCCTCTCCTGCCGGCATCATTGTAGAAACCACGCATGCGGCGCACTCCAGCGCCCTCCCCGAACTGTCGCTGTGCTAGGTAGTGAAATGTCTCCGGAGACCCGTCCCCAGGGCGCAGAGATGCCCGCAGAGAAGGCACGGTGCCAGGCCAGGAAGAGCCCAGTTATGGATGGCCTCAGCGTACGTCAGCCATTCCCAGATGCTTATCGGCTTAACGTCGACCAGGCCCTTACGAGTGCAGGCGCTACAGGCGACCTGAAGGCTCTTACAATACCGAGGAATCTCAGTCCGGTTCATATAGGCAAGGAGAGTGCTTATAGACGCTATAGGTGCCTCGTATAGAAGGCAGGCCAACGGCGAGTTTAACGGGCAGCCCCGGTAGCTAGCACCTCGATTGAATCTTAGTGTATAGATTAGGCCATAGGTATGCTCGAGGTGATTGTACTACTACGCTAGACCGTGGACGACAACCTCTACCGCCCTGGCGCGCCTGTACTAGGGACAAGCGAAAGGGTTGTCAAATGTACCGTTGGCAAGATAGGTGTCTTAGAAGTACCGTGTAAGGCTAGAGCGTGTTGTAAACCCTTTGAAGCAGGCGAAACAGCAGGAATTCCCTTGCGATTCAGAGGGTGCCGTTGCCTCTAAAACCCGCTGACGAGCTATAGTTACGGTGGACGTTAGGTATAGCAGTTACGCCTCGATATACTGCTCAGATACGCTTGTGTCGTTCGGTGGCAATTCGCTCTCGCCCCGCGGTTTCTACCGCGATAGACAGGCGGCCACCGGAGCCGCTATACCCGGCCCCTTCGCGCCGGGCGTTAGGGTGGGCTCAAGACCTTGGAGACGCAATCGGTCCGCCTCCTTGAAGTAGGCCTGTCGATCCTGTTCGAGCTGCAGCCTTTTGCAAGTCTCGAGGATACTACTGATCTGGCCGCGAAGCTTGCTCCTCTTAAGCTTGTTGGTTGTATGCTAGATCTCGTCGCGGAGCTTAGCGATATCGTTTCGTTCCCGGAATTTCGAAATCTACGCTTCTAACACCTTAATAGGGGCGCCCTCGTCCCGTATAAGGGTTATATTATAGAGGTCGTTAAAGAGCGTCTTATCCCGGCGTACCGCTTTCGGCCTAAACGCTACCTCGGCGAGATTAGCTCTAACGACAGCTATCTAGTAGTTATTTTCGAAAACAGGTCCTAAGTAGCCTATAACGTAGTTCCGTAGGGCACTTGACAGATTCTCTATAAAAAAAAAAGTATCAACTGACGTCCAGCGGCGGGAAGTGTTTAAAAGCCATTAACGTACCATCTATCCAGGCTCCAGCACTAACGTAAAGAGAATAAGGGCGGATATCCTTCCAGCTGCCTATAATATAGAGGCACCGACGCCAAATCGCCTAGAACTCTACGTATATGAGTAGGAAAAGAGGCACGTTAAGGAATTTCTCCTTCCAGGGGATGTCGATACGGCCGGTTTCGCTAAGACGTAGACGCTATAGAAGATCGTTAAGGGATTTGTAGCTGACATCCAAATCTAAGGCGTCTATCTGTATCGCCTGGGTAATCACGAGGCTTGCTGAATCAAGGAGGGGAAACGGCACGAGAGTAGTAGAGTAGGCGACGCTATTAACAGGCGGTAGGGGATACACCTTGTTAGTCCTTAGCCTCCTATCTGCTAATAGATGTAGCTACTTACGATATGTTCTTCCTATATTTGACGGTTTTTTCGGCCTCCTTAATCTTGTTCTAATCAATCCTATATATAACAATGAGCTTCACCTAGGTTGGATTATCGGGATCGCGTACGATAGATATAGTATATTGCTTGCACTTAGTATTTTCAAGGTAGCCTAGACGGAAACCGCCGGTACCTATTTCAAGGACCGCGTTATAGACCGATACCCTCGTAAGTAGTAGAGCGGGTATATTATTAGCACGCTAGTACAGCGCTATAAGGAAGACAATAATGTCTGCTACTATTACCTTGACCTTCTCGTACAACGAGCCTATCTCTAACCCGATTGTTAGGGTTAGTGTCTAGAGAATCCACTAGCTAGGCACTAGTTAGTAAAGTATACTATTAGTAGAAGCGTAGAATAGGAAGAGGGGAGACGTAGAGGAAGTATCCTTAATAATATACAAGGTAATCTAAGTTCTATATAAGGGGAGGGAAGTAATAGAGTCGTTTCAGCCGCATATACCCTGACAATTGAATAGGCAGGTCCCTCACGTTTCTCGCCTTCTTGCTCCCACTTTAGCACAAGTCGGCTAGCCTTCTAGGCTTGATTATCCCTCCACAGCGTAGCCCGCTTAACACGGAGGACGTTAAAATCAGCCGCTACGACGAGCCTCCGCCAAATCTCAATGACGCTATAAGCGGAGTTGACCGTACGAACTATAGCGCGCTCTAAAGGCCCTAGCACGACACGTTCTTTGCAGGAGCTTTCCACATATTCGTATAGAAACGACCGGACCGGTCCTAGAACATTTAGGTTTAATAGATCCCGGGCGAAGTTCACCTAGAAGCGGCAGGAGTCAAAACCACTATAGCTTACTTAGTTAGTATTAGTTTCAGGTCTCGATAGTAAGCCATATATATCCAGGGAGCGCCATACCTGTCCATTGCACCTTCTTTCTTTCTAGTAATTTCACAGAACCTTCAAGAAATAATAGAAATTAGTACATATTAGCACATTTATCCCAGGCTTTATATCGAGATTTATTTAGGTTAAAGAAGCCTAGGAAGGAGGGGAAGAAGATATACTCGGTCCAGGTATCCTATATTCTATTACACTTCGCATTTATATTCGAAGTAACGAAGGGCTTCTTATTACCCTTCTCCTTAATAGCACTAGCCGTATAAGCGTAAAGGCGCGTATTGACGCTTTCCTCGTTTACCCTAGAGATACGCGACTTTCGTTATACCAGCATAGTAAGTTAAGAAGTACGTTAGGAGTAGGAAGAACGACGAGAAGGTAAGGAGGAAGGGAGTTCTAAGGTTTAAAAGGAGAGGAGGGAGGCTACCGTAGCATAAGCGAGCCAAGGCCAGCAAGGCCAGCAAGGCCAGCACCGAAGCTCGAGGGTCGGGCGCAGTTGGTTCGCGTCCCCGAGCCGGGAACGGGATCCTAGCGCCAAAAATGCACCGCCATCGCGAATGCACGGGGTACGAGCTAAGGGACTTAATAGGGTATGAACGAAGTAGAATAGGCGACGCCTTCCGGCCTCCGTCGCCGGCGCCGTTTACAGTCGTTACGGAGCCGGCCCCACTCCGGGAACGCGAACGGGTTCTCGGCCGGCAAAACTTCAGGCAAGGCGTTGGTCCGTACTTGCTGAGTCATCAATTGCAGTTGTGCGAAAGGCAAGCTTTTGCAATCGTGCGAATCCCACTATCCTCCTGTGAAAACTGTGACTTACTACATAAATATTCTTCGATTTCTATGCTGTTCTTCGACCACGGACTTGGGAGTGGTCCTTTGACGAGGATATCTAGAGAAGGGAGGAGTCGGTTTGTGAGCGGGTGTTGTGCGCAGGTCGACCTCTGTCAGCGTTTTGTTGTATAAACAACATCACACTGGTACACCGACTCCAGACATACACCAGCCCGCAACACGCAACGCTACCACCTCTCCTCCGTCCCCACAAACTTGACACTCTTCCGCCTCTCCCTCTCCCCGCCAATCCCCCGCCCAGGACTCGAACTCAGGATCCCCGTCCCCACCCTCCCCCCACCGCCATCCGGCCCCGCCCCCGCCCCAGCCAGCGCCTCTCGCACCGTCTCCACCGCCCGGCTGTGCGGCACAATATCATACCCATCACTCCTCACCGACGCCGCCGCCGCCGCCGCCGAAGCCGAATAACTCGACTTCCCCCCGCCCCACCCAATCCCGCCATTCTCATGGTACTCGTCGGCGGCGGCCCCCGCGCCAATCGCTGCCGCCGTCGCCGCCGCGACCGTGGCCTTGGCCACCGCCCGCGTCGCCTCCCGCACGACCCGGCTGACCTCGTCCGTGGTCGCGACGGCGCTCTCGGCGCGCCACCGCCCGCCCGGCAGACAGGCGTGGCCACAGCCGTCGAGCGGGCAGCAGCCGTCGCTGGACTCGGCGCCGGGCGGGTCCTCGAGGTGGGGCGGGCAGTGGTTGGCCGGCTCGAGCGCCGCGTGCCACGACTGCAGGCACGACGAGTGGCCGCCGTGGCCGCAGCCGGGACAGAACCACCACGTGGTGAGGACGGGCTCGTGCGGGGCGGGCCCGGGTCTGCGGGCGTGCGGGGCGCGGTGGTGGGATGGCCGGGATGGCCGGGGCGCGTTGTCGCGGTGGCCGCACACGGCGCAGGGGCCCATGACGGCCTCGCAGCGTTCGCAGTGCCAGAGGGACTCTGTGGAGCCCGACGTGCGGTCGACGTCGCGGGCCTTGTGGCAGCCCGTGCAGAAGAAGTTGGCCTGGACGCCCTGCTGGGCGGTGGTGAAGATGGCCGGGTAGTTGTCGCCCCAGCTGGCCAGGTCGCCGCCGGGCCAGCCCTTGATGCAGAGCTTGCGGAGGAGAGCCGCCTCGACAAAGAACTTCATGCTCATGAGCCGCGCGTGGTGCTGGCGAAGGATTGCGCCGGCTTGGAAGTTGTCGATTACGTCCTCGGGCAGCAGTGGTTTCAGAGCGAGGACGATTGCGGACGCGTTGAGCGCCGAGGATTTGGCTTCGAAGGCTAGAGCACGCGAGATCAGGGAGTAGGGCTGCAGAGGTGACGACGACGCGACCGGCGAGGCCGACGACGGGTGGGCTGGGTAAGGGTATGGAAGGTCATCGGGCCAGCACAGATAATCTGTTTCCACGATGAACGGCGATCTGTCGTAGTCTGGCGTGAGTGTGCCTTCATCCAACGATGCCTGTTTCAGGGGCGGCTCGGCAAAAGCTTCGCTATCGGCCTGCGACGGGAACTGCGAGTCAAAGCTGTCGGTGGTGGTCTGGGTGATGGCATGATGCTCATCAGTGAAGGCGGTCATGTCCGTCTCGGTCCGCTGCAGTAGGCTGCGATGCGCCGGAGCAGGTTCGCGATCCGGCGACCTGTCGAGTTGCTTCCCGCGTATATCTTGCACGTCGTTTTCGCTTCCTCGCCGAAGCTCTGCGATGATGGCGGCTCTCGCGGCTTGGGGCGCCAGCTCCTTGTCTGGCGAGCTTGCAAGACCAGTGGTCCGTCTGCCCTCGTCTGAGATGGAGAACAGGTGTACGTAGCTATCTTCCGAATCATGCCTTAAGAACGGGGTTCGAGCCCCGCCCGGAAAGCCCGGGTTCCCATAGTCGAGCACTTGAGTAGTCGTCGGCTCCGAAGTGGGAGCATCGACAGCCTTGAAAATTGCGTCGGCGTCGTAGAAGTCGTATCCTTCAGTGCTGGCATGGGTGGCACCACTGCCATGGCTTGCAAGAGACAGTGGCACCGAGTCGAGACGCTTACGCCTCTCCAGCGAGGCTAAGTGGGCTGGCGGAGGAAGCGTGAAGCTTTCTGGCTCGACAATGGGAGTCAGCTTCCTGCCGCGCCCGCTCTCCTCTAGCCGGGCGGCACCAGAGCCGTCAGGCACGGGACGAGCGAGCGGGGTGGCAGCATCAGAGTTGTTTTCCAACAGCTCTTCCGAAAGTAGAGATCGTGGACGCAGTGCCTTGTCGATACTCGCCATCGACGCAATCCTCCGGGGTGTTTCTTCGCCGCCCATCCTCGCTTCGATGGGCCGGTCGTACAGCTCGGCCGACGCCTTGCCTTTCGCCTTCGCTTTGGCCTCGCTCTTCCTCCTCAAGGAGTTCTGGTGGCGGTCCATGCGGCGCTCAAGATGATACTGTGCCCGTCTTTGCAGCAGCATGTCAACGGCATATGCAAGAATACGCCACGTTTGTGCCAGTCGGAACTGCTTCACATTGGTGGCGGCCTTGGCGTAATGCTCAAGGATTGTGGCAATGCGGTCCGGCAGGGCTCTGTCGCCCTGGACACACGGCAGCTCTCCGTAGAGAGCCTCAAGATAGTTGACGGCAAGGTACCCGTACACCTCAACGTTGACGGCGGCGGGCACGTGCCCAACGGCCATGGCCTGCTGCGGCCGGTAGGTTCCTGTGACTTTGATGGTCTGCTCGAGTGACATGACCTCGTCCATCCCCGAGCCCGCTGGCGGGGTCGTACTGAGGGTGGCTGTGGACCGGGCGCTTGTCCGCCGCCTTCGACTGCCACGCCGTTTTGGCCCGATGAAAGTGCCAATCGCATCATCCTCCGAGTCGCTCCGGCTCACACTAAACCTGGGCGTGGTGGGACTCGAGCTGTAGGAGGGGACGGTCACGGCATCGTGGTGTGAAATGTGTGGCCGGACGCGATGCGACGGGGTTCGCTCGTCGAGAAGCATCAGCACTTCGCCGCGCGGAGAGAAGGTCATGGTCGACACTGCCTGGCGATCGATGACCTTGGGCGCGAACGACAGGTCGCACTGGCTAAAAATGCCATCTTGCCCGGCCGTCCACAAGAGGTACTGGTCGCGCCAGAGCATGGCGCCGGGCGAGCTGTCGAACCGCTGCACCTCCTTGTAGGGCATGGTGGGCCGCGCAAGATCCCAAATGTGTACCGCGTTGATGCCATACCGCTTTTGGCTGCTCTCGTCGTACGACATGGCAAGCTGCGAGGTCCGCTTGCCCTGGGCGGTGGCAGACCACTGACCAGGGCGCCACGCGAGCGTTCCCGCGGGCGCCGGGGTCGAAATGGTCCACTTGGGCTTCTGGCGCTTGTCCTGCTTGGACATGTCCCAGATGTTGCACTTGCTGTCGAGCCCCGCGCTGACCAGGTGGACGCCGTCCGGGTGCCAGGCGAGCGCGGTACACGTCTTCTCGTGGGCGTTGATGCGCAGAACAGGCGCGCTGGGCTTGCGCATGTCCCACTTGAGCACGATGCCCTGCTCCGTCCCGCAGGCAAAGAGGAAGCCGTCCCGGGGGTTCCACTGCACGTGGCGTACGCCGTCGGCGTTGCACTTGAACGCCTGGATGGAGCGGAAGGTGGGGCCCGTCCGGGTCTGGATGGGCTGGCGGACGTCGAAGCAGCGCACGATGCCGTCCTGGCTGCCCGAGAGCAGCCACGAGTTCCGGTGCGGGTTGATGTCGAGCGCGTTGACCTGGCGTGAATCCTCGCGCATCTGGACGCAGTCGACGGGCGCACCGGGCGAGGTGGCGCCGACACGCGCAAGGTCATACTGGAAGATCGTGCCGCTGGTGCAGGCGGTGAAGATGGCCTGCTTGCCCTGGGGCTCGCCCCACTTGACGGCCTTGATGGAGAGCTGGTCGGCGACGGACGTGGGATTGTTGTTTCTGGTCGCGGGCTGGGCGTTGAGGAGCGCGCGCAGGTCGATGCCCTCCTTGACCTTCAGGCCATCGAAGGTGATGGTCTTTAGCACATGGCGGCCGGCAAGCACGGCGGATTGGCCATCGGAGGAGATGTCGATGCTCGCAATAGGCACGCCAGCAGCGTAGATGGCATCCTGGGCCGCGGTCGGGCGGTAGTGGGCAGCTAGCGGGGAGCTGGTGATGGTTGGCGGCGCCGGGTCGTGGGCGGAATCGGGCGGCGGCTTCCCCAGCAGCTTGCGCATGATCTTGCCCTGGTTCCCGATGCTATACATGGCGCTGGCATTGTCTGAGTGAGCTGCGGTGGGATGCGGGCGGCGGTAACATTACGGCGGCATTAATACCGGTCAATCATCAGGATCGCGTCGATGAAGTTGTGGCTGTCGCATCGCCATTGAATGATGGAGACGCCAAGTTGAGGTCCTTGCAGTGGTTGCAGTGGGGATTGGTTGGCCATGCGCCCCACGCGTGCCAAGTCGACGCGCTGAGCATGGGTGTATTTTAGCCCCGCGTTACTGAATTGAGGACGCTTCCAGCGTGTTTCTTCTGCGCACGCACGCCAAGTCCAGGGTCTGTATCCGTACACTCTTTTCCACCATACTACAGAGACCATCACAAATATTGCCGCGTCGTCTTCTCGCCCCATTTGTACATTTGCCTGCAGCATCGCTCCATCGCGGCAAACAGCCATGAATCCAGACAGGCAGGCCATGATCAGCGGGTGGAAGTCACCGCGCAAGGGAGACAGAGACACCGGCAGGGACACGAGCAGAGACGTCACAGCACCGCGCTTCGACCCGAGCACCCGCATCGCCAAACCCTTCCGCCCGCCACCGCCGAAGAGCAACAGCAACACCGCAAACGCCGCTGGGAAGTATCTGACGCAAGATCAGCAATCCGAGCAGTTCGTGGCCGACGAGGACAAGTTCGTGCTGAAACAGGCCAAAAAGAAGGCCGACATCCGCGTCCGCGAGCAACGTGCCAAGCCCGTCGACTATCTCGCGTTTGCCCTGCGCTTCATCGACCCCGACCGCGACTCCTTCGACGACGACGAAGATGACGTCGAGATTGACATACCGGCGCCAGAGGCCGTGCTGCGAGGCCTGGACGGGCCGCAGCTGCGGGAGCTGGACGAGGACATGCAGTCGTACCACACGCTCGAGGCCAACACCAGAAATAGGGAATACTGGGCCGCCCTGCTCGCGCTCTGCGCCGACCGCCGCCAGAGGCTCAAGCCCCAGGGCCCGGAAGGGCGCGCCGTGACGTCGGTGGCGTCGGACGTTGACAGGATCTTGAGTCCCAAGACCCTGGAGCAGCTGGAGGCATTGGAGAAGCAGATCAAGGCCAAGCTCCGGTCGGACGAGCCGATCGATACCGACTACTGGGGGGAGCTGCTCAAGAGTCTCCTCGTCTACAAGGCCAAGGCCAAGTTGAAGAACGTGTGCGCGGCCATCAAGGAGGCCCGGGTCGAGCTGCTCAGGGCGCGAGACCCGGAAAGGGCCAAGGCATTGGAAAGTTCCGGTGGGTTTGCCGACGCGGCCCCGGAAGGGATGCCGGCTGCGGCCAAGGCTGCGCCCCGACTTGCCGCATTGACGACGGCCGCACCGGCTGCCTCCAGCGCGCCGCCGCCCGGGACAGCGCGCTTTGCGTCGGCGGAGAACGAGGATTTCTCCCAGGCCACCAAGGCGCTCTACGACCGCGAGGTCGCGCGCGGGGTCGGCGAGGGCGAGGAGATCTTTGCCGCTGAGGAAGCAGTGCCGGGCCTCCAAAAGCCCCTCTGGGCCGAAAAGTACCGGCCCCGAAAGCCGCGCTACTTCAACCGCGTGCTGATGGGATACGAGTGGAACAAGTACAACCAGACCCACTACGACCACGACAACCCGCCGCCCAAGGTCGTCCAGGGCTACAGGTTCAACATCTTCTACCCGGACCTCATTGACAAGACCAAGGCGCCGACGTTCAAGATCGTCCGCGAACACGGCCGCCGCAAGGGCGAGTCCTTCGCCCCCGCCGGCAAGGAGGATACGTGCCTTATCCGTTTCATCGCCGGGCCGCCGTACGAGGATCTGGCCTTTCGGATCGTGGACCGCGAATGGGACTACAGCGCGAAGAAAGAGCGAGGATTCAAGAGCAGCTTTGACAAGGTAGGTCCGCCACACTTGGCTTTCTCCCCATGATGCTGTGGCCCATGGGTGGGCTGAAGATCGCGGGGGTTGCAACATCTCGGACCCAGGCCGCGGCCCGTCGTCTGTTTGGGCCCCCCTGTGCCGCCGCGCCCTTGCGCCTCGCTCGGCCACATTCGCCGTGTTCGGACATGCGTCATGTTTCGCGGTTCGCGGTTCGACATGCCACATTGTTCTGAGCGTGTGCTGATTCCAAACTCATAGGGCATCCTGCAATTGCATTTCCAGTTCAAAAAGGTACGTCGTCTTGTTACAGCATGAATACGAGCCACGAGCTGACCGTCCACGCAGATCTACTACCGAAAGTAAACAACCACTTGCCAGTCTGTTGCAGTCCCGGTGTGGTATACCGCGGTTCCGGCGACGCACTCTGCAGCGGACGATCTAGAGGTTGGAGGTGGGCCGACTGAGGCAACGCCGGCCCGTACCAGAGGCCACGTCCCTGGCGAGCCGGCCTTGGGTGTGTATGATCTCTGCCGGTAGCGCGTCGGAAGGGCCGACCGCCGACGGACCACTGAGTAATGAAAGCCGAGAGCACAATGTCCAGCCTCCCCGTGGCCGTGTGTCACCATCACCTGGCCAGGTCATCACTTCTCCATTATCTCCGCCGACGTGGGGCCAGGCCCGTCACGTCAGAGCATGCCGCCTCCCGGAGAGCTGGAGCGTGGAACCTGATCGCGCCACTCAGTTCCTGGCTCGAGCGGATCTCCGTCCGGCACCGTTAGCCTGCGCTGCCGACTCGAAGGCCAGCTGGCCGTCTCTTGGCGACGCCCCGATCCCGAAGGTTAACGGCCCCTGCCCACAGCTGTGCACAAGGACAAGGACGCGGCGGACAGACATGCGGATGGTGCAGACCGTGTCTGCGAGCAGCAGCCCCCTTCAGCATCTACACTCTACAGTCACTCCTTTACGTCGCCGAGCATCATGACCTCCTTGCTGCTGCTTGCGCTCGTGGCAAGCAGTAAACTGTCAGACGCAAATGAAGCTGCATTGCATGGCTGCATTGGCATTGTTTCGACAAGGCTTCTAGAATGAAACACGGCTTCTGCAGACCAGCCGGACTGCTGTGAGGCTATCGCACGCACGGTGTGGCATGCCCTGGCGCAACCAGGTTGCATTGCCATTGGTGTGGCCGACCAACTGCGCCAACCCGTATTTTTCCCACGCGCCTTGATTGGTCCTGTCAAGCGTGATGCCGATGGCATGCACCTTTCCGGAGCGTCTTTCTTCTGTCTCCCCTCCTTCCCTCCCGCCAGTTCTGCGCTGTCGGCCATGCGGCTGCTCGTCTCGGCCGGGGCAACTAGCGGTCTCGCCCCTCTGCGGACAATGACAACAGGGTGGGCATCTGAGGCAGGCCGACGTCGACAAGCTGCAGATGACAATACGCTTGTCTCCACGGCCGCCGTCACCGCCCTCCTTTGCGTCCGGATTCTTGCTTGCCGCGCCAACGCTGCCTGCTTGCGCTGATGAAGCTGCGGTGGGCAGCTTCTGGACACCGGGCCATGGGCCTGACGTCGATCTCCTGGCGGATTCTGTCGCGCCTCACTCCCGCTCATCTCTCTCTGCGGCGGGGCTGCCGCAACGCGCAGCATGCCATGTGGATGTGCCCAAGCCCATACTGTGTCGGCCGGCCCCGGGGCCATGGCGTCTGGCCGGGACCTGAAGAGACGGACTAGGGTCTCCTGGCTTCACATCTCTGGAATGCCTGGGGGCATCCGCCACACAAGCAAGCCCCCCTTAGCGTTTGCACCGCTCCTGTTTTTAGCACACAGCACTCTCTCACACACACACACACACACACACACACACACACACACCCCTTTCCTCTCCCGTACAGACACACAGGAACGCGGGCACGCAACCATACGGTGTACGGAGTACGCACACTTAGGGTCGCCAATCTGCAGGCCAGGGGACATGCCGTACATGGATGGTACTTCGGGCAGAGCACACAAGGGCGGCATCCCGCACTCCGCTTCCCCACGCGCCCCAGGTAGCGCAGACTTGCCGGGTACACACCAGGCACGCTGGCTGCTTGGGCATTCTGATGTAGAGGCCGGGTCAACCAAACAATGTGCTGGCAGGCCCTGCCCTTGCACCCGCTCCGATACTTCAGGTCCATATCCATGTCCTTTGCTCTTCCCGGGGAAATGCACCAGGGGCCCGTTGCACCCCGGCAGGCCCCCACCCGGGCTGGGGAAGTACCTTGGTACCAGACGGCCCTCCCACCTGCATCCATCCCCCCTGTCACCAGATCTTCCCCTTCCGAGGAGTCAACCGCCAAATAACACCCGGGCGACCCCAAGCTCATCGCTGACCAACCGACCAGGCTGTTCTCGACTTGCACATTCCAGCCAACCCCCCCGCAGAGCTCTCAGGCATATCATACCCAGCTTGTCCTCCCACTTGTATCTCCAACCATTGCCAGTCTCTGTACTCCTCTCTCAAGTTGGAGACCCAGACTGTTCCTCTTCTCCCACACCGGCTACCTTGATCATGGAGCTGGAGCTTCTAAGACAACGCCAGGATGCCCAATCGCTCCGACACATGTCACCACTGACAAGTATCGAGACGGCCTACGCCTCCCCACCGCACCAAGGAACTCGGAAGAGCGCCTCTCCTGATCCCGCCGACGTCGAGCACCAGTTGGTCGCGGGCATGAGCGCACTGCAGAGCCACGACGGCGGCAGCCACCGCGCCTATCAGCCAAGCCAGACCCAATTGTCCATGTGGAGCGCCTGCATCGGAACGCGGCTGGGCAGTGAAGAGTTCGACAACTACTCGTTCCACAGCTCTCCGACGTTGAGCAGCCTCCAGCACGAGGCCGCTTCGGGCCCGTCTTCTCCGCGCAGCTGGGCCACCTCGCCGGAACGCTACACGCCGTCGGCGTGGGAGCCAGTCCCGGACTATCCCAAGCTGGATCCGCAGCTGTCAGGCTATCCGTTGAGCAACGGCAACATCCCGACATCATTCCCCGCCGACGGCTTGCCGTTCGTACCGTCGCAAAGCCTCGGTGTGTTGGGGAGCGGGTACCAGCGCCGGAGTCAAACCGAGCCGTACCCGACTAGGTACCACGGGTTACCGAGTGATGCGGGCCCTCCGACCCCGGACAGCAACTACCCATTGTCGCCCTGCAGTTCGACACTTGGCCTGGGACCAGACGAGGGCATGGCCAGTCCCCGGAAAGAAGAAGCCGAAGATTCGGCCAGCATCGGGGCCTCGGAAGAGTGCGGCGTGGAGGGCCGCCGCAGCACCAGTGCGCCGGCCGCCACCGGCAACAACAAAGGGGAGGAGTCGTATGCGAAGCTCATCCACCGCGCCTTTATGAGCAGCCCTCGGCACTCGATGACGCTCCAGGAGATCTACCAGTGGTTCCGCGACAATACGAATAAAGGGAAGGACGACAGCAAGGGTTGGCAGAACAGCATCCGGCACAACCTGAGCATGAACATGGTATGTAACTCGTCGAATTCCGGCGCCATCCTGCCACGCAGCACCAACTAACAGCGGCATCTCAGGCCTTTACCAAGCTGGGGCGCAGGTCGAGCTCCGGCAAGGACGGTGGCCCTGGAAAGGAGACACAGCCGGACAAAAAGTCGACCGAGTGGTTCCTCGAGCGCTGGGCGGTCGGCGGCGTGCAGAGCACGACTCGGTACCGCAAGGGCACGGGTTCGCGGCGGAGCGCAACAAACCACGGACGCGGCTACAGGGGGTACACGGCGCACCGCGGCAGCCACTTCGGCCGTGGCAAGGCCAGGTGTGGCTCGACGTCGGCAAGCAGCAGAAAGGGGGCCAGGGCGCGGGGGCGACCGGACCCCCTGGCGGACAGCACCGACACGACGGCCAGCCAGATGCAGCACCACTACCACTTCTCCGCCTCGCCGCACCACCACCACCACCAGCACCACCCCCAGCAGCAGCCGCTCCTCCACCACCTCGGCAGCGAACCCACCTCGTACCCCTTCTACCACCCCGCCGCAACAAGCCACAGCGCGCACGCGCACGCCCACGTCGTCGACATGGGCACCCCGACCAGCAGCGACCTCGAATACGACTACCCCTCGCCGCAGCTCTTCCCGTCGCCGCCTCCCCCCCATCACCATCACCAGCACCAGCATCAGCACTACCAGCACCACCAGCACCACCAGCAGCACCACCTGGCGGCGGCGGCGGCAGCGGCGCGCGCCTCCAGCGAGCCGGGCATCGACGAGCCCGTCACGCCTGAACCGCCGTACGGCGACGACGCGGCCGCCCTCCTGCTGCCGGACTTGCGCGCCGGCGAGAGCAGCCACCACCATGCGGCGCAGCTTTCGCATGCCCATCATCATCCTCATCATCATCATCATGGGTATTCCCTGCAGCAGCACCAGCAGCAGCACCAGCAGGGTGTGGTGGGGGTGTATGATGAGGTGGTGGATCGGTATGGCTGGGCGACGGCGGCGGCGGGCGCGGCTGCCATGGGTGGTGGTGGTGGTGGTGGTGTGGGTGTGGGTGTGGAGAGGTATGCGCAGGGGTACTGAGGTGTCTGTTCCTTTTTTGGGTGGTGGTGGAAAGGGAAGGGGGGGGGGGGCGTTGGATGGTTGGGGCTGGCTGGCTGGCTGTCTGTCTGGCTGTCTGTCTGTCTGGTGGGTGGCGGTTGGTCGCACGCGCCTAATGTTTTCCTTTCTGTCTCTTGCATGTCTGCGGCCGGCATTTCGGCATTTTGTTGTTGGTGGTTGGTTGGTTTTCCCATGTTGCGATACGATTGATACAGCCGAGATGATACAATACCCGGGGAAGAGGGGGACGCACGCGCAATAATCTAATGTTGGTTGCCTTTCTGCATTGCTGCTGAGTGTCTTGGGACCGTGGTTGGTTGCCTCCGGAGTTGCCTCCGCCCTGCATGCGGTATCGACATACATAATCTGTACAGATTACAGATTACAGATTACAGATTACAGATTACACCGCTGGCAGCTAGCTGCATTGATGCGCTTTCTGCCCGCAACGCCACGCATTTCATTGTCCCTGCCCCTGGCTTTGATCAGCAGCAAGGCTTGTGGGTCGCGGGTCGAGGACGTGATGGACTGTTTCTTGCTGGACCGTCTGTCTACCGCAGAGCCATCACTCCACTGTACACGAAATACACGACATGTCATGTATGTACGATGTTACGGATGCGTCAATTCTCTCGATCAATTGGCAGACGTCGGAGAGCGGTTCTGGGCATGTTATCATGACGCCGATGCTGCGGTTCCCTGAACACCAGCCGTGCCTCGTGTTGACGAGAGGCGATGGTTTTGCCCGAGTATGTATTCTTGCGCTTTGTACCGAGTATGGCATGACTTGTAATCGCTTGTAATCTTGACCCCAACGATCGGGACGGCCGATCTCGGTTCTGCTGGCAACAAGATAAGCTTCTGACAGGCCACCGTCCGCACTAATCCCGATCGGCGGGCAGCAGCAGCTCTAGTGCCCTGGCCTCCCCTAGCCCCGCGGCGTGGGCCTTTGGGCCCGATGATTCGCCCATGGCGGCTCACGGCAAGTCGTGGGCAACTCCGTCTTGTGCCCTGCACCACGCCCCGGCAGACGGCGTCGATCTGGTTGACGGCTCACAAGCGCGGCCTGCTAACATGATTGATTTATACCCTTCTGGGAGCAAAAAAAAACGACACTACCAGAAGCTGCTCGGCCCGAAGGTTGTCGGGAAAACGTGGAACAATGGAGGAGCCGAGCGCTGGCCGGTGTTGACACCCGGCGGCAGGCAGAACACGGCGAACAATGGTGTCGATGCGCGATAGATGGCTTGTCGTCGGCGCCCGCAGCCGAGTGACGCAGACGGTGCGTGCGACTTGACAGGTGAGTGAGGGTGAGCGGCACAGACGGCAGATTGAATCCACGGTCTATCCTGGGACACCACCTGCAACGCAGACTCGTATTCGACATGAGCCGGGTGGCCTTGCACGATGGAGTCGATGGAGTCGGACTTGATGCAGCTGCCGCCTTGCTCCTGCGTGCCCGAAGTCGACGATCTCCCCCCGGTCCCCGGCATGCAGTCAAGATGAAGAAGAGCATGTCGGTGCTAGGCCAATGCTTGCTGACGCAGGGGCAGGCAGCCGAGTCGCGTCCGCGGGCGGCGATCGTGACACAAAAAAGACGGCCGTGTTTCCTCCTCTCCTTCCCCCC
>MU853405.1:1619040-1673991 GCA_033297235.1 Trichocladium antarcticum
ATTATTACAATACGACTAGGAAGACATTCTATAGGAGTAGCTCTATAGTAAGCTAATCTAGAAGCAGCTAGCCCTAGCAGTAGCTAGCACCTGATCGTGTATTATCACAATACAACCAGGAAGACATTCTATAGGAGCAGCTCTATAGTAAGCTAATCCAGAAGTAGCCGGCCCTAGCAGCAGCCGGCACCTAATTATATATCAACACAATACAACCAGGAAGACATTCTACAGGAGCAGCTCTATAGTAAGCTAATCCAGAAGCAGCTAGCCCTAGTAGCAGCCGGTACATTAACACAATACAACCAGGAAGACATTCTACAGGAGCAGCTCTATAGTGAGCCAATCTACAAACAGCCGGCCTAGCAGTAGCCGGTACCTCTAGATAGGAAGTCCCTCTAAACATAGCCGGAACAGGGAATTCCAACTGTAGCATCTAGGCCTCTACGAGCCCTCAACAACAACGACTTAATCTAGTAGTAGCTCCCGGAAGGACGACGGTAGCACGGGAGGATCACGGGTTTTCTAGCACTAGAGGATCATGGATTTTTCTTTTCTCAACGCTACGTTATATATTACAACTACCAGATTAGGGGATCAACTTGTTTTTTTTTTCACAGTTAGTAGTAGTGCGCTTAGGGGGCTGTCTTAGCACCTATAGGTCCGACCTACAGTAGGGTCAAGCCCTCTACCACTTTAGGCACTATAGCTAGCGCATAGCTATCTCTAGCTTCTCTTTCTCCCTCTCTATAAGCATTATCATCATCAATATTAAGCCTCACTTTGCCCCTACCAATTGCGCTATAAGCCTCCAAGACTATAGGATCGAGCTACTCCTAAAGAGCGTAGTCCTATACTCGAGAAACCGCCCGATGTCGCCGATAGAGCTACGCGTATTAAAGCGCTAGCTCGACAGCAACCTCGCGAAGAGGTTGATCCAGCCCTTACGCTCGAGCGCCTCGTCGCCTATCCTTATAGCCTAGAAGCTAGGCGGAGGCATTAGGATCTACGTCGACTACTGTAGCATTAACAACGTAACGCTAAAGAGCCGGTACCCTATCCTGCTAATCTAGGAGACCCTGGACTCTATCTACAAGGCGAAGATCTTCACAAAGCTTAACGTAATTGCAGCGTTTAACCAAGTATATATAACGCTAGGCTATAAGTAGCTTATAGTATTTATTATAAGATTCGGCCTATATAAGACGCTAGTTACGCTATTCGGCCTATAAGGTGCGCCCGCTACCTTCTAGTATTATATAAACAACATCCTCTATAATACTCTAAATAACTACGTAACGGCGTACCTAGACGATATCCTAGTCTACTCTAGCACGCTCAAGGAGTATATCAAGCAAGTTAGGGAGGTACTAAAGCGTATAATCGACGTAGGCCTATAGGTGGATATTAATAAGTACGAATTTTATACAAAGCGGACGAAGTACCTAGGGCTTATTATTACACCTAGGGGCATTAAGATAGACCTAGACAAGGTCGAAGCGGTACGTAATTAGGAGGCTCTAGAGACAAGGAGGTACCTCTAGTAGTTCTTAAGGTTCGCGAACTTCTACCGCCGATTTATACAAGGTTTTTCGAGCTACGTATAGCCGCTATACGAGCTTACAAAGAAGACAGTAGACTAGGAGTAGTCCGAGCAGTACAAGGTGGCTTTCTAGCGCCTAAAGGTGTACTTTATTATAGCACCGGCACTACGGATATATAACTAGGAAGTGGGGCCCGAGCCTCGCGAAGGCCCGGGAGGTGTACACGAAGTGTATAAGGAGCGTAGTAGCATACGGAGCGGCGAGCTACTACGTCCTAACTACGGTCAGCAAGGGGAGCGAGCTAAAAGGGATAGCCGAGAAGCTAGCGAAGGACCAGAGCAGGGGCCTCCGCGTAGTAGCAGGAGGCTACAGAACTACGCTAATTAGGTGCCTAGAGACGGAGGCCTAGGTCCTACTGGTGGACCTCTACCTGAACAAGCGGCTAGCCGACTTCGAAGCTAGGATATACGAACTACTCCTCTAGTTAGGGGAGGGACTAGGGCGCCCCCTAGTCGTAGTAGCGAGCTTAATCTAGGAGGCGTGTACCAAGCTATTTAGGAGGTTCTAGAAGAGGAGCAGGAGGACGCAAGGGAGGAAACCTAGGCTAGGCCTATAGGGGCTAATAGCAGTCGAGAGAGTAGTAGCTATAGCAAACGAGTAGGCTAAGCAAAAGTAGAAGATAGGGAAGCTAAAGAACAAGACCCTCGATACGGATAGAGTAGTGGAACTTGCCTAGTAGGAGCGCAAGATAGCAGCCTAGGAGAGGCGCGCTACGCTTGTAACGAGAGCAAGAAGACCTATATACCACTCGGCAGACAAGGACCCCCCAATACAACTATTTACAGACCTTGCCCTTAAGAGACACGAGGGTCTAAGCAAGGCTTAGAGCTCCCTGCTCGCCTAGGCGCGTAGCGGGGACATCGGCCTCTAGGAGTACCTGAACAGGGTGAACGTCCTAGAGATCACTACGCTATACTACGAGTATAGCGAGGGCAAAGAAACGATCGAACACCTAGTAGTATAGTATAAAGATCTACCGAAGTATAGAACCTAGGAAGAGTTATAAATACGGTTATAACGGGATCTATAGCTTGTCTTACGACGAGCTATATAGCTATACAAGAGCTTAGTAAAGGTAGTTATTAGCTAGTTAATAGATTTAGGGCGCCTAACGGAGTATAACGTAGCTTGTAGGCTGTAACTAGAAGCTACGATAGCTGTAAAAGCGGCTAAGAGTAGCGGAGAGGGTATAGGAAGTGCCGAATCGAGCCGCTAAGGGAGATAGGGGCTACCTTTTACACGTAGTTCGATAGATTCAAAGCGCTAAAGCAGAAGCGTAGGCAGGGGTTTTCACCCGGCCCCCTGTTCAGGGGGTACAGTTTCCTTTATATATAAACCAGTAGCAGGACCGGCGCGCCGTAAGGCATATCGGAGTACGAATAAATAAATATATAACTAGGAAAAGCAAGCGGTAGTAGAAGTCGATACGTTAGACTAGTTAGCGGGTAGAGCGCTACTATAGGAGGGGGATAACAGTAAGTTATATCTAGTTGCTTACTTCTTGGCGAAGTATACTATAGCTAAATGCAACTATAACATCTACAATAAGGAGCTCCTTACGATCGTTAAAGCGCTTAAGAAATAGCGCCCCGAGCTTAAAGGTATAGCTAAGAGGTTCGATATCATTATAGATTATAAGAACCTATAGACCTTTGGTATAACGAAGTAGCTATTGCTACGCTATATACGCTAGTCGGAGTTCTTATTGCGCTTTAACTTCTAGATTATCTACCGCCCGGGTATAGCAAAAAGCCGCCCTAACGCGCTTAGCAGGAAGCTAGAGTTTATACTAAAAGACGTTAAAGATAATAGGCTATAGAATAGACAGCGCCTTCTGATCGACCTAAGCAAGTTCGACCTAGAGACCTTTAGTAGTAAATCTAACGCTAAGCTACTAGGTAAGATACTAGAGCTCTTTAGCCTTAACGTTTCGCGCTACACTAACGACCTTATCGCAAAGAGCTACACGACCTTGCCGTTTATAGCAGACATAGTAGAGGCGCTTAGCAACTAGGAGGTACGCGCCTAGCTAAGCAAGATCAAGCGGGAGCTAAGAGTGCCGTTCGCTAAGTATAAGTTAGTCTCGGGTAGGGCGTTCTACTATAGCAGGCTAATAATCGACCTAGGCAATATAGAGCTCTATTTATAGCTTATCTACTAGATATACGCGTTAGGGCCTAGCGGGTACCTAGGGAGGATAAAGACGCTCGACCTAATAAACAGGGTCTACTAGTAGCTAGGGATAAGCGTATTAGTAAGGACGTTCGTAAGAGCCTATATACTATACTTTAAGATAAAGAACCCCTGCTCGAAGCCTATAGAGTTCCTTAAGCTACTCCTACTACTATTAGCGCCGTAGCGAGATATATTAGTAGACTATATTACGCCGCTCCCGCTATATAAACAGAGGGGGTAGGAGTTTAGGTATATAGTAGTAGTAGTTAACCGGCTTATAAAGATACGCTACTTTATTATAACGGCGATACTAGAGGCTAATAAGCTAGCTAACTAGTTTATTAAGCGCGTATACTCGCTCTATAGTATACTAGAGACGATCGTATTAGACAGAGGCACGTAGTTCGTTTTAGGGTTCTAGAGGGCGCTATCGGCGCGCCTTACGATTACCCTAAAACCCTTGTTAGCGTTCTACCCCTAGATAAACGGCTAGACGGAGCGGATTAACATAGAACTAGAGCAGTACCTACAGCTATATATTAACTAGGCGTAGGATAACTAGGTTAACTAGCTCCCCCTAGTAGAGTTTATAGGGAATAATATAGTCTCTAAGACAATAGGCGTATTACTATTCTTCGCGAATTATAGCTTTAACCCTAGGATAGGCGTAGAGCTATCGAAGCTATACCTACCGAATATCTCGGAGTAGTAGAAGCAGGAGCTTTTCTAGGTATCTAAGCTCGCGGACCGCTTTAGGGCGATCTTTAGGAAGGTTATAGCGCTAGTAAAGCAGTTACAGGACCGCTACGAACAGAACGTAAACCACTATAGGGAGGATACGCTATAGTACCGCGTTAGCGATAGGGCGATACTTAATATATAGAACTATAAGACTAGTAGGCTGACCGTAAAGCTCGCGCCGCGGTAGGAGGGCCCGTTTAAGGTTACAAAGGCCTTATTATACGTAGTAACTCTAAAGCTCCTAGCGAATATAACGATCTTCCCTACGTTCTACGTCTTAAGAGTAAGGCGCTATTTAAGGTAGGGGCTAGCTAGCTAAGAGAGGGTTAATAACGATATAAGCGCTAACTATAGGCGCGTAGTTACACAGACTAACGAAGGCGAAGATATAGTAAAGTAGAGGTTCAAGAGGATCGTAGGGTTTAGTAAGGTAGCGAACAGTCGCTAGTAGTACTAAGTTAAGTAGGAAGGTTATAATAACCCAACTTAGTAACCTATAACGGACCTACGCGGCTATAATAACGCTATCTAGGAGTTCTATAATATATACTCTAAGCTTCTAGGCCCGCTATTATAGACGCGGAGAAGGAAGGCGTAGCGCTAGGGTAGGCGCTAAGGTAACTCTAACTCCGGATACAAGCACCTAGGATAGGGGGCTATTTTTATATAGGGGGCTTGTTTAGAGAGGGAGGGTAGTGTTATAGGTATAGCCTATGTTATATGCTATATCATATACTATGCTATATGGTTGGCTAAGCACCCTGTAGCTAGAGGAGCGTGGCTCCACACTAGGTGGAGCTCGCCGCGCAGAGCCTTCAGCCCTCGCGAGCTCCTACGAAGGTTGCACTGTTGTGCAACCTTGTTGTATACAACCGTTACAGCTTGTAACGGAGACTCTAGTGATCTTAGGCCTCTCGTAGCTACAGAAGTATAACCTGCAGATCGACTAGGAGACCCTATAGCTCGAATTTACAGAGCACTACTATAGGAGGTGCCTACTAGAGTATATTAGGAGCTAGGTCGCTTAGTAGGTAGGCTAGCTAGAGGTAACCCTACCCTCTAGGAATAGCAAGCGGTACTATATAACGGTAGAGGACGTACCTAAAGACGACGACTATAGTACCTTTAGTAACGACGACGAGGTTGCTATCGCTACGAGCAAGCTCTCTAACTATAAGAGAGCTAGGCGGTCCGATAGGCGGAGACGGGCCTATAGATAGTAGAGATCTACGTCCTGGGGAGGCGCGTAGGCCGACCCGCGGGGGACGCTCGTACCGCTAGGAGCGATAGGCGTACCGGTCGAAGCGCCGCCCCCTATATTACTAAGGCCGGTAGAGGTAGTAGCCGGTACTAGGAGACTACCCCCTAGACCCTATTCCCCCCCCTACGCCCTGCCCTTGCTTAGTTAAGTACGGGGGAAGATCCGCTAGGATAATACGAAGATCCTAAACGGAGCGAGCTTCCTAGTAGTATACTAATAGAAGGGCGTAGTAGTTATACAAACTATAATAGGCGAGCTAGAGAGAGCGGTAGAGGCTAAGAAGAGAGACTATATACTAGTTCTACCTAAGTAGTTTTTTAAGGACCTACTAAGTCGAGAGAGTATACTAGAGTACGCAAAGTCGATACTCCTAGTAAGGTTCTATAGCTTTATCTACGCGCTTGCTAAAGGGGACGAGAAGCTTAATAAGATTATAAAGGAGGATTCTAAGAAGTTCTTCGATAAGGCGGATAGACTAGCGCCTACTCTAGATAAGATTAAGGTGCGCCTACCGAAGGAATATTAAGACCTAGTAGCTACCTTCGTCCTATAGGACGCTAATATCTTACCCCCCTACTATACGTATAACTATAGGATCGAGCTACTCCTAGGGAGTGTAGTCCTATACTTAAGGAACCGCCCGATGTCGCTAATAGAGCTATATATACTAAAGCGCTAGCTCGACGATAACCTTACGAAGGGGTTTATCCAGCCCTTACGCTCGAGCGCCTTGTCGCCTATCCTTATAGCCTAGAAGCTAGGCGGAGGCATTAGGATCTACATTAACTACTATAGTATTAACAACGTAACGCTAAAGAGCTAGTACCTTATCCTACTAATCTAGGAGACCCTAGACTCTATTTACAAGGCGAAGATCTTTACAAAGCTTAACGTAATCGTAGCGTTTAACCAAGTACATATAGCGCTAGGCTATAAGTAGCTTATAGCGTTTATTATAAGATTCGGCCTATATAAGACGCTAGTTATGCCGTTTAGCCTATAGGGCGTGCCCGCTACCTTCTAGCATTATATGAACAACATCCTCTATAACGCTCTAGATAACTATATAACGGTATACCTAGATAATATCCTAGTCTACTCTAGTACGCTCGAGAAGTATATTAAGTAAGTTAGGGAGGTGCTAAAGCGTATAATCGATATAGGCCTATAGGTAGATATTAACAAGTACGAATTCTATACAAAGCGGACGAAGTACCTAGGGCTTATTATTACGCCTAGGGGTATTAAGATAGACCTAGATAAGGTCGAAGCAGTATATAATTAGGAGGCTCTAGAGACAAGGAGGTACCTCTAGCGGTTCTTAGGGTTTACGAACTTCTACCGCCGATTTATATAAGGTTTTTCGAGCTACGTATAGCCGCTATACGAGCTTATAAAGAAGATAGTAGACTAGGAGTAGTCTAAGTAGTATAAGGTGGCTTTCTAGCGCCTAAAGGTGTACTTTATTATAGTACTAGTACTACGGATATATAACTAGGAAAAGCGAGCGGTAGTAGAAGTCGATACGTTAGACTAGTTAGCGGGTAAAGCGCTACTATAGGAGGGGGATACCGGCGAGTTATATCTAGTTGCTTACTTCTTAGCGAAGTATACTATAGCCGAGTGTAACTATAATATCTATAATAAGGAGCTCCTTATAATCGTTAAAGCGTTCGAGGAATAGTGCCCTAAGCTTGAAGGTATAGCTAAGAGGTTCGATATTATTATAGATTATAAGAACCTATAGACCTTCGGTATAATAAAGTAGCTATCGCTACGCTATATACGCTAGTTAGAGTTCTTATTACGCTTTAACTTCTAGATTATCTACTACCTAGGTACGGTAAACGGCTGCCCTAATACGCTTAGTAGGAACCTAGAGTTTATACTAAAAGACGTTAAAGATAATAGGCTATAGAATAGACAGCGCCCCCTGATCGACCTAAGTAAGTTCGACCTAGAGACCTTTAGTAGTAAATATAACGCTAAGCTACTAGGTAAGATACTAGAGCTTTTTAGCCTTAACGTTTCGCGCTACGCTAACAACCTTATTGTAAAGAGCTACGCGACCTTGCTATTTATAGTAGACGTAGTAGAGGCGCTTAGCGACTAGGAGGTACGCGCCTAGCTAAGTAAGATTAAGCGGGAGCTAAGAGTGCTATTCGCTAAGTGCAAGTTAGTCTTAGGTAGGGCGTTCTACTATAGTAGGCTAATAATCGACCTAGGCAATACGGAGCTCCATTTATAGCTTATTTACTAGATATATATATTAGGGCCTAGTAGGTACCTAGGGAGGATAAAGACGCTTAACCTAATAAATAGGGTCTACTAGTAGCTAGGGATAAGCGTGTTAGTAAGGACGTTTGTAGGAGCCTATACGCTATACTTTAAGACAAAGAACCCCTGCTTAAAGCCTATAGGGTTCCTTAAGCCGCTCCCGCTACCGTTAGCGCTATAGTAAGATATATTAGTAGACTATATTATACCGCTCCTACTATATAAATAGAGGGGGTAGGAGTTTAGGTACGTAGTAATAGTAGTTAACTAGCTTATAAAGATACGCTACTTTATTATAACGGCGATACTAGAGGCTAACGAGCTAGCTAACCGGTTTATTAAGCGCGTGTACTTGCTCTATAGCGTACCGGAGACGATTATATTAGATAGAGGTATATAGTTCGTTTTAGGGTTCTAGAGGGCGCTATTAGCGCGCCTTACAATTACCCTAAAACCTTTATTAGCGTTCTACCCCTAGATAAACGGCTAGGTAGAGCGGATTAACGTAGAACTAAAGTAGTACCTACAGCTATATATTGACTAGGCGTAGGATAACTAGGTTAACTAGCTCCCCCTAGCGGAGTTTATAGGGAATAATATAGTCTCTAAGACGATAGGCGTATTACTGTTCTTCGCGAATTATAGCCTTAACCCTAGGATAGGCGTAGAGCCGTTAAAGCCGTACCTACCGAACATCTTAGAGTAGTAGAAGCGGGAGTTTTTCTAGGTATCTAAGCTCGCGGACCGTTTTAGGGCGATCCTTGGGAAGGTTACGGCGCTAGTAAAGTAGTTATAGGACCGCTACGAACAGAACGCGAACTGCTATAGGGAGGATACGCTATAGTACCGCGTTAGCAATAGGGCAATGCTTAATATATAGAACTATAAGACTAGTAGGCTAACTATAAAGCTTGCGCTATAGTAGGAGGGCCCGTTCAAGGTTATAAAGGCCTTATTATACGCGGTAACTCTAAAGCTTCTAGCGAATATAACGATCTTCCCTACGTTCTACGTCTCGAGAGTAAGGCGCTACCTAGGGTAGGGGCTAGCTGGCTAAGAGAGGGTTAACGACGATGTAAGCGCTAACCGCAGGCGCGTAGTTATACGGACTAACGAAGGCGAAGACGTAGTAGAGTAGAGGTTCGAGAGGATTGTAGGGTTTAGCAAGGCGGCGAACGGTCGCTAGTAGTACTAAGTTAAGTAGGAAGGTTATAACAACCCGACTTAGCAACCTATAACGGATCTACGCGGCTGTAATAACGCTATCTAGGAGTTCTACAATACGTACCCTAAGCTTCCGGGCCTGCTATTATAGACGCGGAGAAGGAAGGCGTAGCGCTAGGGTAGGCGCTAAGGTAACTTTAACCCTGGATGCAAGTACCTAGGATAGGGGGCTATTTTTATATAGGGGGCTTGTTTAGAGAGGGAGGGTAGTGTTACAGGCATAGCCTGTATTATATACTATATTATGTGCTATGCTATATAGTTGGCTAAGCACCCTGTAGCTAGAGGAGCGTAGCTCTATACTAGGTGGAGCTCGCCGCGCAGAGCCTTTAGCCCTCGCGAGCTCCCACGAAGGTTGTACTATTGTGTAACCTTGTTGTATACGACCGTTACACCTGTCGACTTAGAAGCCGACTTAGAAGCCGACCTACCTACTAACTCGCTGGCTGACTCGGAAGCCGACCTGCCCGCAATAGCCCCTAGCTACTCCTACTACAAGCAACTAGCTAACGCTAACCGCCGCTACCGCTAGTAGGCGGAAGCGTAAGCGTAAGGCGCGACCTCTCCTACGACGAGCCTCTACGCCTAGCTAAGAGGGCTAAGAAGCTTATAGTAGCCTAGCTAAGCGCTTAACACTAAGCTGAAATGTAGGGTATAAGAGAGTAGATAGCTAGGATAACAGTAGCTTTAATAACTCTCTCGTAGATACACTTAGCCTATTAATAACTGCCGCCTCCCTCGCGGATGCTACTGTCATTGTAGTTCGCGATGCCCTTATAGGTTGCAATGCTGTCGTAACCGCTCGCTACGTAATATATAGAGGCTGCGGCTAGGCTATTGTATGCTATACCTACCTAATTTCCTATAGCGCTAGTATATAGAAACCTATATAATACCTATTAGGGTAGCAATAGCTAGAGTCAATAGTAAGGTTAGATCAGGGGGGCCTAGTGCGGGCGGTGTAGATAGGTAGTATACCTAGTTTTAGAGAAAAGTTTTGTATATTTTGTTAAGATTGATTAAATATCTAGATTTTACTGTATTTTTAAGCGATCTAGGTTAATACTACAATTTCAATAGATTAAACTATCTTAAAGTATAGTTGTAGCTAACGATGCTACGTTTCTACAAGCTAGTATATATAGTGCTACGTACTGCAAAGATTTAGTGTAGCTAGTATATATAGGGCCGGCTTCCTAAAACGGTTAGACACCGTCGAAATATCTCGAGCACTGTCGAAATATCCAAACTAGAAGTAGGACATTTACATACAAGTATAGGCTAATCAGGGAATCCATCCTTAAGCAAGCGAGGTTATGATCTTTTACAAGGGTATTGCGCTATAGGGATATGTACCTAGGTAGGTTGCTAAAGGTAATTAAGGTAGTAGCAGGCGCTAGGAGACTAGCTCCTAAGCCCTAGCTGTCACAGGCACAGCCTGTGTCAGGTGCCATGTCATGTGCCATACTATATAGTTAGCTAGGCACCCTGTAGCTAGAGGAGCGTGGCTCTACACTAGGTAGAGCTCGCCGCGCAGAGCCTTCAGCCCTCGCGAGCTCCTACGAAGGTTACACTATTATACAACCTTATTATATACAACCGTTACAGTAGGTTGTACCTTCAACTTACGCGCGTAGCTAAGTCGTCTACTCTAGAATAGAGAGCGTACTAGACCGACTAGAACGCTTCTTTTCCTAACGTACTAGGCTTTGTTTTCATTTCTTAACTACCTATATAGTACAAGTTAACTACTAGGACGAGTATCCTATATACAATAGCAGTCCGCCAAATAGGACTATAAGACTCTAACGAATAGGACTATAGTATTCCGACGAACCGGACAACGCTCCTATAAAGATAAGCACGAAGATAATAAGCGGCGCCGACCTTATAGCATCGCTATTGCTAAGACTTATAGCGCTATACGTAGCGCTAAAAGAATAATAGTAGAACAAGGTCTCTAATACTATACCTGCTTTTATAGTATCGATTGACAATAACAGAGGGTACAACCTCCTAGGGTTCGCTATAGCTATAAATACGATAGTTGGCGAGCTAAAGAGGAAGCTCGATAAGTCTATTAGGAGGTTTAAGGCGTCTATCGTAGCTAGTATAGCGCTCGAGAAGGAGCTTAAAGAGTATAGGTTACTGCTTATAAACTAGAGAACGCTAATAGTAATAGCCTTAGACTAGGCTCGTAGTAGTAGCGCTAGTAGCGGCTATAGCGTATTAATCTCCCTCCTCTACCCTAATCCGTTTACTAGAGAGGAAAAGGATACCGTTAAGTGTACCCTACTCTTCGAAGACTAGGAGGATAAGGTATATAGCTACTAGCGAATATACCTATAGGAGTTCCTAGACAAGTATACCAAGATCCTATATATAAAGGCTATACTAGGTAGTAGCGTATGCTAGGTAGTTGTAGCGAAGCTTAAGTAGGTTAAGGAGAACCTATATAGCGTAGTAGTATAGCTATAGAAGACCGGGTCCGACCTCCTAAAGACCCTCTATACCTAGTATATAACGTATAACGTAGTTGCTATAGTAAGCAATAAGCTAGAACTACTAGCGTAGAAGAACAAGTTCGTAGCGTTTAACGACTTCCTTACTGAATTTACTACCCTAGCCGACACTACTAGCGTCAACAACGTAACGAGGGTCTGGATACTCCGGCTTAAGATCTCCCCCTGCCTTTCAAGCGCTATAGTTACGTAGGCGGTGCTCCCGCTAGCTAACAACTTTAAGCTCTAGGCTACGCTAGCTAGCTAGCTTATAACTAACCTAGAGGGAGAGGACTTTAAGCGGAAGCTATATAGCGGAACTTGGAGTAGCGGAACTAGAGGCGGTAGTAACAACAACGGCGGAGGCAGATACCCTAACGTAATAGAGATCGATATAGTAACGCTCGTAGCGCTTACCCCCTAGGAGAAGGAACAGCGTAGAGTGAGTAGCTTATACTATAAGTATAGTAGGGCCGACTATATCGCAAGGGCGTACTAAGTAGGCTGTAGAGGCTAAGGGGACCGCGGTAACGCCCGCGGCGCCGGGTAGTTATAGCGTAGGGGCGCCTAAGGTAGTAGAGAACCTAGTTTCAGTAGCAACGCGCAAGGATAGTAGCAGCCTACCTAGGGATAGTAGCAGCCTACGTAATAAGGCTATAGCTAAGGCGGGTTCCTAGGCTTTAGGCAAGCTCCCTCTAGGGGCCTTCCGGCTCGCGGCGGCGTAAGCGGCTACGCTAGGGCCTACTAGAGGGGTTAAGGCGGGCTCGCTATACGCTTCGCGGATACCCCCGACTAGAGCGGTTTTATTATTAGAGAGGTAGATAAGCAGGAGGAGTATAGCGCTTACTAGTCTATAGAGCAACCCCCTAGCTTCGGCTTCTTATATAACAACTAGGGAAATAAGGAGCTCCTATAAACTATTGCTTATAGGAGGGGTACTACTAGCTATAGGAGGGATAGGGAGATAGTTTAGTTATTAGCGTAGTAGGTAGTAGCGCTAAATCTATTCTCTTATTATTATACCTAGCGGTTAGTAGGCGCAATATAGAGTATATAGCACTTATAGACTTAGGTTATATAGGTTTAGCGTTTGTAGATTTTAGCTTTATAGTTACAAATAGACTACTACTAGAGAGGCTAGCGGTATAGTAGCCGCTATTTCTAGCCGATAGAGGGTTCTTACGCTAGATCGAGCACTTAGCGGCGCTTACGCTAGTTATTAGCAACTACTAGGAGACCCTAGTGTACTTCGTTACAACGCTTGTAAAAGAGACCCTAGTAATCTTAGGCCTCCTATAGCTACGGAAGTATAACCTATAGATCGACTAGGAGACCTTATAGCTTAAATTCACAGAGTACTACCGTAGGAGGTACCTTCTAGAGTATATTAGAAGCTAGGTCGCTCGGTAGGTAGGCTAGCTAGAGGCGGCACCCCTAACCCTAGAGAGTAGCAGGCGGTACTATATAATAGTAGAGGACGTACCCGAAGATAACGACTCTAGTACCTCTAGTAACAATAATAAGGTCGCTATCGTTACGAGCAAGCTATCTAACTATAAGAGGGCTAGGCGGTCCAATAGGCGAAGACGGGCCTATAGATAGTAAAGATCTACGTCCTAGGGAGACATATAGGCTAACCCGCAAGGGACGCTTATACTACTAGGAGCGATAGGCGTTCCGGTCGAAGCGCCGCCCCCTATATCACTAAGGCTAGTAGAGGTAGTAGCAGGCGCTAGGAGACTACCCCCTAGACCCTAGTCCCCCCCCCCTACCCCGCCCCCGCTTAGTTAAATATAGGGGAAGATCCGCTAGGACAATACAAAGATCCTAAACGGAGTAAGCTTCCTAGCAGTATACTAATAGAAGGGCGTAGTAGTTATATAGACTATAATAGGTAAACTAGAGAGAGTAGTAGAAGCTAAGAAGAGAGACTATATACTAGTTCTACCTAAGTAGTTCTTTAAGGACCTACTAAGTTAAGAGAGTATACTAGAGTACACAAAGTCAATACTCCTAGCAAGGTTCTATAGCTTTATCGACGCACTCGCTAAAGGGGATAAGAAGCTTAATAAGATTATAGAGGAGGATTCTAAGAAGTTCTTTAATAAAGCCGATAGACTAGCGCCTACCTTAGACAAGATTAAGGCGCGTTTACTAAAGGAATACTAAGACTTAGTAGCTACTTTCGTCCTATAGGACGCTAATATCTTACCCCCCTACTATATATATAACTATAGGATCAAGCTACTCCTAAGGAGCGTGGTCCTATATTCGAGGAATCGCCTAATATTGCTAATGGAGCTATATATACTAAAGCGCTAGCTCGATAACAACCTTACAAAGAGGTTTATCCGGCCTTTACGATCGAGCGCCTTGTTACCTATCCTAATAGCGTAGAAGCTAGGTAGAGGCATTAGAATCTACGTTAACTACTATAGTATTAATAACGCGACGCTAAAGAGCTAGTACCTTATCTTACTAATCTAGGAGACCCTAGACTCTATCTACAAGGCGAAGATCTTTATGAAGCTCGACGTAATTACGGCGTTTAACCAAGTATATATAGCGCTAGGCTATAAGTAGCTTATAGCGTTTATTATAAGGTTTAGCCTATATAAGACGCTAGTTACGCTATTCGGCCTATAGGGCGCGCCTGCTACCTTCTAGTATTATATTAATAACATCCTCTATAACGCTCTAGATAACTACGTAATAGCGTACCTAGATAATATCCTAGTCTACTTAGGTATACTTAAAGAGTATATTAAGTAGGTTAGGGAGGTGCTAAAGCGTATAATCAACGTAGGTCTATAGGTAGATATTAACAAGTGTAAATTCTATACGAAGCGGACAAAGTACCTAGGGCTTATTATTACGCCTAGGGGTATCGAGATAGACCTAGATAAGGTCGAAGCGGTACGTAATTAGGAGGCTCTAGAGATAAGGAGGTACCTCTAGTAGTTCTTAGGGTTTGTAAACTTCTACCGCTAATTTATATAAGGTTTTTCGAGCTACGTACGGCCGCTATACAAGCTTATAAAGAAGATAATAGACTAGGAGTAGTCCGAGTAGTATAAAGTAGCTTTCTAGCGCCTAAAGGTATACTTTATTATAGTACTAGTACTATAGATATATAACTAGGAGAAGCGCGCTATAGTAGAAGTTAATACGTTAGACTAGTTAGTAGGTAGAGCGCTACTATAGAAAGGGGATAATAGCGAGTTATATCTAGTTGCTTATTTCTTAGCGAAGTATACTATAGCTAAGTACAACTATAATATCTATAACAAGGAGCTCCTTACGATCGTTAAAGCGCTTGAAGAATAGCGCCCTAAGCTCGAAGGTATAGCGGAGAGGTTCGATATTATTATAGACTATAAGAACCTATAGACCTTTCGTATAACGAAGCAGCTGTCGCTACGCTATATACACTAGTTAGAGTTCTTGTTACGTTTCGACTTCTAGATTATCTACCGCCTAGGTATAGTAAACGGCCGCCCTAATACGCTAAGTAGGAAGCTAGAGTTTATACTAAAGGACATTAAAGATAATAGGCTATAGAACAGGCGGCGCCCTCTGATCGACCTAAGTAAGTTCGACCTAGAGACCTTTAGTAGCAAGTACGACTCTAAGCTACTAGGCGAGACACTAGAGCTCTTTAGCCTTAACGTTTCTCGCTACGCTAACAACCTTATTAAAGAGAGCTATATAAGCTCGCTATTTATAGTAGATATAGTAGAGGCGCTTAGCGACTAGGAGGTACGTACCTAGCTAAGTAAGATCAAGTAGGAGCTAAGAGTGCCGTTCGCTAAGTATAAGTTAGTCTCGGGCAGGGCGTTCTACTATAGTAGGCTAATAATCGACCCGGGCAATACGGAGCTCTATTTGCAGCTTATCTACTAGATATACGCGTTAGGGCCTAGCAGGTACCTAGGGAGGACAAAGACACTCGACCTAATAAATAGGGTCTACTAGTAGCTAGGGATAAGTATATTAGTAAGGACGTTCGTTAAAGCCTATATTCTATACTTTAAGATAAAGAACCCCTACTTAAAGCCTATAGGGTTCTTTAAGCTACTCCCGCTACCGTTAGCGCTATAGCAAGATATATTAGTAGACTATATTACGCCGCTCCTACTATATAGCTAGAGGAGGTAGGAGTTTAGGCATATAGTAGTAGTAGTTAACTAGCTTACGAAGATACGCTACTTTATTACAACGGAGATACTAGAGGCTAATAAGCTAGCTAACTAGTTTATTAAGCGCGTATACTCGCTCTATAGCGTACTAGAGACGATCGTGTCGGATAGAGGTACGTAGTTCGTTTTAGGGTTCTAGAGGGCGCTATCGGCGCGCCTTACAATTACCCTAAAACCCTTATTAGCGTTCTACCCCTAGACAAACGGCTAGATAGAGCGGATTAACGTAGAACTAGAGCAGTACCTATAGCTATATAATAACTAGGTGTAGGATAACTAGGTTAACTAGCTCCCCCTAGTAGAGTTTATAGGGAATAATATAGTCTCTAAGATAATAGGCGTATTACCGTTCTTCGCGAATTATAGCTTTAACCTAAGGATAGGCGTAGAGCCGTCGAAGCTATACCTACCGAATATCTTAGAGTAGTAGAAGCGGGAGTTTTTCTAGGTATTAGAGCTCGCAGACCGCTTCTAGGCGATCCTTAGGAAGGTTATAGCGCTAGTAAAGTAATTATAGGACCACTATAAGTAGAACGCAAACCGCTATAGGGAGGACGCGCTATAGTACTAAGTTAGTAATATAGCGATGCTCGATATATAGAACTATAAGACTAGTAGGCTAACTGCGAAGCTTGCGCTATAGTAGGAGGGCCTATTCGAGGTTATAAAGGCCTCGTTATATATAGTAACCCTAAAGCTCCTAGCGAATATAACGATCTTCTCTACGTTCTACGTCTTAAGAGTAAGGCACTACCTAGGGTAGGGGCTAGCCGGCTAAGAGAGGGTTAACGATAACGTAAGCGCTAACCGTAGGCGTATAGTTACGCGGACTAACGAGGGCGAGGATATAGTAGAGTAGAGGTTCGAGAAGGTCGTAGGGTTTAGCAAGGCGGCGAACGGCCGCTAGTAGTACTAAGTTAAGTAGGAAGGTTACAACAACCCGACTTAGCAACCTGTAACGGATCTACGTAGCTGTAATAACGCTATCTAGGAGTTCTATAACACGTACCCTAAGCTCCCGGGGCCGCTATTGTAGACGCGAAGAAGGAAGGTATAGCGGCAGGAGGCAAGGTGCTAAGCGAAATCGAGCGTGGAACGGGCTAGGGATACAAGTATCCAAAATCGAGCGTGTGGAATAGGATAGGCTCTAGATACGAGCATCTAAAATCGGGTGTTTTAGGAGCGTTTGAGATAGCTCTGGATACAAGTATCTAGAATTAAACGGTTAGGATGGCTCTGGATACGAGCATCTAAAATAGGGGCTATTTTTATATAGGGGGGCTTGTTTAGAGAGGGAGGGTAGTGTCACAGGCATAGCCTATGTTAGGTGCTATATTATATGCTATGCTATATAGTTGGCTGGGCACCCTGTAGCTAGAGGAGCGTGGCTCTATACTAGGTGGAGCTCGCCGCGCAGAGCCTTCAGCCCTCGCGAGCTCCTACGAAGGTTGCACTGTTGTGCAACCTTGTTGTATACGACCGTTACACTAGCCCTCCTTATATACCTACTTCTTACTAGGTCTAGCGTAAGGGAAGATCTACTAGAATAACGTAAAGCTCTTAAATATTATTTATTTATTCGTACTCCGATATGTGTTGAACCCACTGTAGCAAAGTGGGACCATGGTGGCGATATTAGATGAACCTACTCAGGGGTTCAGGGGCAGATTAGTCTTGGTATAGCATTAGGTATCCGTTGGCTCCCCCGAGGAAATAGGCTTTTGAGCTACATATAGCTTTTTCATAGTTATATACATTGACACAATTGAAGCTATCATCACTGTTGATTCCTCCGTCTATTTAGACCAATCAGATTCCGATCCTATATTTTAGGTTCGACAATTAAGAGTCTTATTACTTAAATTACCTTTAAGCAACGCTAAAAGCACCAATCCTTCGACCGCCTTAGCCCGAACCTTCGAGCTAGCTAGTAGTTAAGATATCTACTACTAAGTCGACCACTAACCTCGCTATACTTAAGAAGCTAGCCGACTAGTACGCTTAGAATGTCTAGTTTATCTCGAAAGTAGCCTTATACGAACTACTACACTACGTCCTAGGCAAAGAGGCCCTACTTAAGTACCCTAGCGAGTTCGATCCCGACACGGCCTAGGCTATATACGAAGCTAAGACTATAGCTAAGTTCGATCGCTTGAACCTAGCCTTAACCCCGGTACGAGATATCGACTATAACGGCGTAGACACGCCCGTCTTACAAGTTACCCGAAGCGGTACGGCTTACGCCCCCGCCTAGACATACGCAAGCGCCTACGCTAGAGCCGGCGGCGGTAACAACGACAACGTAGCTACCGTCGTAGCCGCCCGAGCGGCTAAGTAAGCATACCTATTAACAGTGTAGAACTAGATACTCTCTATCTTAGAGAACAACTACCAAGAGAAGGCCCGAGAGGCGGCCTAATAACGGAAGGAAGTCTAGAAGCTCCGGGACTTTATTATAGATACAGTCTAGGTCTAGCTACGAATAACCTGACTTCGCGTAGACTAAGGCGTCGATAAGTAGTACTATATCTGCAAGGGATTTAGGACTAACGACATCGAGGCCGCTATAGCCCTCCGCAAGAAGATCTAAGCGTACTACGCTATCCTTAAACAATCGAGGTTCGCGGCCGCGGTACAAGAGGACTTCGAGCTATAGATTAAGAAATAGGAGATATTAATAGAGGAAGCTATTATAAGAGATATCTAGGAGGGAAGCCTCCTAATCGTATAGATTACTAACCTAAGCAAAGCTATAAACTAGACACCCCTTACCTTCGTTACTTAATTAGAAAAACAGAGAGTAGTTGCTACTAACTTCTAAGACTATACGATCGAGGATATAACCTACTAACTGCGGATCGGCGCCTAAGACCTCCCGCTGAAATCGAAGCCTAGGGTTACCTACGGGGCGTTCCCGACGTTCGGTAGCGGAGACAAGAGAAAGAGAGGCGATATAAGCTCCTAGTAGGATAAGGAGGAGATCGCGCTATACAAGGCGTATTATAGAACCTACAATATAGAGAGATACTACTATCTACACCTATCTAGAGCCCCCTAGGGCTTTATACCTAGAGACTATATCCTTTAGAGAATAGAGAGAAACCTTAAGGCTAACCCCTCGATCAAAGCTAAGATAGGGCGGATAAAGCTAAAGAGATAGAGAACTAACCTAAAAGAGTTATCCTAAGATCAGGATTAACTCCCTATAGCGTTAGCCCCTAGTAGGAGCATATAATAACAACGTACTTCCCTAGAGTACCGCCCTACTTTATAACTAGAGGTAGCTAAACACTAGATACCTACTACTTTGCTACTAGTAGATAAGAGACCTACTACCTTAAAAACAGTAGATAAGAGACCTGCTACTTTAAAAACAGTAGAAGAGAGACCTGCTGCTTTAAAACCAGTAGAAGAAAAGTACCGAAAGGCCTACGAGATACCTACTATGAATTCAGTAGAAGAAGAGCGCCAAAACTCTACAAAACTAGCAGTAGCCCCCTAAGAGTACTAGACAGCTAATCAAATAGCCGAGGCCCCCCCTGTTCAGACGAACACCTCTTTAGAGATAACATCAGCACCTAGCTAGGAAGCTACCAAGATATTAGAGAATTTTCTAACGCCCTACTTTAAGAAGTAGGTATAGTAGCTAGCTAGGTACAGGCGTATAGTCGGAAGATATACTATAAGCTTCTTTACTATACTAGCGGCCTTCTAAGTAGGGTAGCTTATATACCCTCTAGTTAACTCGTCTATCCTCAATTCCAGATTAACTATCCACCTATATAACAACCTCTCCCGGTTCAAGTCACCACCTTACCTTGTAAGCCCGTCCGATTACATTTAGGCGGGAGAACACCCTATAGCTATCGAGGGATATAGCAAGGTCGACATTACAGTTAAGACTAAGAACGGATCCTAAGTTATTACTCTTAAGGACGTAGCCTTCTACCTAACCTTCGCCTACAATCTCGTCTCTCTCTAACAACTTAAGAACCGTAGTATCTAGTAGGATATACGTAATAACTACCTACGGCGTAGAGATATAGTATACCTCTATAACGTTCAAGACTAATATAGCTAATTCGTTCTAGAATATATCCTTTAGACTACTATATACGCCGCCTTCGCTACTAGAAAACAGAAGCTTAATACCTGGACCGCGTAGGCACTATCTAGAGCAGATGCGATAATATAGCACCTACAACTTAGCTACCTAGGTCCAAGGGCCCTCGAACACCTTGTTAATAGCGCCTACAGAGTCAAGATCAAGGGCATTACTACGGTTCAATGCGATAGGTACGGATATAGCAAAGCCAAACGAAGAATCAGCCACGAACTACGCCTAGACCCGCTAAAGCCAGGAGACCGCATCGCTATCGACTTCCACGAATACCTAGGCGCGCGACAAGACTATACTATACTACTACTCGCTACTAACTGATACTCTGGATATATATAGGACTACTATATAAAGAACTACAAAGGCGATAATATCCTAGCGGCCCTAAAGACCCTGTTCTATATACTAGAGACCTAGTATAAGATCAAGCCTAAAGCGATCAAGTATAACAACGAGTTCACTAAGACCGACGCTATTAACGCGTTCTTTGGACTTAAGGGAGTTAAAGTCAAGCCCTACGCCGCCTATACGCAAGAATAGAACAGGGTAGTAGAGCGCTTAGGGGGTATAATTAAAGAAAAACAACGTTGTATAGCTCTAAGCGCTAACTTCCCGATTAAACTATAGCTCGAGATTTCCTAAGCATCGGTCTACCTCTATAACTATATACCGAGGTAAGGCAACGGGTAGAAGACCCTATTCGAAATGTTCTACAAGGGTCTAGAAAAGAGAAGCATAGTTGTAATAGAACGACGAAAACTAGCACTGAACTATTTGAAGGTATACGGCTATAAAGCATTTGCTATAATAACTACAGTGTAGAAAAAGGAGCGCTAACTATAGAGATTCGAGCTAACGGCCTTCGTAGGATACCTAGTAGGATACTAATCCTCTAATATCTACCGAATTTAGAACCCTAGAACTAACGATATTGTAGCTACCCGAGACGTTATTTTCGACGAAACATAGGTCTTTTCTAGAGACCCCGATCGTATCGCGATTAACTAAAAACAAGTCGACCTAGAGGCACTTGCCTAGTGGCTTATAGAGCAAGAGATAAGAAACCTAGCTACTAAACTAGATAAACAAGAACCTAAAGATAAGAACAAAGAAGACAAGGACATTGCCTTCTACCTAACCGATAACGTATTAGAAGAAGAAGAAGTAGAGGAAGAAATCTTAGATACTATTATAGTTAAAGGCAATGCCTCTAGCGATTTCCCTAAGTTCTACTAAACACCTCCTACAATACCTCCTGCTACTCTATTAACTACGCTAATTACTAGTATAAAAGCCGACAATACTATAGAAATCGCAGTAGCATTCGAACTATAGTACGCAGCTTTCTACGCGGGTACACTGTCGACCATAGTCGGCACGCTAAGAGACAAGCCTATTACAAGAGCTACGATCAACCAACTCTAGCGAAAGATAACGACCCTATTAATTAAGCCTAAGAAAGCAAAAACAATAGAGGAAGAGGAGACACTGTAGGGGACTATTACGAAGAAACGCGTTATATAGCTAATAAAGAAGAAAGATAGTATTAAACGCCTATATTGCGACATCCTTCCCCCTAAGCTAAAGTAGCATTACAATCTCGAGAACTACCTACTAGAAGCCCTTTTCCTATAAGCAGAGAGGGACCATTTAGCTAGCTATAACATTAAGTAGTTGTAGGATAAGATATCCCGCTATTAAGCGGGTATATAGTAGATTCTAGACTATATATAGGTTTACGTCTATAAGTTTAGCTAAGACAGCTTCCTTAACAAGTGCAAGGTATAGCTTGTAGTCCGTGGCGATTAACAATAGAAGGGCGTAGTAGAAGAGAATTACGCTACAACCCTTGCGATCCGGTTACTCCAAATAGTACTTGCTATTACAGTAAGATTCGATCTCGAGTTAATTCAATTCGACGTAGTTAACGCGTTCGTAAACGCGTTCCTCGACGAACTCGGATATATATAGATACCCTAGGGCTACCGTAAAGGCAGGAACATTCTAAAACTAAACAAAGCTCTATATAGGCTAAGAAAATCCCCTCTTCTATAGCAACGCGAGCTAACTAACACTCTAAGAAGTCTAGGATTCGTTTCGATACTACGTAAACTATACGTAATAATGAACAGCGACGTTATTATCTTCTTCTACGTCGACGACATTGTTATCGCCTACCGTAAGAATAAGCAAAAGAAGGTAGACAAGATCGTCTATAGGCTCCGAGAGAAATACGAGCTTACTAGTAGCGACAAGCTATAGTAGTTCTTAGGTATCAAGATCTACTAAAAGAGAGTAAAGAAGCTCGTCTAGCTTAGCCAGACATCCTACATCGAGAAGATCGCGAAGCTTATAGACTCGCAAGCTATACCTAGAACGCCTATAACGACGGTAGAACTGCTTCTATATAAGGATATTATAGACCTACGCGTAACGCGCCTCTACTAGAAGAAGATTAGTTCGCTACTCTACGTAGCTATTACGTTATAACTAGACATTGTATTTATAGTCTCGAGACTTTCCTAATTTAATTATAACCTAGGCCTAGACTACTATACGGCGGCCGACCAAGTACTAAGATATCTCTATTGTATACGCTTCTTTGCCCTCTAACTAGGAGGAGGCGATTGGCTGATTGTAGCAAGTAACTCTTCCTTCGCTAACAACCTTATTAACCGAAAAAGCTCGTAAGGCTTTATAATCTAACTATTCGGCGGTTTAATCGTATAGCGTATAAGCAAGTAAGATATAGTTACTACGTTAACGACCGAAGCTAAGCTATTAGCGCTCTCGCAAGCGGCTAAAGAAGGTATATTTATAAGCGGATTGATCTCCAAGCTAATAGTCGCTCTTAATAACGATTAGATCACAATCTAGTACGATAACTCGCAGACTATCCGTCTTGTTAATACTAAGATCGCTACTCTATAGACTAAGCTCAAGCACGTAGATATCTATAACCACTAGCTAAGGTAGGAGCGCGAAGCTAGTAAGATCAAAGTGGAATACGTTCCTACTACGAAGATAATAGCCGATAGGTTCACTAAGGCCCTAATAGTAGATAAATACTAAGAATTCGTTAAGATGATCAATATAGCGCCTATCGAGAGCCTTATCCACTAGAGAGCAAGCAAGGTTCTAATAGAAGAGAGTATAGCCCTTATAGCTAGATACTTATAGTCTATATAAGGGGGTAGGAGCTAAGGAGTCTCCCGACTCTCCCTACTAGAAAACAAAAGATAGAGACCGGAGGGAGCCTAAGGCTAGATAGCTATAGAACGGAACGGATACTAGGGAGCTAGATTACTAGGGAATTTAGATCTTAGGAATAACCTTACTTATAGGAGTACTCTAGAGCGGCTGCCTAGCAGTTACTCTAAGGGGGTATATTGAACCTACTATAGCAAAGTAGGACTATAGTAGCGATATTGGATGAACCTACTTAGGGGTTTAGGGGCAGATTGGTCTTAGTATAGCATTAGGTATCCGTTGGCTCCCCCGAGGAAATAGGCTTTTAAGCCACACACAGCTTTTTCATAGTTACACAGATTAACACAATTGAAGCCATTATCACTGTTGATTCCTCCGTCTGTTCAGACCAATCAGATTCCGATCCTATATTTTAGGTTCGACAATATACCTTACAGCGCGCCGGTCCTGCTACTGGTTTATATACAAAGGAAACCGTACCCCCTGAACAGAGGGCCGGGTAAAAACCCCTGCCTACGCTTCTGCTTTAGCGCTTTGAATCTATCTTGCTACGTGTAAAAGGTAGCCCCTGTCTCCCTTAGCGGCTCGATTCGGCACTTCCTACACCCTCTCCGCTGCTCTTGGCCGCTTTCGCGGCTATCGTAGCTTCTAGTTATAGCCTACAAGCCACGCTATACTCCGTCAGGCGCCCCGAATCCATCAACCAGCTAATAACCACCTTTACTAAGCTCTTGTACAGCTATATAGCTCGTCGCAAGACGAGCTACAGATCCCGTCGTGACCGTATTTGTAACTCTTCCTAGGTTCTATACTTCGGTGGATCTTTGCACTATACTACTAGGTGTTCGATCGTTTCTTTGCCCTCGCCGCACTCGCAGTACGGCGTGGTGATCTCTAGGACGTTCACCCTGTTCAGGTACTCCCGGAGGCCGATGTCCCCGCCGCGCGCCTGGGCGAGCAGGGAGCTCTGAGCCTAAAGCTCTTAAATAGAGTATGCTTCCTAGTAGTATACTAATAGAAGAACGTTATAGATATATAGACAATACTAAGTAAGCTAGAAAGAGCAATAGGATATAAGAAGAATGACTATATACTAGTTCTACCTAAGTAGTTCTTGAAGGACCTATTAAGTTCAGGTTCCTCGCCGCCCTACCCGTTAGTCGCGATACAGCGCCTAAACCACTCTCCTTATTTTTAGGCGCCCTGGTTGAAGTTCGAACGATGGACCTGTTGGGATAGAAAGAGTCTTTTCAGGCTATCGGTGCCATCGTCTGCGAGATGGAATGGACGGCCATCCGCGCAAGAGACATTCCCAAAATAGAGGGATCCATTGTGTAGATCTGGCCACCTCAAGGATGACGAATAGGCTCAGCCGAATCCAATTTGAGGTTACTGGCCAACTCGGTGATGAGAAGGACGTCATTTTGATCGCCTTGAGGTGGAAGTCCGAGGCAACCATCTTAAATCCTATCCCCGGAGCAATGCTAGAGACTACATGTTAGGTTGGATGCCCCCGGCCAAACATCCTTGGTGTGATTCGCCAGCAATACGAGGCCGTTCTGCCTCGAGCGCCAAGGCTGCCTTGGAAATTGCTGTCGTCGTGTAACTGGCGAATGGCATTCCGTGCAACCTCAAGTGCGAATTTGTCCGAGCTCGCGCACATGATCTGAATCTTCTGGGCTGGGACTGCGACATACCGACTTCCTGTGATAGAGGCGAGAGTTCCTACGACCGCTATCCTGTCTTAGTTCTGGCCCTGACCACCTTGAGCGCGACTGTCCGTGGCCACGCCACCAACTTGAGCTTCGGCCATGTCAAACAACACGTCAGGTATGGGGTCATGGTGCGGAGCTAATCATTTGACCTAGTGGCTAACGACCTGGATGTTCTAGAGAGCGTATATGTCTTTGAGCCGAATAAAGGGGCCGCCCTCTTCTTTGCTTCCGCCTTTGCGGCTTCGGGCTTGTTTCACCTTTGGCAGTGCCTGTGCGTCTCCGCCCTCGACCTCGTCCGCCACCGACTTTTGACTAGAAATTGGATTGTGCCATGCTGACATCTGCGTACGCCCGATCTTAGCACATATCACTGCTTCAAGGTCACTGCACTCCTACCTTTCAGCTGTGCTCTCCTGGCGGCAGCATACGGGACTCGGGCGTACAGCGCGTCCCATCCCGACGATGCGCAAGTCTACACGGCCAGCACGCTCCTGACATATATGTCTCCGTGCGTTACCGTTTCTTCCCCCCATTCTTTACCCACCTCCTCCGGCGGGGCATGCGAGACTGACGCATGAACGACCCAGTCCCGTTATCCAGTTGGCCAACCTCCTCATCCTCGGCCGGCTTTTTCACTTCGTCCCCTACTTCGCCCCGATGCACCCCGCCAGCATGCTCGTCACCTTCGTCAGCTTGACCGCCGTCATCGAGCTCGGCACCGTCACGGGCATTGCCTACCTCACCAACCGCGACCTGCCGGATAAGTCCCTTGGGATAGGAGACAGCATGACAAAAGCATCACTAGTGCTGCAGCTACTTGTCATCTCCTTCTTCTTTGTTTTAGCCGGCATCTTTCACCGCTGCTGCGACGCCGGCAGGATCAAGGCCCACAGTGTGATTTGGCCCCTTCTGGCATCATATGTGAGCATGGTCCTCATGCTGTCAAGGACAATTTTCCGCATGGTCGAGCATTTCGGCAGTTCGCCCTTGACCAAGGAGTTGGAGGCTCAACCCCTGAGCCTCAGTCCCGTGGTACGGTACGAGTGGTACTTTTACGTCTTCGACGCGTCCCTCGTGCTTATTGCCGTGGCAGCCTGGAATGCCGTGCATCCGGGACGGCTCTTGCCCGAGGACCCTCGGAAATACCTTGCCCAGGACGGCGTGACGGTGCTGAAGGGACCGGGGTGGAAGAGTTCGCGCTCTCTGACCGAGACGTTCTTCAATCCGTTTGCGATGCTGACGACCCGTGGCGGTCACGAGAAAAAGTTCTGGGAAACAAATGGGTTTGCTTTGGGAACGGTGAGAAGGGGCAATGGAACTCCTCGGAGGGCTTGATGCCTTGACTTGGTAGAGTTTGAATCCCTGAATTACCATGCGGTCTGAAGAGAATCGCAAAACCCGTGCCAGGGTTAGGTCAAATGGGTATCAAGGTCCGCGTGAATACAAAAGCCTAACTTCAGGCCCCCAACATCGCGACAACTTCCAACCGACCATCACATACCATAATTGTACCATCCACAAAACAGCCGTCGGCAGCAGTCAATGGCTTCGCTACCGGAGGTTCAGCAACCGGCTACCAGGTTAATACTTTCGAGTTTGCCCCCCTCAACATTGGTACCTCATGACCCGGCCGCCTGTTTCCTGTGTTTGCGATCGAGAGTGCTCGAGAGTCTAACAATGCCGGATAGAGGGCCTGGTTAGAGAAGGCATCATCCCCCGTCCAGGCATCCGGGAAGAGGTCCAGAACATGAGCGAAGCCCAGGTTCGACAGCAGCTCGCTGCACTGCTCGAGCAGAACCAGGTGGGTTGTTGCCTCCCGATCCCATCAGCACTACTGAAAAAGGCAGGGTTTGTTCCGCCGTTATCGGTCTAGATAATCTTGATCGACTTCCTGTCGTCTGTGGGTGGCCATATAGCCTCATGGTCCTTGACGACTCCGATCCTCTCGTATGTAGGACCTTGGTTGCCAATCTGTCTCAGAACAAGCCAATACCCCGTCTCCTGCGACTCCATGATCATCGCACAGCGGATCTCTTCCTCGCCCTTCCACACCCACTGACCGAGCTCATCACACAGCCGAACATCCGGTACAAAGCACAACGGCGGCTTCTTGCCGGCCCGGACCATGAACGAGCCCGGCCCAAGTTTGTCCGCGGCAGCCTGCGGGCCCTTGATGCCCCTGGCCACCGCATGTCGGATATAAGTCCACGGCTTATTCGGGACAAGGTACGGTTCCTCGGAGAAGCACAACGACGCGTCCAGCAGCTGCGCCGAGAGCATCACGTACGACTCGTCCCGCGTCACCTGTCCCCGCTCGTCCGGCCCAGAAGGAACACTCCGGACCTCAACGACCCTGGCGTGGACCACGGGCTTGGCCCATTCGGGCGGCCCCGCCAGGGAAATCAAGAACCGCACCGGCGCATCGGGCGACGCCCACGACCACGACGGCGCCGCACGAACGTCGTCCACGGCCAGTCCCGCCACGGCATTCGACCCCGTGCGCTCAAACAGCAGCGCCTCGGGCAGCGCCTCCTCCCACTGCCCAGCGCGGTACCGCATCCCCAGCGCCGCCACCATCTCCGCCGCGACCCCCGAAAACGCCGGCAGGCGATCCGCGGGAAACGTCAGCGCGCGGTTCGTGTACTCCTCCACCATCTCCTGCCAGCGCGCGAGCAGCTTCCTGCGGCCCTTCTTCGCCTTCGCCTCGCCGCCCCCCCCGACGACACCCACATGCAGCGCGGCATAGTGCGAGACCTTGGGCGGCAGCTGGCCCGTGGTGTCGCGGGCGGCATACACGCCCATGTGCTCGGGCCGCCGCGCCGCCGTCCCGGCCCCGACGCCGCCGCAGTCGCAGTCCAGCCGCTGCATGCACTCCCACAGCACCTCGTGCGGCCCAAAGTGCAGCACGCGCGGCGCGAGCAGGCGCTCCTGGTAGGCCCAGGCGCGCGCCAGCAGCGGGAGCGCGGTCTTTTGCCGCGCGGGGTCGGCGTGCGGGGTGAGGTCGGGGTGGACGGGGGCGAGGCGCAGGGAGAGGCGGAGCTGCCGGCGCAACGTCGCGGCTTCGGGGAAGAGGATGGCGAGGGTTTCGTCGGCGGGGTCGTCGGCGGCGATCCAGACCGCCTGCCGGCGGCGGAAGATGCCGCTGCGGGGCGACGACGACGCCGTCGCGTACACGGTCAGCCACGAGTTGCGGTAGATGCTGGCCATGCGGCTGGCTTCCAGCGCCCAGTCTGCGGTGCTGTCCTGGATGATGCACAGCGAGTCGATCCACAGGTACGCGATGCCTAGCCGGCGCGCGATGTGGCAGGCGTCCTGGAAGGTGGCGGGCAGGCTGCCGAGCGGTATCCCCGCCATGTGCTGGTCGATGGTGGCGGTCGTCGTGGTCAGGGGGTGCTCGCCGCCCCAGCTGTGGGACAGCGCGATGTACCGTCCGGTCTGGCCAGACGAGCTGATCAGTCGGACGCCCCGCTCGCCGTTCGACGCTCCATCCGGCTCGCTGAGGGCGAGGATCCGCGTCGGGAGTGCAGAGGGCTCGTCGTCCCCGCACAGCTTGTGGTTTTCCAGACACTCCTGGATCCAGGACTTTGCGCGGATGAAGCTGCTCTCCGCCGCCGTATCCCCCGGCGGCTCATATGGCTGTTGCTCGTCTGCCATGAACCAGCGGTACTGCAGCTTGATCTTGTCCGGACACGCACCCCTGAGCGAGCCGTTGGGGTCGGCATACACGGTCATGTCGCGGCGGCGTTCGAACCGGAACTGCGCATCCTCGCCGAAGCGCGTCTCCAGATCGGGCACGAGGTAGAGCAGTCCCTCCAGCATGTTGGCGCAGTAAGGACACCCGTCCTCGGCGTGGTCTTGGATTTCCGCCAGAGAGGACCATCGCTCTTGGAACTGTGCGACGCACAGGCCGCAGTTGGGGTCGCCTGACGGCATGCGGTTGCCGTAGCGAGACATGGGAATCACGTATCGCGGTCGATCAGAGGGGAGACAGAGCTCAGTGGAGGACTCGAGGTTTGGCATTGCGGCCGGGGCTGCATATCTGCGAGAAACGGCGAGTGCTGCAGGGGTCGGCGGATAAACATGCCGATTGCGTGGGGGCTTACTAGATGTCTGCTGCGGCACATGAATGGGCCGCGCTTCTTTCGTTCCCATCCCGCTAGGCCTGCTACCTACCCCGCGTCCCCCCCTCGGCGAAGGGCCCAGGATATTTCGATCCTTTTCCCAGCGAGCATGCTTCCCATGCAGCGAACCTTTTGCATACCGCACGTCCGGGTTCCGGGCCCGGCCGGCGACCCGACCCGGCCCCACATGCAGATCCGCTATGCCGGGCTTGGAAGCCGGCGGCCACAAGTAAGTTTCTAACTCAAATCCTACCGACCCTCTCGCAGGTTGGCTAAACAACCACAAACCTATCGAACTGGTCCGAGTCCGAGTCCGAGTCCGAGTCCTGGAACTAGTAGGAAAACTTCGATGCATAAAGAACGCACATGCCATAGCCGATAACCGGGGATTTGTAGGGCTCTTGCAATTGAGGATATAATATCCCGGCCCGTGTAGCCAAAATAACGCTGGTGCATCTCATCGCTCAAGTAAAAACATTGCGGGTATCACAAATTCGGTCCTCCTTTTCCGCTCTTGGCACCCCCAAACTGCCACCCCTCATTGCGACGCATTCTCCCTGAGGCCCTTGGTCCGCAACGTCAACTTTGCCCCCCCCTCCTCAAACGGCAGCGCCAACCCGCCCGACGCGGTCCCATTCTCCCTCGCGCCAGCGGCAACCGCCCTCCTCAACTCCTCCCCCTTCCTCCCCAGCACCTCGCTCTCCTCACTCCCCCTGCGACTCCCACCCCCCAAACTACTCGCCGCATCATCCCCGACCCCAGAACCCACACTCCCACCATTCAACCCCCTGATCCTCCCCGCCCACAGCCCCCTCACCCCACCCCTCTTCCGCTCCGGCACCTCCTCGCTCCCCGCGCTGCACACATACAGCAAATACTTCAAATTCGGCAGCGTCTGCCGTATGTCCACCACCCGGAGCCCCAGCGCGCCGCACAGCGCCTCAATATCCTTATTTAGCAGGAACCAGGCATAGTCAAACCGAAACTGCGCGCTCGACCCGCCGCGCGGCACGTAGAGCGGGAACTCGCGCTGCGGGTCCGGCAGCTGGCTGATGTCGTCGCGGATGGTGGAGCGGGAGGCGAAGGGCCGGATGGGATAGGGGAGCGGGACGGCGAGGTAGAACTGCAGCGCGTCGACTAGCTGGGCGACGTGGCCGAGCGCGGCGGAGAGGGCGTCTTCGGTGCTGCTGGCGCCGGCGGCCGGTTTGAGGGTCGAGTCGTAGATGGTGTTGGGCAAGGGGACACTGCAGATCTGGAAGGATAGCGGTGGGCCGAGCGGGACGGGGACGATGCGGTAGATGCGCGAGAGGTCTTCGCAGATGCGGCGGCGCTGGCCGTGGATTTGGTCGCGGTTTTCGGCGACGAGTTGCTTGGATTGGGTGAGTTTCTCGGTTGCGTTTTCGACGTCTGTGGCGGCTCGTTCTTGGGCTGCGCGCCCTTGGGCTATCGCTTCCCGGCGTGCAGTGATGGAGGCCTTGAGGTCTTGATTGCGATTCTTGGCTGCGGCCACAGCACGCCGTTGCTGCGCCAGCCACCTGTTGGTCAGGGCGAGTTTATCTTCGGCTTCCGGCACCTTGTTCTCCGTCTCTCGGGCCAAAAGGCCGTTGATCTGTCGCGTGAGGAGCTCGTGGGTGGCGAGCGCGTCCTGGATGGAGCTATCCAGCGTAGCTAGTCTCATCAATGCGTTGTACGACGAGGTGGGCGCCGGGGCGATCTGCTTGGGTGGCGGCGGCTTGGCGGACAGTTCGAGCGAGTAGACCCCGTCGACGAGGTAGAAGATCAGGCTATTTGGGGGAAAGTGCACATTCTGGAAGCTGCCCAGCCAGTTCAGGGCGCGCAAATCGACATGATCCTCCAGCAGTGGACCCCATGTGTCGTGGCGCTTTGTCCATACTTTGATCGTCATCTGGGGTGTTTGTGTAATTGACGAGTCGAGTTCGGAGAGCTCAAAGGGTCGGAAGTTGAAGTTCTGTTTGGCCGCAAGTCAGCCGGGCTCCTCCTGCCCGCCATCATGGCTGGACGCGTACCGTCGCCCGGTCTTCGGTCTCGCTGATGTATATCGGGTCCTCCCCGCCTTGTACGTGCAAGGTGAAGAAGGCATCGGCCAGCCTACTGTCGAACACATCCTCGAACTTCTTCTGCCTGGTGACGGAGCTGGCATTGGCCAGGTTTGTACTCCTCCGTCGCGCGGCCGGAGGTCGAAGGTCCTCGGACGAGAGGGCGTGGTGTAAGTGCGGCGAGTTTCGCAGCGCCTCGATCTTAGCAGGGCTTTTGTTGAGTGCCGCGTCATCAATGGTGCGCCCGCGGGGTCGAGAAAAGGTCAGGTTTCTCAGCGAAATGCCGCGGAGGTGTCGGAGCTTGCGGTTGTGCGGCAGCAGAAGCGGGCGCGTGGGTTCGGCCGACATTGTCTCATGTCGGTGTCGGGGGGGAAGTCGGGGGAAGCGTGAGGCATTGGCAAGGTTGATGTCGGTTGGTGGACGATGAGATAGATGCAGTGGGCCGTGATTGGAGTTTGGCACTTGGAGCTTCCCGCTGGGACGGGGAGCTTTGGTGGGCCGCTAATACAGAAATATGTATGTATGTACATTACATACCAGGTATGTCCCGTAGCGCGCATCGCAAACCTTGGCAGAAGCGCGCTGTGTGCCAGTGTGGGGGTCTGACTGAATGCAGACAGACCGGGATTATTAACCACTGTACGTCCTGCGGTTTGTATAGCATTTCTTGCTCTGTTTTTACTGCATATCTCATCGGCGGAAACGAACGGAACAAATGATCAGTGATTGTTTGCCAGAAATATATACTTATAAGCAACCATTGTCGACGATACCTGCGCTATTTCCAATTTCTGATCCTACTAGAACCCTGTCTTTCCTGATTCTATTTTTCCGAGAAAGCTTCTCAGCGCGCAACTCCCAAATCGCAACTCTCAAACCCAAACCCGGCACAACCCCGACCACATTAGCCTCATGGCCGGAATTTCGGATGATAAGAGGCGGCCAGCACGCCAATCTCTCGCGTGCCCTCCGGAAAAGGATCCTTCGTCGGCGGCACCAATTACTAGCCACGGTACCAGCCCGGGGAGTCATTGCTCGCTACCATGAAAGCACAACCCGCGGCCGAGTTCCTGCTCCTCGCGCCGGTTCGCCCGTTTTCACAAGCAGTAGAAAGGGGCAATGACAAGCACCTCGAGGACAACAGGCGCACTCACAACTCCCAGGCGACCCTCGCTTGGCGGTGAAGTTTGTTCTTCCTTTTTGTACGATCGCCGCTCTGCCAGTTGATCTATATCATCACCGCAAACAGGTCGAGGGCTGTGATAGACGCCTGGACATCCGGGATTGTCAGCGGGGCAACGGCGCTGCCATTGGAACCACTACATGTCGCGGTTGGCACCGTGGTCGATGTAGCGACATGTTTGGCCGTTGACATTCCCGCAGCCATACCCACGGGAGAAAGGTTGGCGTCGTTCGTTTGGATCTGGGCAAGGAAACTAACCATGGACAACAGCCAACCGCTGTCTCTCCATCTCGCAACTTGAGGCTGGCGGCCAACATGCGATGTCATCGACCGCCGTATTCTAGGAACACAACTGCTCTAGCTAGGCTCCGTCGTTGTTCCCCCGGCTCTGGTGCGCTCCGACCGCAACCGCGCAAACCGGCAGCGGAACAAAGGTCCCCGTCAATGGCCCGAGGTTGTAGGGGGCCTGCCCGATTGGGACTTTCAGCATGCTGCTAGTTTGATTTTCGGATGATGGAGCTGCCATTGCACCTCATCCTCACCAAGGAGTGCAGGCAAAATCCCTGGACTGTGGTGGACTGGTAGGTGCAAACATCCTGAGACTCCAAAAGCCCGCGGCCAGCGTGAAAGCCCAAATTGGACGCGATCCCCCTTGCTAACGGAGCAGCAATCTACAGACTATCTGCACCGACGTCTCCATCACAGGGCCCCAGAGTCTATCGCGTTTCTTATTTCTCGCCGAGCTCTTGTATCTAAGAGACAATCGCCGAGCTGATCCGGGAAACCTGGGCCTGATCTTCTCCCAGCCCAGAGCGAACCCCTCACCCCTGACGATCGCACCCCGGAAAAGCGAGTTCGCAGAAACCCCGCCAAGTGCCAACGTTGTACGGATACCTGAGGATTCAGTTCAAGCGAGTCTCCGTGAGTGGTCACTCAAATAGCCAGTTTCGGTAGCTCCGGACCGCAGACGCAGGATCTCCGCGGGTTGCGATTGCCGTCCGGGATTTCACCGTCTCCTTCGAGCACAACTACATGATGGCCCACAACATTTCCCAGCCCCCGAAGGTCTGATCGGCTCGGCATACCTACGATGTCACATGTGACGTCTCTTTGACGGTGCTGAACGAGTCTCGAAGCCCCAAACCTCCACTTCCTTCATCCACATGACGTCACACCGGGGAGTAATAAGCCTCGAAGAAAGCACCGCACCTTGCGCGTTTTAGCGCTCATCTCTATTCTTTGCCATCTGCTTCGGCTTTCCACAAATCTCCATCTACGCACGACGAAACCCAACATCACAGCCGCAGTCTTCACCATGGGCGCGTTAGCAAGACTCACTACCCCATTCCCCAGGGCCATGGGCCTCCGGACCATCGCCACGCGCGCCAACACCATCGACACGCCCCGCACGCCGCTCAAAGACACCACGCCGGCCAGCACCCGCGCCGACTCCACCCGGCCCACCACCGCCGTCGGCGTCTACGGCAACGGCCGGACGCATTGGGAATCCTCGTCGCACACGCGCTGGACGGCCGACGAGCGCGGCCGGTCCTTCTACAGCACGCAGATCTACCACGGGCAGACGCGCCGCGCGAGCACGTGCCCGATTGGTCGGGGCCCCGCCACGGGCATGGGCACGGGCGTGTCGATCGTGGCGGACAACTTTGGCTGCGAGGTCAAGGCGAACCCGACCGTGAGCGAGGCCAACGTGGCGGCCGATCGCTGCGACTACGACCCCCTGGCGCCGGGACTGCATCATACTATCCGGCTTGACGCCGGCGGCGCGGCCGCGGAGCCGACGGAGAGTGAGGAAGACGTGGCGGCGGATTTGGGAAGGCGGGGGCCGGATCCGTTGACGGAGAAGAAGTGATTGGGATATGGGGGGGGGGTGGATCAAGGGCGGTTATCGGTTCGGGAGGATGTGTGTGCCCAGTGACGTGGGATGAAAAGTTGAACTTGTTTTGCATGCGGAACGTTTGTTGGTGGGGAAACTACGCGAGGGCAGCAAAGCCTGGATTCGATTCCATGATTTAGTGCTGAATGTCAACAACTCTTTGATGAAACGGCGCTCCATCACCTGGAAACATGGACTCAAGTCGGACACCGTTTATCTCTTCATCAGTTAACCTGCATAACGAGCTATCCGTCTTATAAAACGCATCACGGATAATCCCAGGCTTCCCCATTCTTGAATCCTGCGCGCCAGCTGCATCTCCACACCCAATCCACCACAGCCCGCATGGCTAAGTGGTATAGCGTGACACTCGTATTTCTACTGGGTCAATGTCAAGGTCATCAGTTCGATTCTGATTGTGGGCATCTGTTTTGCCGTCGGGGGCGTGGGGGTCTCGAGTTCAAATTTGTGTCCCAAGGGGGCGTTTCGCGGCAGAAAGGGGTGATGTTGTTTGTGTTCATGGGTGTCAGGGTCATGTTGGAGGGGGTTGGGCAACAACGACCGTGGAAGCGGTTGCCTTGAATATTTTGCTTATATTGTGAAGTCCGTCTGGAACCTATGTAAGTAGGCACGGAGAACCTAGTTCACGATCCGGCGCGTCTTGACAAACACCCTCGAGTCTGGCGGCGCATCAACTCCACTTGAGCACGGCCTTGATGGCCTTCCCTGACTTGGTGTCTTCGATGGCCTGCTCATAGTCCTTGTAGTCGTAGTACTGGATGAACTCCTCCATCGGGAACAGCCCGCTGGCGTGCGCCTCCATCAGGTAGGGGATGAGCTGTCGGTGTCAGCATGGCCCACAAACACGAATCAGCACGCGAGAGCACTCACCTCGGACGGCAGACTGTCGCCCTCACAGCACCCGACATACTCCTTCCCATACGTCAGATGCTCCATCACATCCACACTGACACTCTTGCCCGGCCCCGGCGCGCCGACCGTGGCCGCCCGGCCGCGCGTCCCAAGACAGTCGATCATGGTCCGAATCACCGCCGGCACCCCGGTACAGTCGACCGCGAAATCCACCCCATTCGGCGGGCAGATCCGGCGGATCTCGTCCACGACGCCCTCGCGGCCGCCGACCACGCCGTGCGTGGCCCCGAGCCGCTTCGCCAGCTCCAGCCGCGCCGGCTGCAGATCCACCGCGATCACCGTACCGGCCCCGCGCAGCCGCGCCGCCGCCATCACCGCCGCCATGCCCACCGACCCGACGCCGAACACGGCCACGGAGCTGCCGCGCCGCACGTCCAGCGCGTTGAGCACCGCGCCGGCCCCGGTCTGCATCCCGCAGCCGAGCGGCGCGTACAGCGCCAGGTCGGTCGCGGGCGCCACGCGCACCGCGCTGGAGCGGTGCACGAGCGTGTGGCGCGCGAAGGACGACTGGCCGAAGAAGGTGCTGAAGATGCCGCCGCGCGCGGCGTCTTGGGGCGCGGCGGGGTTGGGCGCGAGGAACATGGAGGGGGAGCCGTCCGCGCGGGCGCCGCCGAAGTTGCGGGCGTTGAAGTCGTGGCAGTAGGCCGGGTGGCCCGAGGTGCAGGGCCCGCAGGCCTGGCAGTGCGAGAAGGACAGGAGGACCTTGTCGCCGGGCTGGACGTGGGTTGTGGCGGCGCCCACGGCGAGAACGATGCCCGCGCCTGGATGATGGTCGCGTCAGTATGGGGTAGCTGGCATGGGGACGTGTCGCAACGCACCCTCATGGCCCAGCACGGCGTTGGGCCTGCAGGGGAGCACGCCGATGGCACATGACAGGTCGGTGTGGCAGATGCCCGAGGCGTGGATCTCGACGAGGAGCTCGTCGGGCTGGATCGCGTCGAGCTGGATCTCGCGCAGCTCGAACTTGCCGTTGAGCTCGGGCACCACGAGCGCCGTGGTGGTGCGGGACATGACGGCGAGTTGCGGATGGGGTGATGACGGCGGGCGGTGAGGCGGTGCGTTGGGGAATCGAGTTGCAGAACAGCAAAACCAACCCGAGAGGCCACGACCTATTTGATCGCCGAGTGTCACGCCGCGGCGTCGTGAATGTGATCGGCAGCGTGCAGCCCTCGCGTGCTGTTCTCGGAAGCCTGGCGTTCCCCGCAAAACGGGGTCAAGCGGATGGAGCACGCGTGGCCTCCGAACGGGGATGCGGCCGAATGCGGTCTTTTTCTCGCGCGGTAATCTTGGTCGGCTACGGAAATGTCGGAGTGGTGGTGGGAGGAGTGGGAGGGTGTCATGCGCCACCGGCACTCGGCCCCGCAACCTTGTTTTTTACCCCACGGGGATCACGGGCACGCGGCGTGGCCGGGGTCAACCCGGCGCTTACCCCGTGTTAGCCGATCCGGCCGTCCGATGCGGAGTGCCGATGTGGAGTGCCGATGTGGGGTGCGGAGTCCATTCGGAATTTCAGACACGCTCCTTTCCGGTGAGGTGGGAACGGTACCGAGAATCGGGAATCAGGGGACCGCTGTGGATTCCACGTGGCGCCTGCCAAGTGCCGGGAGCTACTCCAGTGTCGTGCGACACCAAGCTGGTCGCGTGTACATGAATTGGAAGATGAACCGTGGCCTGCGGATGCTGGATTGGCAGGAGAAATGTGTGGTTGGTTCATGAGCGAGAAAAATCGGCATCGGAAACAGCCAACGAAAATGCCAATCAACAAGTCAGGAACTCAGGCCGGGAGCGGGAGCGTATCGGGCAATTGATTGCTCGCTCGATAAAGGAGAGGTGTGGCTATTCTGGGCCAAGGAGATAAATTCCAATCGAAGCAAGAAGTTGTTGTATGGATGATGCAGGATCCCACCCTCTGGGGCCTCGCACCAAAGCCTTAAATACCCGATACAGTGATCCGGTCCTTCTTTCCGCCACGACCAGTCAGGGAATAATTACCTGTTCGTCTGATTTTTGTCTAGCCAGGACCCCAAAAAATGCTCAGACGAACTGGAGGTAGGCAATGTGACTGTGAAATGTGTGGACAAGAAAAGCGGTGGGATCAAAATCTTGGTTGAGAGAGTTGTTTTGGTAATCAGAGTGGTATTTCGTCGCTCTCCCATAGTATCCAAAACACACCCATACAAAAAAAAAGAAAGAAAAAAGAAAGAAAAACACGACTGTCTTAAAATACAGATAACCCCGGGCTTCAACAGAGCACACAACAAAGCCTACGCCTTCCTCGGCCGCCCATTCACCAGCGGCGACGCCATCCACTGCTTCGTCACCGGATCCAGACACTCCTTCTCCGCCATCCGCCACTGCTCCACCACCATCTGCTTCCGGCGCTCGTCCCGCGGCGTGATGGACACGGGGAACTCCTCCGGCTGGCAGACAAAGCCCTGCGTGAGCTTCTCGGGATCCGGGATGATGGGCTTGCCGTCGGCGTCGACGGCCGGGGTGATGTCAAAGGCCCACAGCATGCGCGACACGCCGAGGAACAGGCTGCGCTCGGCGACGTGCATGCCCGGGCAGATGCGGCGGCCGGCGCCAAAGGTGAACTGGTCGCGCTTGGACGCGTCCGGGTTGGCGGCGGAGTCGGCGAGGCCCTGGAAGTCGTCGCGGTACCGGTCCGGGTCGAAGCGGCGCGGCTCCGGGTGGCGCGTCGGGTCCATGTTGATGGCCCACACGTTGTTGACCACGCCGGCGTTCTTGGGGATCAGGTAGCCCTCGTACCAGTCGTCCTGGTTGACGGCGTGCGGCACCGCGCCCAGGATGGTGGTGGGCATCCAGCGCAGGGACTCCTTGATGATGGACCGGATGTACTGCATGCCGGGCTCGTCCTCCATCGTGGGCAGCCGGTCGGGGCCGACGACGCGGTCGATCTCGGCCTGGGCCTTCTTCTGGACCTCCGGGTAGAGCAGCATGGCCTGGATGAAGGCGTACAGCGTGCTCGAGGTTGTGTCGGAGCCGGCCTCGAGGAGCGTGCCCGTGATGTAGGCCGCCTGGTCGTCCGAGAACCCCTCGGCCTTTTGCGCCGTGACCAGGTCCTCGCCGAAGCAGCGCATGATGGTGCCGGCTTCGGTCTGCTCCTTCGCCTTGAGCCAGTGGCCGCGGTACAGCTCCTTTTCCTTGCTGTGCAGTTCCCTGGCCTTCTGGCGCACCGGCAGCAGAAAGTCGGGCAGGTAGCGGATCCAGGGGAAGAAGTCCACCAAGGCCGCGGGGCCGGTCTGGTTGAGCTCGGCAAACTCGGAAAAGCCGTCAAAGAGCTGCATCATCTTCTTGTCCTCGTACGTCGACGATCGCCAGCCCAACACCATGGTCGTCGTCAGCGAGTTGGAGTAGCGGCGGATGTTGTACATGCAACGCTCGGGCTGGGTGATCATCTCGTAGAGCATCTGCTTGTTCTCGAGCAGCTGGTACGGCACGTACGACTTGGCTGCCGACACGTTCAGGAGGGTGTGGATCAGCTTGCGGCACATGCGCCACCGCGCGTCGTAGCCCATCATGAGCACGCGCAGGTCGCCGCTGCACAGGGTCTGGCCGATGTACATCTCCGGCCGGTGCGAGTACATGTTGCTCTTCTTGTCCAGCAGATCCTTGACCGCCTTGTCGCTCGAGAGAACGATGAGCGTCTTGGTCCCGAGGATCAGGCTGTAGACGGGTCCATACTGGCGCGCCCACTTCTCGAACTGGAGATGGGCATCGTGCTTGGGCATCTATTTTTTTTTTTTGGAACATCAGCATGGTGATTTTGCCACCCTCTCTGCGGACGAGCAAACATACCTGGTGAAGATTGCCGATGATGGGAAGCGTGGGCGGGCCAGGGGGGAGGTTCTTGGGGCGTCTGCCCGAGAACAGGAGCCGGAAGAAGATGGCTGCCGCCACCACCACGGGGAGGATGTTCAGAAGCAAAGCCATGGTGTATGGTGTTGGGTCAGGAACCGACAGATCCGGGGGCGGACGGGCAGGGACGACACAGAAGCGTTGGCCTTGTGGTGAGAGAAGGAGAAGTCCGAGAAGGCGGCAGGCTCAAGACTCAAGTACTCGCGGCGTGCCTGGGCCAAGAGTCGGTGAAGTCCCTCGGCGTAAAAGCTGCGGCCGGGAATCCATGGAGTGCTGATGGCTGTGCCAGGGGTCTGGGGTGTCTCCGACAGTTGGTCCTTGGCGCGGAAGTGGAGGTGGGATAGCCCCCGCCCAACTGCATGGCGCCAAGCACCGAGATGGCGGACGATGTGGGAGGTCAAATCTCGGTCACTCTCGGCCCGTCAGGACTCAGGAGAAGGAAGTGGGACGCGTTTGACCAGGGTTCTTTGCCAAGACACCGACGCGAGCTACTTAGTCCTCTGCACCCAGCCAAACTTTGGAGTTGGGCTGGTGGTCTTCAAGTCAGTGCAAACACCAATCACCCACACAACCAACTCGCGGGTTCAGGAACCACGTCTAGTCCAGGTGGAACTTTTGGAAGTCGGTAATCAGGTCGTTGACCTGTCGCATGCTGGTTTGGTCGTACTTTTCGAGGATCGGTTCGGCGGACTTGGGCTTGCCCTGGCCGCCCGACGAGGGCGGGAAGGACCCCGGAGCAAAGCCGCCCGGGACGGAATGCTGGGCATGGGCGCCCACCGTCGTCGACGATATGCGGTCTGTCAGAAGGCTCCCGAGCAGCCAGTATTCGGGCGAGAAGCGGACGAAGCCCACCCGCTTCCACATCGTCTCGGGCGAGACGCAGTCCTCTTGTAAAACACCGTGTGGTGAGCACGATGGCGGAAGCTGCGAGTATCTGGTCCAGATGGCGATCCAATTACGCAGCCCATTCCGAATAGGCACAAGCTGGCCGTCCACGGCAAACAGGTTCTGGTGCTGGAAGATGATGTAGTGGATTGCTGCCAGTTTGGTTAGCATCGAGACGACGGCGGCACAGACACAAGATGTACGGACCTGACACCATGGCAAACAGGTTGACCGGCCCCAGCTGCGATAATCGTTCTTGGGAATCCGGCGTCAAAGTGTCGAGACACAGGGTCTCGATTGCCTCGCGGAGGAGCAGGCTGCAGAAGGGGCTGGTGGGTTGCATCCACTGGTGGATTTGCTCAATGCATTCCTCTCCGGTTGCCGCTTGGAAACAGGCCTCGGGGCTTGCCATGTGCATTCTCATTTCCTTGATCACCATGCGATGGGGGAGGTTGTTGAAGATGACAAAGCCCGCGTCAAGCAGGAAGATCCAAATGAACATGCTGCGCGGGCCGGGACGTCAGACCAGGTCTTCTTCTCGGGCAGTATGTGCAGCCAGGGAAAAGACGTACCGTATGAGCTCCTCCCGCAGCACGTATTCCGTCCAGTTGAATTCGTGTTTGGGTTGCTTTGTGTAGTCAATATGCCGTGCAGTATCGATGCCCAAGTCCCTGGCAGCCTTTGTGGCGGTCAGTGGGGGGTTTACGGAGCTGAGCCCTCGGGTGTATGCTTACGGACACGACGGTGCTGAAGCGGTGACGGCGGATGCGTCTCTTGCTGGCGTCAGTACCCTCCCAGTTCTGGAACAGACAGACGACGTAGGCGGCCTGCAGCGCCTGGAGCCTCGGCCGATCCGCGAGAGTGCTGAACGGTGGTGTGGTGTCGTTGACTGGGGGGGGGTCTATGTCTCTGCAAAAATCGTCATCGGCGAAGACCATCTCCTCGACACAGTTGAACCACATCCTGGCGTCTTCATTGTCGGCGGGATCCGGCGATACACATGCCCCTGTGGTCGTCAGAAATCACGCCTCTTGGGGAAGTGGGCGAGGCCGTCAACACTCACCGATGAGAGCCATGGCGGCCAGAAGGACCGCCTTGGAAGCTGCCGGGTCGAAGGTGGGCCGGTGGAGGAAGTTGACATTGGGGTGCCATACCGACCAGTACAGCTCGATAAATTTAGCAAACCTCGACGGGGAGAAGAATTGAAGACACTTTTGTTCGAGAGCCGGTGTCCAGGTCAGGGTGATGGTGCTATTGTTCGGCCTCACCGTGACCACATTCTTGATGAGCATGACCATTTGCTGCAGCTTGAGGACGATGGGGTTGTGCAGCCAGGACGACCATGACAGCCCATGGCTTACGGGCACAGCGTAGGGGTTGTCGTCGAAAGAGGCGGATACAGATGGCGGCGGAGTGGCTCCGAGCGAGTCGCCATGCTGCAGCTGCTCGGGAGAGCACTGGTGGAAGGCCGCGACGATCTGTTGACGCTGCTGGAGAGTAGCGCAATCAAACGACGAGGCCAGTCCGGTCCGGCTGGTAAAGTGGTACAGGAAGCTGAACGAATACGGGTGGCGGCGTGTTGCAGCTGCGTCGTCCCCCGGCTCGTTGCGGAAGGATTCGAAGCTGTCCTGGATTGCTGGCTCTGAGAAGTCGATGCCCAGCCAGTCGTCGGGCAGTATGGGAAAAAGAGAGACAGCCTGCTGGACCAAGGCGTCAAAGTTGCCGAACGGCGCAAGCTCGAAGGTGGGGCCGAGGGGGTCAGCGTGGGTGTGGAGATGGGGATCGTGGTCGGGGTTCGGCCGAGTGGAACTGGGTGGGGGCCGGAGGGGGTCATCGGCATCGGCAACGGCGATGGTGGTGCCGGCCAGAGCTGACGGGTTCGGATACTGGCAGTCGACACGGCGTTTTGCGCAGTTCTGGCATGGCTGGCCCGAGTCGCAGGCCTTCTTCTGGTGCACACAGCGGTTGCAGGCACGGCGGCGGCTGGGGGACGCATTGTCGGGGCCGTCGCAGGTCTGCACATGGCGTCGCAGCACATCCGACCGCTGGAACGAGGCGCTACAGAGCACGCAGCGATGCGGCCGCTCCGACGTGTGCGAACTGCGATGGCGCTGCAAGTGCTCGCGCCGCTTGTATGTCTTGGAGCAGACCAGGCAGCGGTGGAGTCCCCGGGCGTCGGCCATGGCTGACATCAGGCGAGAGGTGTTTGCGATTCCAGGCAGGGTTGAAGAAGAGAACTTGACCCAGGGATTTGGGGCGAGTGCCTGAGTCCGACCCGGAAATGCGGGGTATTTCAGGGTTCATGGGTGCTGGTGTAGGGACCTTTGCCCAATTACAGCGTCTCCCTGAAATCCAAAACAGGGGGGCAAGAGGATGGAAAGAAGTTGCACGAGTTTCACCACCATGTTGACCCTCTCGCTTTCGCAGTGACTTTTCTCTCAAAATTCCTGTCGGTAACTCGCTCAGACAATCGGCCACCCCGCCCAGGACCCGGGTGGCATTGCATCTGCATTGTGCCGCAAAAGCGAATTCGCAATTGCCCGTACAGCAAATGCACCCGTATCTCGTCACACATTGTGCTGCGGTGGGGATCGAAATGACAGAGACTTGGGCGCTGACTAGACACGGCTGCTGTTCGCGCTGTATCCGCAATGTTATTGATGGCGGCGAACCCGTGGCGTTGTAGGTTGCAGCTGAGTTGCGGAGTATTGGTGTTGGCGCCGAGACGGTAGCGGCTGCGTCGGGGTCGAAATAAGGCGGCTGAGCACATCGCACTCGGAAGGGATGCAACACTCAGGAGTGCTCTGCATCAACGTCCGCCTTCGCCAGCCCCAAACTAACGCTCACATTACACCACGAGCATTTAATACACAGACCCAGGACAGAATGGTACCAGCACTGGTAGTTGGTAACTACACCGATGTCGAACGCCATTACCACGACTCCAGCTCTCCATACAGCCTGCCGAACGAGTGAGTGTCATGTTGGCAAAGCCTACCTATATAGCCCAACTGACGACCACAGTGCGATTGAGCACGACCGTCTCGATACTCAGGCAGCGGCAATTGTCGAAATGTTGGGGGGGGGCAGCCCCTTTCTAGCCCCTATCCGGTCCATGGCCAGCATTTGCAAGGCCGTGGACGTCGGCTGCGGCACCGGCATCGCGACGGTGGAAATGGCCAGGCTGTTTCCCGCGGCTACGGTGTATGGGCTGGACCTGTCTCGTGTGCCCGCGGCCGTCGTGGAACGAGCGCCCGAAAATGTCACCTGGGCAACGGGGAATGTTCTTGAGGTGGATGAACACCTCGAACCAACCGACGACGGCGGCGTCGATGCCATTTTCGCACCCGACTCGCTAGACTACGTCTTTAGCCGGCTGCTCATCCTGGGTCTCAACAACTGGCCGCGCTACTGCAAGACGGCAGCGCGCGCGCTGAGATCAGGCGGAATCATCGAGATCCAGGACGTGGATTGGCCGTTTCACCGTGTCGCGACGTCGGAGCAGCCGAGCTCAAAGTGGGAGTGGCACCAACAGACGGTATCGGCGATGGACAGGGTCGGCATGTCGACACGGGCGGGCTCTGGTGCGGCGGCACTGCTGGAGGCCGCGGGGCTCGAGATTGTCAGCGTGCAGACGTTTGAGTTCTCATGGGTGCCGGCCCCCACGGCGCCGCGCAGTCGCGCCCTGGGACGGTATCTGCAGGACAAGTTTGTGCCGCAGTTCCCGGCGCTGCTGAGGAAGATGCTGGGCCGGGAGGGGATCGTGGGTGCCGAGCTGGAGCGGCTGGTGAAGCAGGCACTGCGTGATCTGTCGTCCGAGGAGGGTTTGTATCAGATTTACACGGTAACTGTTGCAAGGAAGCCGTGAAACGGCGTTTGTGGGATGCTATGCTGCGGCCCTGTCCCCTCCCACATGGGCCGAAACAGGTTTAGCGACATGCGAGGGTTGGCAGCCATCTACATGATCATGAACTGCTGAAACGGTATCAAACATGGTAAAAAAGAAGATGCGTTGTAAGATTGTGTGATATGCGATGAGGAGGAAGAGGGAAGGCACAACAGAGGGCGTCGCGGGCTGCATGACGTGTGGGCCAGTTCACGTCACACGGGCCCCCGATTCCCAGTCACCGTGCAGTGACTCAATGTTGCGGGGTGTATATCACGGGAGCACCGCGCTGCCAGACTCATCCCCATCCCCTCCTTGCCCATTCCCAATCACCCCCCAGTGCCCATCATGTCCACGCCAGCCGCATCGCAAGCCCTCGCGGCCAGCCCTCGGGTGCACGCCCTCCTCACGCGCCTCCACGCCGCCTCAGCCGCACAGGAAAAGTCGCTCTCGCAGTCATGGTTCTACCTCAAGCGCCTGTTTGCCTTTTACCTCTTCTCCCGCGCCTGGGCCCCCGCGGCCGACGACCACATGCGCGACAAGTTCGTCGCCCTCGACCAAGACAAGTGCCAGTTCATGTACCTCGCGGCCCGGGCCTCGGGCGCCCTGCACATCGTCGAAGCGGGCACGAGCTTCGGCGTCTCGACCATCTACCTTGCGCTCGCGGTTGGGCAGAACGTCGCCGACCAGAAGGCCGCGGGACGGACTGCGAGTGGACGGGTTGTCGCGACGGAGAAGGAGCCCACCAAGGCCGCGCGGGCCAGGGCGTATTGGGCTGAGGCCGGCGACGAGGTCCAGGGCGTCATTGAGCTGCGCGAGGGCGACCTGCTCGAGACGCTCGACAGGGACGACATGCCGGCGCAGGTCGACTTTCTTCTGCTCGACAGTGTGTTTCACCGCTGTCATGGTTGTGCGGGACATCGGACTAACACGGCGCAGTTTGGACCCCGATGGCGCTCCCCACGCTCAAGATCATCAAGCCCCGGCTGAAGAAGGGCGCCATCGTCCTTGCAGACAATACCGGCAAGGCCCGCCCACTCTACAAGGAGTATCTGGACTACATCCACCATCCGGCGAACGGCTTCAGGACCACCGAGATTCCGTACTCGGGCGGCCTGCAGATGTCGGTCTACCTCCCGGAGACTGACTAGTCGCATATGATCTCGCGCGGGCCTTGGTTTTATGAGTTAGAATGACACTCATCCGTCAACATTTGTCGTTTATAGTCTGCTCGGTGTGCATTTGATTGATTCCCCAGGACTGTTAGTCGTGTTCTCGCCATAGTTCATGTCAATGAAGCGTGGTCCAGCCGAATTCATGAATTTGAAATGGTATACTTACATCCCGAATCGTTTCCAGTATGACTTGCCTGATGGTGGCTGAGAGGGTTGCCGAGCAAGGAAGCCGCTTGGGGCCGCCGTCCCAAGGTCGGGCACGCAACGTACCTAGCCATGTCATCGGGAGTATCCGTACTCACACCACACACACGCCATATCTAGAATTTGCCGCTCTCCAAGTCCTCCCCCCTCACCTTCCGTCTCCCAAAGAACGGCAACAAGATCCCAAGCCCAACACCCCCGCCGCTACCCCGCCCCCGCCCCCTTCCACGATCCATCCTCCCCACCGCAAGATCATGATCATGATCATCCTCATCCTCATCCTCATCCGGATCCATCGCAACATCCACACTAGTGCCACGGCTGCCCCCGCCCCCGCCCCCGCCCCCGCCCCCGCCAGAGCTGCTGCTCGCCGCGACCGACGGCGCAGCGTTGCGGCCGCGCGGCCCGCGGTCCCGCCACCGCCACGACATCGTCCGCGTCCTGCGCCGCGCCGGCTGCTGGGTCCGCCGTCTCCGCGGCGAGCCCCGCGGCACATGCCAGCTGTCCTCGGTGCCCGAGACCGCGGTGCGCTGCATGCTGGACCGGATCGAGCCGCCGATCGCTTCGCCCCCCCCCCGCGGCGGGTCCGGATCCCCGGCGGCGTCGCTGTGCGATTCCCCCGCGTCGTCGTCGGCGTCGGTTTCCTCGTCCTTTTCTGTCGGCCCCAACCACGCGGGTGCCAGCCGCGCCATCGGGCGCAGGATCTGGTTGGCGACGAAGAGCCGGGACAGGTGCTGCGCGCGGTGGATCGGGTAGTCCTGTATGACGCGGGTCGTCCACCCGTCGTCGCCCCAGCTGGACGAGTGCGGGCTCCAGGCCTCGCGCGTCGGGCTGGCGTCGGGCCGTGGGAAGGAGGACCGGTGGGCTGGCCGGTCCTGGTTCAGATGGTAGAGGCGGTACTCCCACAGCTTGCAGACCACCGGGATCTTGACGTGCCAGGTCCACCGGCCAAAGAGCAGCGCGTAGGTGGTGTCCGAGTACGCCACCGACGTGTGGTTGGTCATGTAGGTCTTGTTGGTTCTCCGGGTGCGGGCCGCGGTGGAGGCGGAGCGGTCCGAGTCCGATTCCGAGTCGTGCCGGTACCCCGATCCCGAGGACCCTGGGGGAAGGGGGACGCGGCCGAAATGTTTCTTGTAGAATCGCCATATCCGGTTGCTGTAGAAGCCGAGGAAGCCGATGAGTATGATCATGCCGATCGAAACCCCAACTGCCGAGCAGAGGTACATGTTAGTCGCGACCGGGCACAATGCGGGAACCGGACAGGTCGGACCAAGCAAGACGTACAAATGAGACCCATGACTTGTCGCAGCGGCCAATTCAGCTCGCCTGTCTCCGTATTGTGTGGGAAGGAATCGATTTGAATGGCGAGCAGGCTCGATAAGAACGAAAGGGGAAGCTATCGGAGAGTGAGCGTCGAGTCCGTGGGTCCAGCCATCCATCAAGACTTACAAATACTACAGTCACAAGAGTAAATACCAGCGTAATCTGCAGGACGTCGTGCATGTCAGTCTCGTTCCGCCGTGGCACGAAGCGTGTGGCGCTTACATTGCTCTGGCGCTGCGTGTGTTCGGAGCCCTCACGGGCGAACCTGGCTTCCCACGTATTGGCTTGCTTTTGCCGATGGCTGAGAAGCCCGTTGATCTAAGGGCCCGTTTAGCCCTTGCTTCGGTCTTGTCTTGTTCGTCTGAACGGAGCAAACGAGGGAGAAAAAGAACACACCTCTACCCGGACTTTCTCGGCGTACGTGGTCATCTCCTTGACAGTGGCGATATTGTTCTCGACCAGACGCAGGTTCTCCTCCGCCTGGTCCCAACCCTTCGGCCTGTGGTGTGATGCTGGCTCATCCGCAAACTGAACACTGCGTCTGATCCTCGGCCGGCCCCCATCCCTGTACAGAGCCGACTGGAGCGGCTTCCGCCCGTCGTGAGGGTCCGGGGTCTCGCACAGGTAATTGTCTCCAAAGTACGGGTCGGTCGGGTATTGGGAAGACTCGGGTGTGTCGATGACATCGCTCTCGTCGTCTGCTTTGTCTCGATGCTGGTCATTGGAGAGCACTTGGACAAATTTCTTCAGCACGTCCTTCTGCTGCAACAAGACCCCCTGGATGGTCTTGAGCTCGTCTTGTATGTCCATGATCTCTGCCAGGAGACGTGTCTCGGTGGTGAGCTGGAAGAGCGCGTTGGTCAAGATGGCCCGGTTTTGTTCGTCGATTCCCTCCTGGTTCAGGTTCTTGACCAGCGATTTGAACTCCTCGAACTGCAGCGCTTGCCTCTCCGCCTACACATGTGTCAGCGCCTATCCGGCCGAAGGGCTGACCTGGGCACGTACGATAAGGGTGATGCTCGACTGGAAACAGTCGTAGAGGGTGACATCGAGGGGGCCCTGGCGGTGTAGAAAGTCGACGCTGCATCGGATGATGGTGTTGGCCAGGTCCAAGGAACCCTTGATCAGCGGGCGATCGTCGTTCCCCCTCAGCTCGTGCTTCATCAAGTGACGCACAAGGTTGTAGTCCTCGGCCGACTCCCATGTGTTGGGAAGGCTTGTGATGACAGTCTTCTCGTCTTCGAGAATCCAGAGCCACAGCTGGTCAATCATGAGCACTGGCAAACCCCCTTTGTCGGGACATCGGCCGGTCCTGTCCGGCCTGGCTCTTGTATTCTTCTTGGTCGACTTGAACATGACCTGGGTGTTGTCGCGCCTCTCTGTGTTGTCGAGCATGTGATACGTGAACTGATCCAGTGTCCGGCGACAGTGCAGTGGAAGCTTGGCGTGGTTGAGATAGGCACGTATCAAGAAGTGCGTCTCGTCATCATCTGCACGTTTGTCATAGGGGTCTTTCATTGCCGCGGTCAGCTTCTTGCGGTTCTTGTGTCTTTCGAATCCGAAGACGGGCATCTACAGGGCACACGACGGGTCAGCGGCTGCTGTCCCTAAGTCCGGCCGGCAACACCAACATACGAACAGGGCGGCCACAGTCTTCTTGGCGGTGCCGGTGCCCACGCCATCGGTCGATCTGATGCTGAACGAGCCTGACGGGGAGGGAAAGGGGAAGCCTGGAGATGGGGAGGGGGTGTCGCCAGCACGAGGCTCGTAGGTCTTGAGGCTGTCAGCGGAGGTGGCCAGGGCATATGTCACGGTTGGAGCGTCGTGCCTACCTGCTTGTATCTGAACGCGCCGGGGACAATATGGCGATCGAATGCCGCAGAACCTGCGATGTGGGAATCAGCACTGGGGCAGCGTCGCCGACTGGACTGCATAGATCAGACCGACGGCCACAAACCTTGGTGGCGCCGCCCGGTGGTGGACCTGTCAATACGCCCGAGCTGCTGCACAAAGAGATCCTGGAAATCAGATGCTGGGTTAGTCGCTGTGTTGAGAAGGGGAATCTGAGGGTAGGCGTCCACAGAGTCACTGACCTGGATCCATTTCTCCTAAAACCCGACAATTAGCGCATCCGGCCGTACGGGTCACTCACGACAACCTTGCAGTGCGCGGCAATCCACTCACATTGTTGGCAGGCAGATGGATCCACCGGCACGTTGCCCGCTTGTCCTCGTCGGGGCGGAGATTCCGGCGAAACAACTTGTCAACGCCGTACTGCCGGTTATACAGCACCGTGTAGACATCGGGTCTCTGCGGATCCAGGTAGTCCTTGCTGCCGTCTTCGGCGATGTAGAACTGGGCGAGCGTGGCGTCCGACCTCTTGCAAGCCGCGACCTCGGCCGGGTTGGGCCGTGTCACCAGGTCGTCGATCGTCTCGGGCCGCGCTGCCCGCGCGCCAGTGAGCAGGAAGCGAGGCTCCCGCAGTTCCCGGATCCACCGGTAGTTCTCTTCGGAGGCGTATTCCCACGGCGACTTGCCCGAGGCGTCCTTTGCGTCGTCCTCGTGCTCGGTCTCGGTCAAGGCGGAGAGCAGCTTCTCGATCATCATCCGGTAGGGGGCTCTGTCGTAGTCGCCCGCGCCGTTGCTGACGATCTTGATGATGACCATGTGGAGCGGGGTCAGGCCGTCTTTGTCTCGTTCGATGACGAGCGCCGGCTGGGCAGTGACGAGGCGGATCAGCGCCCCATCATTGGCGCACTCGGCGGCTCGGTGGAGGGGACAGCGCTGGCCGTGGTCTTTGACGTCGAGATTGTATCCCCATTCGATGAACTGCGTGAGAAGGTCTTCGAGACTCTTGCTGGCCGACGCCTTGAGCAGGAGGAGCCGCTGAATCTGATCGACCAGGGCGCGGTAGCTGGGATCCCCGGGGCCTCGGAATCTTGACGGTGTCCGGGTGTTGGCGCCGGGCTTGGCCGCGACCGGGTCCAGCTTGACAAAGTCGACGCCGGCTGCGCGCGGCGATGGGCCCTACACTGCCAGTCAGTATTGTAGCGAGGGACACGGGGCAATCTGCACCAACATTCTTGTTGAGGACCTGGACCGGAGTGTAGAACCAGACCGTCGCCAGCCCGTTTTCTCTGATGACGTGATGGAACTTTGCCCAGAGATCGCCGCTGTCGACCCCCCTCGGCTCCAAAATGGTCTTGACCCGGGCGGCGCGACTGGAGCTTGGCGGCGGTGGGAGAATGGGAACAGCAACCATCTTTGCCCTTTCCGTCTTGGCGTTCTCTTTCAGGACCGGACTTGGAGCATCCAGGAAGAGTATGGCGGCGACCATGTCGAGAAAGGCCGGCGTCGGGTCGCGTTCATGGATGAGAGCCATCAGCTCCTGGATAATAAGGCATCCGAAGCCGGTGGCGATAAATACCAACGGGATCGGGAAGTCATGGTCGGCGTCCCCGATCTTGAGCAGCGCGTAGAGCGACTCGGCTGTGTCTTTGAGGAACTTGTCGTAGTCGGGCTTCTTGTAGGCGCTCTCGGTCAGCTGTGTCGGTTCGGCAAGCTTGTACGTAAAGGCGCGAACTTGTGCGCGATCCAGATGGCCCGCGAGCATCGTCCGGTCGGTCAGCCAGTTGCCGGCCTTCACGCCCCTGTCCTTTTCCGATGGCGCCTTGGACCCCTTGTGCGAGGACGGGCGTGAGTGGCGGGAGGTGCGGTCGTCGTCATCCGGCTTCTTCTCGGCGGGGCCCAGAGGTATAGCCTGTTGCGGCGCGGGCGGCTGACACCCTGTTTCTCCATCTCCCAGGGGAACGTCACCATCAGCGCTGGCCTTGCCGTTGTCCAACGACACCACCGCCGGTCCGGGCTCCCCAGCGGGGGACACTGTGGCCTTGCTGTCCTGCACCACATCCGGTCCCGCGACGGCTGGAAGTGCAGGATGCTCAGGGCCCACGCTTCTCCGACTACTGGTGGGCGCGTCGGGCGGCCCAACGTCAATGGCGTCCGTCCAGCCCTGGATGTAACCCCGGCGGTGCTCCTGGAGCACCTTGCGGTTGGCTTCCTCTAGGGCTTTCAGTCTAGCCTGGAAAGCCGCGGCATGCGTTGGGAGCGCGGCTGGGGTTCCGGGCATCTGAGCTTGTTTCGGTGGGATGCCCGGGCGCTTTGCAAAAGACTTCTCGGGCGTGTAGGCCCATGCCGTTGCCAAAGACTGTCCAATGTCATGGATGGCAATAATCTCCATGACGGGCAGCACTGGCACGGGTGGGCTGGAGAGCAGGACAAGCCGGGAGGGCTCAGGCAGTTTGGCCTCGGGTTTTGCATTTTCGCCGCCGGGTGCTTCGCCTGCGTTTCCTGGGCCGTTGGCGTCTGTCGTCTCGGGCTTCTGCGAACGGGGCCCAGCGGATGATCGCGATGGTCTGGGTTTCGTAGTCCCGATCTTGCTTTTGACCTGGCCAACGCGTTTCCACCACGCCCCGTTCGCGTTCCCGTTCGCGTTCGCGCCGCGACCGACCACGGGAGTTTGTGGTGCGTGTTGTAGCTGCGATGCACGATGGACCACGCCAGGACCTGGTGGAGGTATGTCCAGCTTCAAGCGCAGCATCTCGGCCGGGGCCCTGGTGGAGGACTGGGCGGGGAGGCTGCTGTGCGACGCGCATCGCGGGCTGGGGTCGGCCTTTTGCGCCTCCAAGTTGGTGTCCCCGTTCGTCTTCTGCCGACCCTGGCCCAGCCACACTGGCACGGCGGCCGGTGGGCCATCCCATTCTCCCCCCCGTCCGGCGGCCAGCGAGGCGACCAGAGGAGATGCCATTCAGGTTGCGCGGCGCGGCGCAGAACGTAAGCAGGACAATCGCGCAAAGTCGAAAGTCGAAAACTGCGATGCTGCTCGCTGCTCGCTGCGCGTCGTCGATCGCCTGACGTCTGCTTCGTTCCCCTGGCCTTGGCGTAACATCGGCTTTGGCTGTTGGTTGTTGGAGACGCCCATCGACGGCTGCGATTGGCTTCGTCGCTGGACGGCGATGCAGCTGAAATTATCCTCTGCCCTAATATCAAACCCCTTGTCGTCTTGGCACGCGCCCGTTTATGCAACGGTCGTCGTTGCACCGCTCCTCAGAGGGCCCAATTGCTGCACCATGTGCGGTACGACTACGCCCTCCTGGTGTCCCCAAAGTCCAACGTCGCGATGGGGATTCTGTCTGATATCCCGGGGCCTGTTCGCTCCGTGGTGGCTGCGGGCAACAATTCTCATTTGACGATGTTTACAGCCCATTGGCGGGTATCGCACTTCATCAGCATCATACTCGACAGGAAAAGGGTGAAGCTCAGAGGCATGCAATAATCACATCGTCTTCCATGATCAGGTCGCCCGTTGGAACCTCGAAATGCAGTAGCCTTGCGCTACCACAGCCAGCTCGAGCATTTTCGGATCGGTTGCCATCCTCCGGCCCTGTGGTGTAGTGTTTTGCGGCTCTTGGGGGGAACGATCCTTGTTGAGGCTTGTTCTCGACGATGGAACCATGGGTGGGTGCACGCACATCTGTCTTGGTGGGGGCCGCGGGGATGGAAATGGTGCCCAAGGAGACACAGAGACTGCGTGCCATGGACGAGGTCCGTGGCTTGACGTGGCACACGGAAGAAATTTGGAATCTGCCCTGCCAGGCGGCCATTCCCAAGAGGATACCGAACATGGAGGGTGGTTGCAGAGGCGCAAGCTTGTGCTGGAAATAGACCGGGATTGGGCTTGGCCAGGGTGGCTCCTCGGTATCGGTATACAACTGCGGGTGAGTGGCTCAGGCTGTACCCACCTGGACACCCAAGGTTGGGTGTGGCTGGCCGGGGCATTTGGAGGGCTGAGGGGTCTTGGGCATCCCCCCAACAGGCACCTGTAATCTGGTTCCACACCTATGTACATAGCACATCAAGTTCAGAACACAATCAATCGGACCAGCCAAGTGGTGATACCAACCTACCTCTGTGGCCAACACTGGAAAACCCACACATTTTTCCCTCGATTGCACAGCTTGCTGCTTACCCAGCACACAGACGAAACGAAGTTAAAACAAACACGGTAATTGGGGCTGGCTCAGCTGTGCCTCGCTAAAGAATGCTGAAAGCGGTTCGGTCGGTCAAGCATTCGGTATCTGTATTCGTAATGGCAAGCTAAATGTAGATATATCAAGTTCCAGCCAGATTCAATGCTCCACTGCGACAGTTTAAGGAACACCAGATTCAGAAGGGGGTCCATCTTTTCCGAGTTCTATAGTTCCATTCTTGGGAATTCCTCCAATTACGGTAAATACCCCAACCATGTCCAGCCGGGCGGCAGTCAACAACCCGGACGGCGCAAGAGGTCCCGCTCCCGCACCGGGTCCGGGCCCGCCCGCGTACAATGCCACCCCGGACGAACAAGAGCGGACCCAAATCCAAGCTGAGGAGGCCAACCTGATCGCCGCCTTTGAGAATCTGACGCTGTCCAACTCCCCGTCGGACCCAAACATCGAGTCATGTCTTGCGCATCTCAAGCTGCTATTTGCCATCCAGCACATGAAGGAGGAGGCCGGGTTCGCCGACGGACTCTTCGGCCTGTGGGATGCCCGCGCCGGCCCAGTCAACCCCATCCTGCTGGCCAAGCCGTCCGAGAAAACAGGTGACCCGGAGCAGAGCGTCAGCGAGAGACAAAACAACAAGGCCCTCGCGGCCTTGAGCCAGATCCGCGAGAAGCGATGGGCCCTGTTTCTGGCCAGGGCCGTGGACCGGTATTAAGCATGGTGGAAGTCCCTGTCGTCGGCGCTCCCCATAACGCCCTTGTGCGAGTTGGACATGCGCGAGGCCGGGTCGGTGGCGTATGCGGCCTTCCCCGCCGACGCCAATGCGCTGCTTGTCTGGACCGAGGACATGCTGCTGCCACTGGGTGCGGCCCGACCCTCTAGCTGCTGGGTCTGATACCTGCTAACTGGCAGCCAAGATGTGCTCATGGTCTGGCACACGCACATGCTGAATCCCAGGGCGTATCTCGAAGACGCCATGCTTGCTGGGCTCAGACACTTTTGGGCCACCGGGCTGCCATGGCATCTCGTGAACAAGGCCATCGACAACAGCACATTCGCCTACACCGTCTCTGACGCCGGCAAGGTTCGCTGGGTGGCCCAGACTGCGACGAACTGGGACAATGCTGCCTGCCCACTGATCAAGATGATTCGGTGCCCGCGCTGCAACGAGTCGATTCGAATCCCCTGGACCACCTGCGATCTCCCAGCGGACGTTCAGGAGAAGGACCTGGGCATCCTCGCAGGCCAGGGCTATGGCGACGGCGCGCTCCGCCACCCCTGCCCAGCCTGTGATCTTGTGGTCTGCGGGGAGCTCCTTTCGGTCGCCAAGTTCGTCAGCGACACCAAGGCGCTGCTCAGTTCGTGGAACCGACCGATGCCGGGGACACTGCTGGAGCCCAAGACCGGCATGCCGACCCTCGTGCAGGACCGGTCGTTCCCGAACCGTCTCCTGAAAAGCGGCTGCAACTCAATCAGGAGCACCATCACCCATCTCATCACGTCCTATTCCATAGCAGAGCCGACCATGGACCATGTCCGGACCAGGATCGAAGCCGTCCTCCAGAACAAGACGTACGTGAGGGAGATGGCGGGCATCCGGGGCAAGTTGCCCACGGCGTCGCGGATTGCTGTGCGCAAGATGATGTCGCGCTACTGGGGGAACTCGAGTCTCTTTGTCGTCGACCTCCGCGGTGCCGTCATGCGACAGGGCATATTCGTCGAGAAGATGTGCAAGCTGGACTGGCTGCACAGCCCCTCGGCCCGGAACACCATGTGGCGGTCGCTGACCAAGTACGGCCGCTTCTTTGCGATCATGCGGTCAGACACCGCCCAAGTGGCCGTCCCAACGCTGGACGTCGATCTCGCATGGCACACGCACCAGCTAAGCCCGAGCAGGTACTACGCCTACAGCTACGCCCTGACTGGCCGCTTCACCGACCACGATGACAAGATCGACGAGACCAAGCTGAGCGTGCAGTTCGCCTGGACGAGCAAGCAGTACCAGGAACGGTACGGCGAGGTGTACAGCGAGTGCACCTGCTGGTACTGCGAGTGTCAGCTCCCGTCCTTCCCCCCTGGCCCTCGGCCTCCCTGCCCATCACTAACGGCCCACCAGCAATCCGCGCCTCCCACGTTAGCACCGTCGGCCAAGTCCTCGGCCTGTCCAAGCACGACAAGAGTATGTCCCCTCCATTCCTGTCTTTTTTTAACCATTTTAACCCACCAACCCAACAGTCGCCGAGTCCTTCCACAGTCGCCGAGTCCTTCTACACCTCTGGCGCGGCCAACCTCCACCCGCCGTCTAACTCCGCCCGTACGTCCCCCTCCCCTTTCTATACC
>MU853405.1:1674451-1717630 GCA_033297235.1 Trichocladium antarcticum
GGGTGAGTTTGGTTTCTTTTACTCTTCCTTTTCGTCTTCTTTTTCGTCTTTTTTTCCCCCCCGGTCTTATTTATTCTGGGGGTTTTCCCTTCGTTTTATTCTTGTTGTTCTTGTTTTTCCTTTTGTTTTTTTCTTCTTTGGAGAGTGCTGAGTCTGTTGGTCGTGGGAGGTGGTGTATATATGCTGACATGGCAACGACACAGGGATGTGGTGGAGGTAGTGGGCATGGCGGGGACCAGGTCGGCGGGTCGGGTATTGGGGGTTGCAGCAGTGGTGAGCGATGTCGTCTGCTGGCCTGACGGTGAGGGATGATGCTAATCTGGCCCAGGTGGAGGGGGAGGCGGCGGCGGCGGAGACGGATGGGGGGACGGAGGCGGCGGCGGCGGCGGGTGTGGTGGCTGTTAAGGGAGCCCCTGGCCCACACGCACGAGCGCGGCAGCTAACGCATCGCCAGGCGGAGGATGTGGCGGCGGATAGCGCGCCGGGGCAGCCTGGTGCTCGAGCCGAGACTGTCGCGGTCGGCTGGGCAGATTCCTACGTGGGCATGGCCTTCACCCCGATGGGTGCGCGTCCTGCTCTTGGACGTGGATCGACTTTCTTGGTCTCGGCTTCGGGGACGAGGCAGCGTGCGTCCAACTGGGTTGTGACTCCTCACCACGCTACATGTTATTGTGCAGCTGTGAATGTTAGTCAATTCCTGGTTAGCTCACACCGCCATCACAGAGCATGGCCTGAGGGAGAGACCGGGGATCAACTGCGCGATTTCTGCAGCCAAAACTGTCCCCTGCGTTGGCATGCATGATTGTGATACCGGTCCCAAGAACCGGGCCCCGATTGGATCGCCCCAAGGGAGTCCCAGCCAGCCGGGTCTGCTCGACCAGGATACGGGGTGGCAGACCGACCCGGCAGACTGGGTCCCCCACGGGGCATGCCGTGCCGTGCCGCGCTAATGGTGTGTTGGGTGTCGATCCTGACCCGATTCCTTGGAACAACAGGGGTTCCCGCAGGCCCGGCTTTTATTTCCAGCCCGGGCGTCTTGGCTCAAGGACGCCTTCCCCCGGTTTGGAAGCTGCCAGCATGGGTGCGGACCGCGGACAGGGCCACTGGGTCCGGGGAGATTGCTCGTCCTCTTCCTGGCGCTGGGCCGACAGCTTGGTTGAGGTTCCCCAGTGTCGGCCTGTCTATTTTACATCTCAAAACCCCCCCTTGGTTCAGCGGCGTTGTGTTTGCCTCGATCGAGTCCCCGGCCTCCTCTGTCATTGTCTGCTTCCGCCACCTCGCCCCGACATGGCCCCCCTTGACCACGTCGAGTCTCCACCTACCGACTTGCCAAACGTTTCGAGCAACTCCAGCTGGACGTCCACCCCAAGCCAGCTATTTCCGCTTGACCGATACATCGAGACGCCACAGCGCCATGAGGAGATTGCTTTCGCCTTGTCGGCCGTTCCCCCGCATGCCCACGAGGCCTCAGCCTTGGGTCCTTCAGACACTGCCCAACCTCTCCACTGGCCTGCCAAACCAAAACCCCATGTCGAGTGTCCGTCCATCACCAACGGAACTCCCCTCCATCGGTACTTGGCCGATGTCTCCCAAGCCCACGAGCAACTAGCTCTTGCTCTCGAGCACCCAAGTCATCGGACGCAAGCAACGCCACCCCCGGCCATATCCTCCCCTGTTCCGTCCATCTCCCTAAGCCAGGGCGGTGCGGATGAAGACGACACAAACTTGGTTATCGACGCTGGGACGACACGCACCAGATCGTATGTCTCTGCAATCCCGTCCAACCATCAGTCCAGTCGGCAGATACTTACTCCCCCCTTCTCCCCAGTCGTGAACGGCGGCGGTGCGTAGTGGCGGAGCTCCGTCCCCGTGTATATATCATCATGCGAAAACGGCGCAGCAAGTTGTCGCCGGAAAAGGGGAGGGAGAAGATGACGCGGAGGGAATAAAGCTGTCAACCACACCAGTCACTCGCAATGAACAATGTCCGCAAAGCCAATGCATAAACTCCAGACCACCATCTGCCCGCGACGCCGCGCGGTCGGCAGTTACATGCATCCGAGGTTGCCCTCTGTGTCTGTACAACAAGAAAAAAGAAAAAGCCCAAAAAACGTGATAACCCAGTCCCAGTCCCAGATAATCCATACAATAAATACCATGCTTCCTCCAATCCAATCCGAAGGCTTCCGTTCATCATCAAAAAGCCCCAGTTTCCTCCCCTCCCCTCTCGTCGTCCAGCCCACCGCTCGCCCGCAGGCCCTAATACTCCTCATCCTCTTCGTCCATGATGTCCGCCCAGCTCTTTTTCTGCGGGGTCGGATAGTCCTCCTCATCTTCTTCGTCCATCATGTCCGCCCAGCTCTTTTTCGGCAGGGTTGGATCCCGAGTCCCGAACGGCAAGCCCGGAATGGTATTCTTCGTCGCCGGCACTTCCGGGAGGGCCCGATCCTGGACCGGCGCCTGCTCCTGCTTCCGGCTCCCGACCTCGCCGTGGACCGCCATCTCAATCCGACCAAGCATGTCGTGCACGTCGTCCATCTCTGCCTCGGCCTCTCCGGCCGCCCGGGCATGTCCCTCATCGTAGTCCTCCTCATCGTCCTCGATCGCGCACTCGTTCTCGTCGTCGTAGTAGTAAGGGCCGCACAGTTCGTCGCAGCAGTGGCCGAAAAACTCATCATCATGCTGGTCGTACACGTAGTCGTACTCGTACTGCGTAATGTTGTCATCCAGCCAGTAGTTCTCGCCCTCGTCGGTGGTCAGGACGAGCTCCGGCCCAGCCGAGACCGGCGCGTGTTCGGGCGACGCGTACCCGTTCCATGCGCAGTGGTGCAGGATGCCATCAAGGTACCGCTCTTCCGCTTCGCGCACGCTCTGGACGACGAGCAGACCCGTCCCCCTGTCGACGAAGTTGTGCACGCCCCATGCCGTTTCTTCCAGGCCCGTCCAGGAGAAGGAGGTGGCACGGCGACGGTAGGGTGAGGTCGGCGGCTCGAGGGTTTCCGGCTCAGGGCTGGGGGCCGGGGTGTAGAAGCGATCCGGGAGGGACGCCGCCTTCTTCGGGGGGGAGGGAGGGGTGGGCGTGTCCGGGCGCGGGGGTAGATCGTAATATTCGGTGTTGTCCTCGATCAGCTCGGCATCGGGGTCAAGAATGAACTCGGAGCTTTCGGTGCTCTCGCCGCTCTCGGAGCCCTCGGCCATCTCTGCGCATTCTGCGATCTCTGCATTCTTTGCGCGCTCCGGGCTCTCCGCGCACTCGGCGTCGAAGATGAGGTCAGAGCTTGTAATGCTCTGGGTGTCCTCGTATGCGACCTGGCCATTCCGAGGATAGATCGTGAGGAATTGTTGGTATTCCTCCAGGGTCAGCAGCCTGCGTTCGTTGGTTTCCGGCCAGTACCAGAAGATCCAGTCGCCGGCGCCCATCGCAGCATATTCAAGGATGAAGTCACGGGTCGACGCGCCTGGGACGGAGAATGTCGTCTTGATTTCCTAATTCTCGGTGACATCCTCGTCCTCGTTGGCGTCGTTGACCTCGGCATCATCGGCGTTGTCTCGGGTGGCGATCTCGGTCTCATCGGCCTTGTCGTCAATGATAGACTCGGGCTCCTCGGCGTACTCGTCGTTCTCGGTCGCAAGGTCGGCAACAGGCTCTTCTTCGCAATCAACACCGTCCTTGACAGTGCTGTTCTTGGCCGAATACTCGGTCACTGGCGATCCAGGGCAGGGAGCATCGTCAAACAAGACCTCTCCGAAGACCTTGGAATCCGCGCTGCTATGAGTCCATATGTTAGCATCGTGCAGCCATTGATGGGCAGGGGAAGCAACTTACCCTGATGATGTGTTCCGCGAATGGGCGCCGCTGGCAATCGCTTTCGCCAGCTCAACGGCATCTTGCTCGTTGTCGCGGACTGGCGTCATGGTCTCCACATTGTCGACAGCCAGCTCCAATTTCTCCAGGGCCGGCGCGATCACCGGAGTAGACTTCTGAATGACCGGTGTCGCCGGCTTGGTGATGGGTTGAACGGGCGCAGATCCGTCGATGGTGAGCCCGCGGCTGGCGTGCTCCAGCCGGAGGTTCTGGCTCTTGAACTGGGCGTTCACGGGGTCGGCCAGCCTCTCCTTCACGATATCCTTGTCGGATTTCTTCATCTCGACCAACATGGGGATGGACCAGGAGTTATCGATGTCCAAGAAGCGCTCAAAGTCGGGGTCGAAGGTAGTGGAGATGCAGGCATCGAAGTCGTCTTCATGGATCATGGGCCAAGCCGGCATCGAGACGAAGACGTCGGCAGGCTCTTCATTTTCGTTCTTGACGATGCTCTCGTCGATAATGTCGCTGCACTCGCCGTTCTCAGAGTCGTTTTTCTCCATGCCGCTCTCGGAGTTGCTGCAAAAGTCGCCTTCAGACTCGCTCTCGCTGGTGTCCTCCGCGACGGCCATGTTCTCCGGTGCAATCTCGTCCTCTGATGCGGTGGCGCGATTCGCCTCGGATTCAGGGTGGGGGGGTTCGCTAATATCGCAGGCGTCTTCTTCATTGATGTCCTCGACAATGACGGCAGTAGGTGTGGCCTCGGTGATGTCGTTCACAGCCAACTCGGGCTCGACGGTAGGGGTAGATTCGTCGTCGGCAAGAGGGGCGACCTCGGTGAAGTCGCTCACAGGCAACTCGGGCTCGACGGTAGGGGTAGGTTCGTCGTCAGCAAGAGGGGCGACCTCGATGGTGTTGCGCACAACCAACTCGGGCTCGGCAACAAGGGTAGATTCGTCGTCGGCGACAGGCGCAACCTCGATGTCGTTCACAGCCAACTCGGGCTCGACGGTAAGGGTAGATTCGTTGTCGGTAAGAGGGGCGACCTCGATGGTGTTGCTCACAGCCAACTCGGGCTCGGCAACAAGGGTAGATTCGTCGTCGGCGACAGGCGCAACCTCGATGTCGTTCACAGCCAACTCGGGCTCGACGGTAAGGGTAGATTCGTTGTCGGTAAGAGGGGCGACCTCGATGGTGTTGCTCACAGCCAACTCGGGCTCGGCAACAAGGGTAGATTCGTCATCGGCAAGAGAGGCGACCTCAATGGTGTCGCTCACAGACAACTCGGGCTCGACGGTAAGGGTAGATTCGTCGTCGGCAAGAGAGGCGACCTCGATGGTCTCGCTCACAGCCAACTCGGGCTCCGCAATGGGGAACTCAGTATCGACAGCAGGCGTGTCCTCGAGAGTGTCGCACGCGACAGTGTCGTCTTGTGCTGAGATGTGTTCGTTGTCGGAAGCAATGGCTGCGTCCACCATTGCTTCGCGGAGGATCGCCTCATCCTCGGCAACAGTGGTGTCTTCATGGTCGGCAACCGTGGTCTGGTTGTCGGCAGCGGTATCTTCCTCGACAATGTGTCCGTCATCGGTAGCGGGTTCGACGTCGCACAAGGTCTCCTCTTTGTCCTCGTCGCCGCACGGAGCATTGTCGCTGTCTTCGGTGCGCAGAACCGTCTCCTCGGGCTGGGCATTGTTGGCCTGCACGTGATGGTCTTCATGAGTCGGGATGTCAGAAGCCAGAGCATGCTCGATAACCAGAGCAGCTTCTGTCTCGGCGACTTCATCCACAGTCGGGTCCTCGACCGACGGGATCTCAATGGGAACGGATGCTTGGGCATCTTCGGCGACGTGCTCCGCTGGGCCGACATCATCAGCTGCCGGCTCGGTAATGGCGCAATCGGATGACTTGTGGACGAGAGTGACAGGTTCAGTAGTGGCGATGCTCTTGGGGGTCTCATCAGTGACGAGAACCGCCTCGGGGGTCTCAAGAGCGAGAAGGGATTTGTAGAAGCCGGTGAAGTTCTCGGCGATGGGCTTGAATGGGCCGGTGCCGAAAACAGCGCAGCCGACGGTCGACTTGTGAACGATGCTCCACGGCGCAGGGTTCACAAGACGGGGGGTGAGAGTTGCCGCCTCCATCTCGAGCGGATGAATTGGCTGGTCTAGATCCATCATGTTAGTCTCGCGACTCTGGCATTCATGATTCGGTGACAGGTGACAGTGCCGGAGAAGGGAAACGGCCAACGGGTTGTTTACGCGCCGGGGAAAATTTTGAGCGCGTCCCGCAACCGAGGTGATGGGAGTGGAGACATGGCATGATGGGGGGGGTGGGGTGCTGGGAGGGTGGGGTGATGACAAGGCTTGCCAAGGTTCTTGGTGGTTGGGTGAGACCGTCCACTTACAACCTTGGCTTGGCGGATATCTCGACGTACCTTGTTGGTGGGTTGAAGTCGGGCTGGCGACATGACGTCGGTAAATCTCGACGAGGATGGGAGATCCGAAGATCGAGAATGGGAATGGAGAGCGGGAGTCCATTGCTGCTAAATGCTGCATCGCTAGAGTCGATGTAGGCCACATCGAGGACTCGAGGTCGGGGTTGGGTGAGGTGGGTTGGGTTGGGTAAGGTGGGTTGGGTTGGGTAAGGTGGGTTGGGTTGGGTAAGGTGTGTTGGGTAAGGTGGGTTGAGGTGAGGTGGTAGTCTGGGAGCGACTTGGTCGCGGTAGAAAACCTGGCGTCAAGAGAAGAAATAAGGTGATTGATTGTGTGACTTGGTCGCGACGATGCCAGATCGTGAAGAAGAATTGCAATGAGAGCGCAGTTGATGGAAGCGCGGATTGCAGAAGTTGGGGGATGGAAAGTTCAGCTGATCAGGTTGGGTGGAAGAGGAAAGGAAAAAGGGAAGGGAATGGTGTGGGGGACGATATATTTATACCCCCGCCAGACTGTGTCGCTGAACAGCATGGCCGCCGTCGAACAGCCTGGCCTCCACATCCTCCACTCCCGGGAAACCGGGGGGCAACCACGGCTTCGATCTGATCACAACGCGTGGAACACGCTTCCACATGTGTGGAGCAGACCGGGACACCATTACCTGTCCCGTTTCCTGCCCAGTTTCCAAACCTTGTTTACTTCCACGAACTCGAAACCAAGCTGCCCCCCCCACCGCCGTATCAGTTGGGGGCCCCGCCGCGGGTCGGGTTGGAGGTTCTGCCTAGATGTTACCCTGCCCCGTACCAATTCACTCAGCATTGCCATGATGATGCCCTCCAGTACAGGCCATCCATACGCAGTACAGGCCTGTCATCATCCGATGGCTAGAACCCAAACCCGAGTATCAAAATTAGCTTCACCAGCACCCTGTCCCCAACATTTTGTCTTTCCCGATTCGCGGTCCAGAATCTGCTACTGCCATGGCGGGATGACGACCTGCGTTCCTTCCCTGGCAGACTACTGGCAGTGCGGCGTCTGGGTCTCTGGGTCTCCCCCGTGGAATACTCACTGGACATCCGACCAGTCCATACTTGTGTATCTTGGTCATGTTAACTCTTGCTTCTCAAGAACTTCACCCCGGGCCTTCCAACATCCAACAAGGCTGCTTCACCAGGAGACACGTTCACACTTTTTCGGACCTTGTCATCAAGACTGTATTGCTAACTCAATACGCCCCGTTCCTACAGGGCTGCTGGGCTTATTTCCCTAAAGTTTAACCCACCATTACCGATTGTCTCCCCCACTCCAATTCCACCCCCCGCACAATTATCCTTGAGCAGGAACCCGATTGAGTCCCGTGCAAATGGGAACAAAAGCCCCATAGCCCGTGAGCTCGAAAGCCATATCCAAGAATGGATGTGCCAAATCCCGCTCGCCAGACCATCCCGTGACCTGGTAAGCTTCTGCCATCATCATATCAAGGACGGCAGGATATCTGCGTCGAGATCGTGGGAGTGGCAACTTGGCAGAACGCGAGATGGAATTGATTGGGAGTGGGACCAAAGGCGGGCCCGGGTCTGGCTCTGGTTGATCAGGCGAATGGTCCATGTTTGATTGATGGTGTTCCGTCAGCGCCAACGGTCAAAAGAATGTGATGTAATGATGGTAAGTGTTAGGTAGGGGCCCGGCGGAGAATAGACATAAATGTCCAGGAACTTAGCTTTCTATCAAGCACCCCAGGGTCTACGGCACAGGGTTCTGGCTGGTTAAATGCCTGGCTGGGACATGGGGGGTGGCTAACAACGCGTATCGTGGATGTACGAAACATGTACAAATGGCCGACGGTCGTCGAACAACACGCGAGGCAACAAGCCGTCAAGCCATGACTACAAATGCAATGTCGTCGGTATAATCAGTCACACAGGGACTGTGGATGATGCCGCCTACCTTAAATCCTCGAGCGTTCCTTTGTTCGAGCTGAGCCAGGTACGAGCTGAGCCAGGTACGATTAGGCTGTTTCAGACTTTTCGCCATACAAGAGTATTACGACGCACGCGGTAGCAATAACAATCCGCGTTTGCTTGCGGCGTAGGTTTCCGGTTCCCATTTTTCGACTTGTAACCGTGCCAAATAATCCGGAGCCCGAGGCCGCACCAACTTACACCCTTTGTATCTCGCATCATGTTTGCCATGCGTGTTTCCTGGTTGTTTTCTCTACGATGCCTGCCTGTATTCATCGAGCGTTTACTCGTAATTCAACGCCGCGTGACCTCCAACACAACGTCAACGAAACCCATCCCCTTGCGGCCATGACTGCTCTTTCCTTGCCCCCCCCCCCCCCTACCCCCTATCAAGCGAGGAGTGAGGGAACCAACAAATACTGACCCGCAGACGGTACGGAATACTCCACTAGAGTTCATTTGCCCTGCCATCCTAACGGCGTTGATTCTACTACTCTAGGCAACTGCAAGTGACTGATTCTGTCGCCGCAACCTGTGCCCACTGACCTGCTGCTGAGCCACCGTCGTGTTATGGGAATGCAAACGTGGTGCTGACGGTCAACCAGAGACAAAGCAGCAGGGAAACGGAGCCACGAGCCCCTCGATTGAGAAAGAATCAACATTGCTTCCTGGCCTTACACGTTTGCGAACCAGCCGATTGTCCGTACATACCTGACAGCGCGTGGTCGAGGAAGTGGCTGGAGCAGCAGGGAGCTCGGGGACCTAGGAACCCGGAAGTGGCGAGTGTGGCAATACCTGCTATTCCCTGATTGCCGGTGACCGCAATGTTCGGCAAGACGCAAGTACAAAATGGCTTTGGAGAGTGTGTCTACCCTGTCAGGTTGGTGTGCTTCAACCCAGCGTTGCTACGTCGAGCTTCTGTCTGGGCCCACGACAACGGCAATGTATGTACCATGAACCGCCAGCAATGACCAACGGTTCTCCTTGTCAGGCGACTGTCGTCCCCGGCTGTTTTTAACTTGAACGCCTTGCCGAATGCTGTCGTCCCAACATGGACCTCGCGTCTCGACTGTCCATCGGGCTGCAGTGGCCAGACATCATGCTTGGACTCGCCTGACCAAAGTACGAGATGTCTTGGCTGCCAACGCCTTCAAGGGCCTGTTTTGCCGGCAATGCCAGAACAGAGGGTTGCTGAAACAAGAGAGCGTCTATCTAGACAAGGTTGTGCCTGCAAGAAGGTGTTTTGAGTTGGGTCGTGCGACAGGGGCACCACTTATAAGCGGTTCACCTGCTAAGCCTGGGATTCAAAAGACCCGCGGAAGGTTACAGGCGCGGGCGGATCCAGGCCTCTGATGAGACAGGTAGAATAGGCCCTTGTTTGTTTTGTCTGAAGCCCGGAAAGAAATGCAAGGGAAAATGAAAAGGGGGATGGGAATTAAGTATGACAAAGTAAGAAACTACTAGCTGTAGTATCATATATAGAGATAGAGATACAAGGCAAGCTGAGTGGTTTTGCGGTCAAAATGTATGTTAGGGCTGCGGAGTTGTTTCGCCACAATGAACAACCCAGGATTGGATTGGAAGTAATTTATGTGCAATGAAGGTTAGGTCGGAGTTGTTCAGATGTTGATGTATGCATGTATGGAATTGATACTTAAAGTAGAGGTACAGATATGTGTGTACCATGTTGCAGCGGCGTTGCACCGCGTCCGCAGGGCTGATCCACATATGTATGTACAATGGATCGTCATCCTTCCCCGGCCCGGGGCAGCCGCCTTGCAGTACTAAGTAGATTAGGTAGATACCTAGGTATCCATCCGTGTACCCAATGGGGCGGAATGCATCCGTAACCGAACGTGGACTGCAGATCCAAAATAGATGGTATCGCCGATTCATATTGGAGCCAGTGTCTTCGTCTTGTTGGGGGTTGAATGCAACACGCGCGGCGAGACACGCGCTCTGTTTTCGACGGAAAAGTGAGAATCAGAGATGGAAGGCTCCGTTGAGCAAACTCCCCTGGCCGCCGGCTCTTGCGGTGGCTGCCGTTGCAGGCCTTGGCGGCTTGGCGCGGGCCGCCGGAATGGAAGCCAGCTGACGCCAAGGTTCTGGGACGTGGAAATAAGGGGTTGCCGAAGGAAATCAACTCGTCGCTTTTCCCTTCTTGTATTTTCCTCTTCTTGCGATGGAACAACCTCGATCACGCGGGCCGAGTCGGGCGCGGCCAGCGGCCAGGGGTCGCAATGACAATGTGGAAGTTGTGAGATGCGCTTGCCAAGCCCTGCAAGCTACATACATACATACATGCGCACTCGATCCACCGACCCAGCTGTTGCCGTCTGACTCGGTTCTGCCCTGGTTGGAATTTTCTCCCGAACAGGGTTTCAGTTCCCCTCAACCCATCCCCTCAATCGCCCCCCTGTCTCCGGATCCGGGAATCGCAATCCACCTTTGGCCGCAGTTCAGGACGTCAGCGTGATGCGGCCGCCACGAAAGGTTCATCCCGGAAGCGCCAGCAAGAGGCTCAGCACCGGCCTGGGGAACTTGTTGAGGATTCAATGCTGCCCGCTTGTCTCTTGCGATCACCACTCGGGCCGGGTCGGGCGCGCCTAGGGGTCTCTATGACAATCACGCGTAGCTGTCGAAATCGATCGGGATTCAAGCTGTGCCCATGGCCTGCTTTTCGGCACTTTCACGAGACTCTGAACTTTGCGTTGCGTGTTACAGACGTTGACGCTTCAGGGGCGCCGGGGTGGACCGTCTAAAACAACGACAACCCCGCCAGATAGCGACCCCAAACACACACCCCAACGATGCTAACAGCGGGTCCTGAAACAGGAATCACATCGATCCGCCATGTTGCGGTCCCTTTTTCCCGGGCAACTCGTTTGAGCTCCCTCGTGGAGAACAGACTGACGAGGCCGACGGGGGTATCCATCCCTCTCTCCCGAAGTGCGTGCGTGGACAGAGCTAAGCCATGACTCTGGGACGGCTGCATCCTGTATAAAGATCAGACCTGTTCTCCCCAAGTTGCCAGTTCTGATCCTGGAACACTATCTTTTCTCCTTCTCTGCCTCCCTCACTCTTAATCTCTTTAACTGGGCCTGGTGTCCGTTCTCTTCTCTTCCATCTCCCATCTTCCTCTGCAAAATTACCTAACCCGTTCAACTCAACCCACCACAACCACCAAGATGGTCCAACTCTCCCGCGTCTTCGGCACCTTGGCCTGTGAGTTCTGTCTCTGCCCACCTAACATCCGCTCCCGCTGACACTCTCCCAGTGACATTTGCTGCCGTCCAGGCCGCGCCAAATATCTCAGCCCGGCAGAGCCTCCCGGATCCTGCCGGCGAGAAGAACATCGGCAACGGCGCCGGCGCCCAGTTCATCGGCGGCCAGTGCCAAGGGGCTGCTGACTGCGCGTCCGGATGCTGTGCCACGCTCCCGCAGGGCGGCCAGACCATCGGCGTCTGCTCCGGCGTTGGGGCCCAGACCCAGGCCGGCAAGCAGGGCTGCGGCTTTGAGTCCGGCGGTTTCGGCGGCGGTGCGGGCGCCGGCACCGGCACAGACACCCAGACTGGCGGTAATCAGGTTGGTGACCAAGACGGCAAGACGACGAAGAAGAAGGGGGGTAATAACAAAAACCAGAACAACAACGGCGGCGGCGGCGGCGGCGGCACCGTCCAGCCCACCACCCTTGTGCAGGATCCGGCCGGCGCGGCCAACGTCGGAAACGGCGCGGGCGCGCAGTTCATCACGGGAGGCTGCACCAGCGACGCCGACTGCGCGTCCGGGTGCTGTGCTCTGGTGAACACGGGCGTCGAGAGCTTCGGCATCTGCTCGGGTCCCGCCGTCAGCACCCAGAACGGCAAGCAGGGCTGCGGCTTCCCCGTCGGTGGCGGCTAAATGCAAGCCTGCCACCAATACGTGACCATGTGCTCGGTTTCCCGGTTGTTTGGGAAAGAAGAGGTCACAGCGTTTGACCGCTGTTTCTTATGTCTTGGGCTTGGGCCCGGCGGTGGTGCTCTGGGACGGTGTTTTGGGGTAGCAAGGAAGTTCACATGGCTCTGTGTATTTTACGTTATGATACGTAAGAGAGCGATGATGACGATTCTACAGAAATAGAAGGCTTCTGTTAGGTACCTCTCTTGTAGGCTGCCGGCCGGCTATGAGTGCTCGACGGTTGACGGTCAGCTGCAGCAGATGTGCCCCACCACACCCCACCAACCTCCTGTGACTGCAAATTTTTCGGCTTTCCGTTCCTCTGCTCACAACTTCCAAGACAACTCAGTCGGATTGATGTCTGCATCCCATGCTCACAGCCCGCTACGCGCTGCGTACGCGGGCAATACTTGTGCAGCACTGGAAAGCCAAGGTAAGATTTAGTCGCGAGCACCGAGTCAAAGCCATTCAACTCGGCCGCGCCATCGCAGCAATCCGCCCCCAGCCACTCGAGAACCGGCAACGGACTCTCTCGGTGAGATCCTCCCTCGGGAGGGCCTTCTCTTCTCGGCACGTCTTGTGTTGGGGCTCTGAAGGGGCTGGGGCCCGGACGGAGGAAGCCTTTTGGCTTTCTCTGTATCTTGCTTGCTGCAAGAACAACCTGCTTATGGGCCATCATAGTCCTCGCCTCTTGTCTGCGTTCGCGCAGTGTTCCACAGAGGCGAGGCTCCAAGCGTCTCAACATTCTCACATGTAGATCTCGTGCTATGTAGTAAACTACGCTGCGCTCGTGGGGGGATCTGGCCCGAGACTGGCCTTATCTGCTGCTGCAAGCAGCCCCGCAGATTGCTTGCATGGCAGCCAAACCACCACCTGACGTCACTGCGTGCCGAATGTGGCCCTGTCATCCGAAGATGGCTCGAATTCAACGCTGCTGTTCAGTCGCCAAGTGACCCGACACTCTCCTCACCATCAGTGCATCTTGTGTATGACTCTGTGCGCCGCCATGCCGACCCAGAACCGAGACAAGTCGGACAAGTTCAGGAACCTGCCCCTGAGCACGAGCGGGCCGCTAGAATGCGCGCTCAAGGGGACGGTGCTGCTGAACCACGCCTACTTCAACAAGGGCTCGGCCTTCAGCAAGGAAGAACGGCGGGACTTTGAGCTGGCCGGCTTACTGCCGCAGAACATCCAAACGCTGGACCAGCAGGTGCAGCGAGCCTACGAGCAGTATTCGGCCCGTCCTGACGACCTGGCAAAGAACACATTTCTGTCGTCCTTGAAGGACCAGAGTGATGTGCTCTACTTCAAGGTGAGGCGTCGCCGTATGGGCGGACGCAAACCCGCTGTGTGCTGGGCTGACCCGCGCCCAGCTGCTGCTTGATAATCTCGACGAGATGTTCAGCGTAGTGTACACGCCTACCGAAGGAGAAGCCATCCGGAACTACTCGCGCCTCTTCAGGCGGCCGCAAGGAATCTTCTTGAACATCCACGATATTGACCGGGTGCATCATGATCTATCGCTGTGGGGCACGGCGGATGACATTGACTACATCATCGTGACTGACGGCGAAGAGATCCTCGGCATCGGCGACCAGGGATGCGGCGGCATCCTGATATCCATGGCCAAGCTCATACTCATGACTGTTTGCGCGGGGATACACCCGAACCGGGTGTTGCCTGTGGTGCTAGACTGCGGCACTGACAACGAGGCTCTGTTGGAGGACCCGCTGTACCTCGGTCTCAGAGAGAGGCGGGTGAGGGGCGAGCAGTACGACAAGTTGGTTGAGACCTTTGTCAGGTCGGCGCGCGGACTGTATCCGAAGGCGTGCATCCATTTCGAAGATTTTGGCTTTTACAACGGTAAGGGTCTTGCTCGCGCGCGGCGTGAGACCCTGGGCTAACGACAGACAGCGCGGCGGCTTCTCGACAGGTGGCGGCCGGAGATTGCCTGCTTCAATGACGACGTCCAGGGAACAGGATGCGTGACCCTTGCCGCAATAACGGCCGGCCTGCATGTCTCGAAGCAGAAGTTGAGCGATCTTCGAATGGTTGTGTTTGGTGCCGGGACAGCAGGCGTCGGCATCGCCGACCAGGTTCGTGACGCCATAGAGACGGAGCGAGGCGTCAGCAAGGAGGAGGCTGCCAAGCATATATGGTATGTGCAACTACACGCACACGCGCGACGCCGCTCACACTGCCCTGCTAACTTTGTGCTTCTGTAGGCTCATCGACAAACCGGGGCTCCTCACTACTCAGGTTGAAGAATTGTCGGATGCTCAGAAAACCTACGCAAGGTCAGATTGGAATGGCCCAAAAACAGACCTCTTGGCGGTGGTCAAGGAGGTTAGGCCGAACGTGCTGATCGGCACATCCACGGTGCCCAAATCCTTCACCGAAGACATCGTTCGTGCCATGGCCGAGCACGTGGACCGGCCCATCATCCTCCCACTCTCGAACCCGACGCGTCTGCACGAGGCGGTACCTGCGGACCTGTTCTCGTGGACTGATGGGAGGGCGCTTGTAGCCACAGGGAGCCCCTTCAAACCCGTCAAGGGCGCGTGGGGCCCGGACGGAGCAGAGGTGGAGATCGAGGTGGCGGAATGCAACAACAGCGTGGTGTTCCCGGGCATCGGCCTCGGCGCCGTGCTGTCGCGTGCCAGCCTCGTCACGGACAAGATGCTCGTTGCGGCGGTGCGCGGAGTGGCAGAGCTCAGCCCCGCATTGCGTGACAACACAGCGCCGCTGTTGCCGGGCGTGGACGTGGTGCGCAAGGTGAGCGTGCGTGTGGCGAGAAATGTGATCCAGGCCGCAGTGGAGGAAGGGGTCGCAACGGAAGACGGGATCCCAACGAATGACGACGACCTGGAGGAATGGATCAGAAAGCAGATGTGGGATCCGGTCTACAGGCCGCTTCAGTATGTCGAGGCCCGCGGGGCCACTCGCCTCGCCAGAGGAGAGATGCGCGTCGTGGGCAGCATCCCGGAGCGGGCATGAGGGTCAGAGGATGACAGGATATGTCGTAGTGCCCAATCGAGCGGCAACATGCTTTTGAACTCTTCAAATTTCGTTTTTACGCAGGACCTCTTTACGCACTGCGAATGGATTGGCATTTGGCAGAAGGGATAACTGTTCCTGAGGGTGGGGTCCTCGGCCTTTTGCATTAAAACACGAACCCGGGTTAGGGTTGTCGCCCGATAAGCTCGCACGTGACTGCTCACAAACTCGGTAGGGTTTCCGGTCCACACCAAAAATTATCGCGAATCGCGGTGAATTTCCAGGTGCCCTCGTTTCCCGAAATCTCGACTCCCCATCGTCAAGTCGCTATTCCGCAACCCGACATTCACAATGGCCAAGATTTCGTGAGTGCATTCCGCCCTGTTGCTTTCACCCAGTTTTCGACCAGCAATCATCGAACCGCTCGAACCGCTCCCCGCTGCCGCAAGAGAATCCGTGTGGGGGAATGGGAATGGCGGGGAGGAAGACTGTAGTTGGAGGGCGGGGAAGAGCTGGGGAGTCGCCGATGGCACGCTCTTGCGGCAGCTATCGAAGATAGCGGTCGAATTCATGTCCAAATTGGCCGTCTACTAACATATTCCCTCTAGGCGTGGTGCCCCCGGTGGCAAGGTCAAGATGACCCTGGGTCTCCCAGTGTACGTTCGATCCCGCCCCCATCCACCCCGCAAACCGATCACGACCGACCACCGAACCCGAGTCGAGAAAACTTGAAGATGGGAACGCTAACACGGGGGAATACAGCGGTGCCATCATGAACTGCTGCGACAACTCGGGCGCGCGCAACCTCTACATCATCTCCGTCAAGGGTATCGGTGCGCGCCTCAACAGGCTGCCCGCTGGCGGTGTTGGCGACATGGTGATGGCGACTGTCAAGAAGGGCAAGCCGGAGCTCCGGAAGAAGGTCCACCCGGCCGTCATCGTTCGCCAGGCCAAGCCGTGGAAGCGCTTCGATGGCGTCTTCCTCTACTTCGAGGACAACGCTGGTGTGGTACGTGTATTCTCCACTGCAGGGCGCCTGAGGCGCGGGCGGAGCGATGCCGTGACACCAGACCGCAGGAAGCGGCTGCCCCTGTGTGCTCTAGTTGAGATGCTAACGGCCGTCGCAGATCGTCAACCCCAAGGGTGAGATGAAGGGCTCTGCCATCACCGGTCCCGTTGGAAAGGAGGCCGCCGAGCTCTGGCCCCGTATTGCCAGCAACTCTGGTGTTGTCATGTAAGCGGGTTTCGGGGGGCGATGGGTTATTTGCTTGCGGGATTGCGAGGGACAAACGATTCTACAACAACCGGGATAGTCTTCCACGGAAGATGGGGGCCAGCCACCAAAAGGCTTGGGCTGGATCAGCAGGCTTTGCATTTCTGGCTGCGGCGTGCTAGGGAGTCATACCACTGCATCATATACAGGTCAAATCAGAATCAGTTCTTCGATCCCAGGCGTTCCTGGCCGGCAGTCTGACGGAGGGCGTTGATGGAGTGGCATGGGACAGCATTCGACGGCCCCACCAAGCGACGTCGGACGCCGACACAACATCCCGACAAGCAACGAATGAACCATCATCGGCACGCACTTGGGCCGCCCGCTTCGACGCTCTAACCTCTGCAGCTATCCTGTCCTTACCCCCGCATACCGCGCACAGCAATCCTCCAGCTACATGGGCGAAACACGACGGAACTTCTCGGGCGCCTGGATCTGCGGCGCATGGCCAGGGTCCGGGACGTCGACAGCTGCGAACGACGCGTCGTCGATGGGTGCCTTGCGTGTTCTCGTGCCAGGAGAAGAACAATGCCGAGTGGGAGTAGTCCGGTCGATCAGGCAAGATAACCATCCGTGGAACTTGAGAAGGGACATGGAGTTATTATCTATCATGGGACTCTATGACGGCTGATCCAGCTCCTCCGCACTCTGCACCACCGGGGCGGCCTGCCACAGCATCGACGACAGACGAAGCTCAATGACCCCGTTCTTCTTCCGCTCCACCGTTGCCTGCACTGTTCGCTGGTACTCCTTCTCCCACTTTTCCGCAAACGTGACATGTCCAAACACCTTGACCTCATACCCCGGCCGAACCGCCCAGCCCCGCACGCCACGCTCCTCGCCCAACCCCCCCCCCTCGGCCGCAGGCTTGACCACGTCGACCCGCACCGCCCTCCCCCCGTCCCCGCCTCCCACCACACCAACCTCGACACTCCCCGGCGCCTCCCACACCCGCGCGGCCTCGGCAACAAGCTCCGCCCCCGCCCCATCACCACCCACCCCACGGCCATGAACCCCCTGCAGCAAATCAACCCAACAGCCCCCCCTCCCGGCCCGCTCCCCCAGAACCCGCACCACAAACCCGCGCCCCAGATGCCCGTTCCAAAACGTCGCCACCGCCAACTGGCACAGCAGGCCCTGCGCCCCCGCCGGCCCCGCCCCCCCCCCAACACGCACCACCCCGACCCCGACCCCGGCCCCGACCCCGGCCCCGGCCCCGGCCCCCGTGGCGCGGCCGTCCCAGCACACGTCGGTCCCGCGCACGTCGATCATGGCGTACCCCGGCGCGAGCAGGTCGCTGGCGCGGAAGAGGAGGATCTCGTCGTCGCGGCGGCGGCGTGCGCGCGGGATCTGGGCGGGCGCGTTGGGGATGTAGACGGTTCGCGGTTTGGCGGCGGCGAGGTCGGTCGCCGAGGCGGTGGGGGTGGGGGTGGGGGTGGGGGTGGGGGATGGGGTGCTGCGGAGGAGGATGTTGGGGGTTGGGCCGGCGGCGGTAAGGGGGATGGTGAGGGGGATGGTGAGGCGGGCGGTGGGGTCGGTGGCGAGGTGGCAGGCGAGGATGGCGAGGTGCTGTGTTGTGTTGGTGGGGTGCGGGATTAGGGGGAGGGTGATGTGCAGGCCTTTGTTGGTCATGGTGTAGTCGGCGGCGGGCTGGGCTGATGTTGAGGGAGAGGCCGCGACGACGTGTTCCATGCCGGCGAAGGCGAGCGGGGAGGCGGCGAGGATGGGGGTGCTGCCCGTGAGGGACTCGTAGTCGAAGTCGGTGTCGGTGTCGGTGTCGGCGTCGTGCGGAAGAGGCGTGTTGCGGTGGTGGTTGAGGATGCCCCAGGCGAAGAGCGACTGGTCGTCGGAGCGTTTGATGATCTCCTCCTGGAGACGCAGGAAGGCGTTCTCGCCCTCGCCGTAGAGGATCGGCATGTTGACGCCGAGGATGCCCAGCAGCGAGTAGGCCACGTCCTCGCGCCGCGTGGTGGTGCGGTTGGCCGCCCACGACATGCGCTGGGCAATGCTGGCGGAGCGGATGAGGTTCGGCTCCAGGAGCGTCAGCTCGTCGATCCTGGCGGCTTTCGCGATGGTCTTGACCAGCGACGACTTGGTCCCCAGCAGCCGCCACCCCTTGGCGTAGAAGACAACCTTCCGTGGAGCAAGCAGCTCCTGCAGCGTCCAGCCGCGCGCGAACCACCGGCTGTGGCCGAACTGGTCCTGCCATGTCCGGTATCCCTCGGTGTAGTCGTCAAAGTGCACATCCTCCAGGTACGCATAGCACACGGCGGCCTGCTGGTACCACGAGAACATGGAGTTGATGGCCTCGGACATCTCGGCGCTGCTCCGTTTGTCGATGCAGCATGTGTCCACCCAGACGTAGTGGTACCCGTCCCTCTCGGCCTGGCGGCAGGCGTACGCAATCTTGGAGTACCCGGTCTTGCGCTCGAGCGCATGGGGAGACGGGGAGGGGACGACGGCTCGGTAGTTCCTCTCATCGTCCGAGCCGTCGCTCTCGTAGCCGCCACTGGTGAGGGCCGGGAACGATGCGGAACGGCTGAACTGCGATGGTTCTCCGCGGAAGGCCATGAGCATGTTAGACAGAAGCATCAGCCGCATGGCGTCTGCACTGTCGGTCGACCGCGGAACCATGTGGGTGAGTTGTGGTTGGCGTGGTTGGTGCTGTGGCCGGCCGTGTCTCGCAATGGCCTGCACTTCATGCATGGTCACCTCCTCGGGGCCCCATGTATGAGAGAGGATCGCATACGGTGGGACGTCGCCATGGAACTCGTCCACCTCGCGGGTGGAGATATTGAGGAGGCGCATGTGAAATGGCGGTGAAAGTTCAAGCGGCCGAGCGGTTCGGGGGAAGCTGGGACGCGGGATCTAAAGAGAACGATCAAGTGTGAGAAAGTTTGCAGATTGCCAGAATTGGAGCAACAAGCAGTTGCGTTTATCATGAAGCGGCCTGGCCGTCTCGTCTGCCTCTGGCTTGTTGGAGCGACTCGATGCTCACCAGGTGGTCCAATCAGGGGCTGCAACGAAACCCATTGACGACGACGCCCCCCCAAGTCGCTCGGGTGCAATCAGGCATCGAGGACCCGCTGCCGTGACGAAGCCCGCCCTTCCAGAAGCTCATTGCTGGCTTCCATCGCCTGCGTCCTGCCGTCGTGCCGATGTTGCGCTGGCGGATTGGGCATTGACCTCGATCTGACACCATGTCACCACCGCGAAAACCACCACTGATGCGTCACGGCCCCGTCGCTGACACCACCTTCTGCAAATCAATCATATTCCCCTGCCCCTCATTACCCGGCAGTACAAGCGCCGGTTACTACCCGTACGTCTTTGAATGCCCATGACCCAGCCATGCACCGTAGACGCCATGCAAATGTGACAAAGTCCCTTCCCAATGCCCAGACCATGCTAATCCGAACCAGACCAGCCCCCGTGGACAACAAGAAACGTATCGTAACCCAGCGTCCCAGGCCTTTCCAGATTCGCGACCAACCCGGTCACCGGTGTTTCAAGACCCAAATTCCCAAACGCCAATGGGATACAACAACTCCCTCCCCGTCTTGCCAAACCCCCCCTTCCATACATTGGAGATTCCTTTTCCGATGGGGCTGTGACCCACTGCCGTCGTTCTCTTCCATGCCCTTCGTTTCCTCGTTGATTGCTGTATCAGTAGTGGTATTCCATCGACCCGTGCGGAGCCCCCGGCGGCATCGCGTACACAAACGGCGGCGGCTGCTGCAGGATGTTCTGCGGTTGAGGTGGCGCCTGGCGCAGGATGGGGCCCGGGGGCAGGGCCAACAGTCCTTGGCCGGCCGACGAGACAGGCGTAGCCGGGTCCGACGTGCCGGCGGAGCCCGAGTCTGTCGTCTGGCCCGTGGCGGCATCGGCCGGGTTGGTGGACGCCTTCTCGGCCTTCTTGTTGGCCAGCGTCGTGCGACGCTTCTCGACGGCGCCCTGCATTTCGCCCGAGGCCCATCGTCCTGTGTCACGTCAGTCAGCCAGAATGCCGTGCCAATGCGAAAAGAACATGCACTTACTCCTCATGGACCAGCTCATCTTCTCGGACTTGGTCATCTCCGCGTACGGTTTGTCAAAGTCCCCATTCCCATTTCCATTTCCATTTCCATTCGCATTTCCAGCGACCACCGCGGCTGCTTTGGCGTCGGCTGAAGCGGCCGACTTGTTGGCGCGCGACCCCTTGGCGCCAGGCTTGGAGCTGGAGCTGGAAGCGCCGTTTGAGGGTGGTGGTGCCGGCGAAGCCGTCTGGGACGAAGCTCCGTTGTTGGTGAGTTTGATCTTGGTGATGGGCTTCTTGACCGCGGCGGGCGGCGGCGGCGGCGGAGCACCGGGAGGAAAGGCCGGTGCCGCGTTGAAGGTGTGGAGGAAGGGCGCCGGTGCCGGCGCTGCCGGGACAGGCTGAGGACCGCTGCTTGTGTCGGCCACGGTAGGGCCAGACATAAAACTGTGGAAGAACTTGGTCGCAATGGGCTGCGAAGGAGGGCTGGCCGGGGGAGGGCCCGGTGCCGGGGCCGCGGCCAGCGGCGGGGCGGCCGTGTCCTTCTTCCTTGGCCCCCGCTTCTTCGGTTCTGCGGCTTCCTGCTTCTTCTTCGCAGGCCCCCGGCCCCGTCGCTGCGGCCGAGGCTCCAGTTCCGGGTCGTTCTCCAGCACAAAGTTGCGTTTCCTCTTGTCGCGCAGTGAGTAAGTAGATTCCACCGTCTCCGCCGTGTGGGCCGTGCCGTCCGATGATGCTGTCGACGGTCTGGAGTCGGCCTGGGTCGCCGTGGTGGACGCGATGCTGTAGAATGACGAACTCGCAATCTCGGGCATTGTCTGGTAGTTGGCCTGGCCCTTGCTGCCGCGAACGCGCTTGGGCTTGCTGAATTCGCCCCCAAACCCGGCAGGGACTGACGTCGGCGGTTCCGGAATAGCCGCAGCACCCCGGCCGCGCCTGCGAGTGGCCTTGGGCCTATCCTCCATCGCCTCGTCCTCGGTCTGATTGTTGTCTGCTTCGGCAACGACCATGGCTTCTTCTTCCTGAAGGCTGGCCACCCCGCGGCCACGTGCGGCGCGGCCTTTTCGGGGCAATTCCGAGAAGCTCTCGAGGGACGGCGCTTGCTCCGGGCCTTCAATGTCGTCGCCATCCATAGCAGCCGCGGTCTTGCGTTTCTGGCGTCGGCCAAGACCGAGAGCAGGCACACTGGTAGGGGTACCTGACCTGCTCGGATCCTTGCTCTGGTCCGAAACATAGCGCGGCTTTCTGGTCCGCTTCCCTTCAATGACGTTCTCGTCGGCGAGCTCGGCACCCTTCTCGGTCCTCTTCCGGAGACGATTCTCGGGCATCTCCCAACGCTGCTCTTCGGGATTCTGCCGGCCAACCTGGGTCGGGTGGGTATTGTGTTTGAATCCGTACGCCTGCGCCATGATGCGGTCCTCCTCCCGCTGGTGCTCGAGAACCGGGTCGTCGATGTAGGGCTTCGGCGCCCGAACACCGCGCACCTCGAAGGCTCCCGGACCCTTGACGGCGTCATCAAAGTGGCGGCGCCATTGCGGCGGCTCGTCGGCCTTTTGGCGGTTCTCCCAGTTGAGGATTGTCTTGTCGTTGGCTTGCCGGCGCTTCGCGTTATCCTCGTCGTCCAGAATCCTCCTGAGCTCGTTGTACTCCTGCTGATAGGCGTGCAACGTCTCGACGGCGGCGGCCACCGTGTCGTAGAGGTGGTCCGTATGCATGTTTTGCCACCCGTCAAAGGCCTCGACGAACTCGGCCGGGTCCCGGATCTTGGGGAACAAGTACTGTCTGGCAGGGTTCCGTGTCACCTCCACGGGCCCAATCGGGCTACCTGGTCTGCCCAGGCCGTCGGCCACTTCTTCCGCGTCCTGCTCCTCCTCGGCTCCGTCCTCCTGGGCCAGGTCCTCCTCTGCGGGAGCGGGCGACGGGGCGGCCGTGGGCAGTCGAGACTCTGCCTCCTGCGAATTCGGTCGAGTCTCTGGCTCGGGGGCTGTAGAGGGCGCCTCGGCGCGGCTGACTACCGCCGCCGCGGAGCTCACGACCGGCGGCGTGGTGATTGCCGGGGGTGCAACTGAAGCGGGCGCCTGGCCCTGGGCCGCCTTGTAGCGCCTCACGCACTGGTTGTTGAAATCAACCATGGAGATGGACGGCTCGCCATTCTGCTCACGCCTCTTGGTTTCTTGGCGAAAAAGCGCAAAGAACTGCCTGGTCTTCAGCGGACGGGTCGCATCCCATTCGACCTCGACACGCAGTGGCTCGACCGGGGAAGGAGTGGGTGTGGGGGTCGGGATGGGGGTCGGAATGGGGGTCGGTTCGGGTTTCTGCTTCCCGGGCTGGGCCGGGTGCACCCACTCCGTGTAAGGGCCCGGAAGGATGGTGTCCTCTTGCTCGTAGGGTGTGAGACTCAAGTACGATGCGAAGGGCGTCGCTGAATTGTAGATGCCTTCCAATCGTCTAAGTCTTGCTGGGCCTGTCGGCCTCGGCCGCCGCGGTGGCCGGGGTGCCGGGACAGGGGGGACGGCAGGCTGGGGGGCGGCAGCTCCTGCAGCTTGCGGAGGAGGCGGTGCCGTGGGTTGCTCGGCGGGCGTTGGTTCGGGCGCAGGTGGGCCCGCGGGCTCGAGGTTTTCAATCGTCGGTTCTGGTGCCGGCTCGTGTTGAGATGGCTCGGCGACTTGCTCTTGGGAAGCGCCCTGCTTGGCCTGGGCGGGTTGCGGCTCGGGCGCTGCGATGGCCCGCGGCACGACCAGAGTAATCTTCCTCGACTTTGCCTGCAAAGCCTGCTCAGGTTGCTCAGACTTGATGGTGAGCGAAATTTGTGCTGGTGCAATTCCACTCTTGTCGTCGGCCTGCTCCGCGACGAGATCGCTGTCAATCGCCTCATCATCGGGCACAACAGACACAGCGTCCTCGATTGATTCGGAGGGCTGCACTTGAGGTGTCGGCGGCTGAGCTTGAGCTCTGGTGACGTCGCCGTCGTCGGATGAGGTTGCCCGCGACTCGGATTCGGGGACGGACGAGTGGTCCGACTCCTCTGCAGACGGGACGCCAGCGGCATCCATCGAAACACCGACAAGGATCGTGTCTTGCACATCGTTGTCGGATGGCTGTTCGACATAGGGCGGAACATCGGAGAGCGACTTTTTGGATGGATGGCGGCGACGTGACGAAACAGGGCGAGCGGGCATCGGAGACTTGTCGGCGCGGCGCCGCTTGGGGTTGGCGCCGAGGTCCTCCGCCTCGTCGTCGGAGCCGTCAAGGGCATTTTTCCTCTTGCGGCCACGGACGGTTGGGGTCGTGTTTGGCTTGGCGGCCAGTTCCGCCTTCGCTGCAGAGGCGCCGCGGTCGTCATCAATCATCTCTTGGGTGTAATCGATTCGGGTACGTTTTCTCAGGGAATGGCCGCCCTTCGAGTGGGCCTCATCGTCGGCCGCGCCATCGTACGAGAAGTCCAGCGTTCTCGACCTCTTGCGATCCGAGGGACCGTCGGCGACCATGATGGCAGCCGCGGGGGGGTGAGACTCAAAACTAAATGATGAGTGGGAGGTGGCGCTGCGGGCGGGTCGTTCAGCCCGGTTAGCGAGGCGGAAGAGGTCGTCGGCTATAGGAGACGAGGCGCGATGCGGAGCTAGGTTTGCAGTCCGGGCCTTGCCTCCTCTCTGGGGGGCTGTACTGGGCAAGCGCTGAGGCATGGTTGAGGCGACCGGCGTGGTCGGGGCTGCTGAGTCTGAAAATGGATGAGAGGGATTCCCGGTCTGATGAGACGGAAGTGTGGCGCGTTTCTTTGCCGCACGCCCGCGACCACCGGTGCGGCCGCGGTCCATCGGCTGTAATTCAATCAGTGCGCCAGCAGCACTGGCACAACCTGCCCCGGCCAGTTGTTGCATGCGGGCGAGCAGCGTGATGTGCGGTGTTGTTGGTGTGTTGTATGTACTTCTGTGTGAGAAGCGATCGCTGAGGCGAAAAAAGAGATTCGCACTAAGCGGGCTTCCAGCGTGTCAGGGTCAAGGGCAGATCCCGCTGCCGATGGTCGCTTATTGTTCTCTGCACCACGGCTATTGTTGAAAATTGCGGTTGGAAAGGTGAAAGGGAACGCCAAAACGGGAAGGCGGAGTCTCCAGACTTGTTCTGGCTGCCAGCAGAGTGATGTTTCGCCGTGTTCTCTTTATGTGTCGATTTCTTCTCACGTCAATTTCTGGATGCGTTCCCGAATAAGCCATGCCCAATCATACATAGTCTGACAGCTGCACCCTCTGCCTCGGCCCACGCCCCACCCCGTCAGCAGCTGCCAGCACCACACCTTGCTTGCTGCCGAAGGCTGAATCTGAACCAATGAGCGCTCTCTTTGTTCAGGCCGTTGCCCAGCCCGGCGCCCTGCCAAAGCTCGTGGCCCGTGACGCAACTGCCTATGTATGTATGTAAGCCCGTCGCGACCGCGGCTCCATCGCCATTCCAACCCCTGCAACCCAATCCCCCCGTCACGCCAATGGTCGACGCATAAGGACCAACACACTCACATCCCCTTGCAACACACTTTGGTCAATCCGCCTTGCATACTCCGCCGTTCCTTTTCCGCGCCCGGCTTGTGCAAAATGGCCAGCAAGCGTTCAAAAGCGGCGCCGACCGACGACGAGATCGGCCATCTCTTTGAGGGACTCGAAACCGACACCGCCATCAAGAAGTCGGCCAAAGCGCGACCAGGAGCCAGGGCCAGACCCGACGCCGCCGAGCCGGACCCGCTGGCAGATCTCGAGGAACTCGAGAACCAGCTCGGCGAGAAGGCCCCCGAGCGGCCACACACCCCCCGCGTCCGGGATGCGGGCCCCAAGGTGCCCTTGGCAAAGCGCCCATCAATCAAAACCCCCCCGCCCGCGGTCGACACCGCTGCCGCGCCCCGCAAGTCCGTCGAGAGCACCGGCTCCTATCGTCCCAACCTGACCCCGAGCGCTACGAGTTCCGAGCCGCATGAAGCCGAGAAGACCGCCGCCACACAAGCAGCGGGCGGCGGTGGCGGGGGCGGCGGCTGGTGGGGAGGGATTCTGTCGACCGCGACAGCTGCGATGAAGCAGGCCGAGGCTGCGGTCAAGGAGATTCAGCAGAACGAGGAGGCCAAGAAGTGGGCTGATCAGGTCCGCGGCAATGTGGGGGCGCTGAAGGGGCTTGGTTCGTAGCATGCTTCCGCACCTCGTGGTGGCCAGCAAGGGGTAGCTAACAACCTCTCTTCCTAATAGGCGACGGACTCCGCCACCGCGCGCTTCCCACCTTCACCAACATCCTACACACGCTTGCGCCGCCCATCTCGTCGCACGAGCGCCTGCTCATTCACATCTCGCACGACCTGGTCGGCTACCCGTCGCTGGACCCGCTCATCTACGGCGTCTTCAATCGCGTCATGGCCCAGGTCGAGGGCGGCGACCTCATGGTGATCCAGCGCGGCCAAGAGTCCACCCTGCGCAGCCCGTCGGCCGAACCGCCCGCGTCGTCGCTCTTCCAGTCCAGCGCCGGCTGGCGCGACGGCCCCTGGTGGCGCCAGGGCGACGTCGCCCGCGACCTGGGCATCGTGCACGGCCTCGTGGAGGGCACCAAACTCTGCCGGGCCAACGCGGAGGGCTACGCGACCGACTACTTCTCGGGCCACGGCGGGATCGCGCAGGCGCGGCTGCGGGCGGCCGAGCCCGCCAGTGAGTCGAACCCCGTGCGCAGCTCGGACATCTTCCTGTCGGTGCAGGCCGTCCGCGTGCCCGGCGACAGCAGGACGCTGTTCGCGGGCTCGACGGCGGCGGAGAAGCAGAGGGAGACGTCCGAGGTGGCCGAGGAGGCCGACGATGCCGAGGACACCGTCTGCTTTGCCGTCTTCATCCTCGACCCCGTGCACGAGATCCAGTTCTCGGCGGTCAGCCAGGCCGTGCCGGCCCAGTGGATCCGCTGGATGGATGCGCCCGCCGTGCCGGCCACGCCGGCCAGCGGTGAGGATGATGGGTTCGAGGAGGAGTTTGGGCGGGCGCCCGAGGAAATCCGCGACATTCTCGAGAGCGGCGGTGTCGACCCCCGCGAGTGGGTTGCCGAGTGGATCGAGGAGTCGTTGGGCCTCGTCGTCGGCGTTGTTGCCCAGCGATATGTTGCACGGCGCATGGGCGTCGGTGAGGGTGGTATTGGAAAGGGGAAGCAGAAGGTGGAGAGCGTCCTGCAAGATGGAGGGAGCGAAGCGGCGAGGGCGGGTCTCATCTGATTCCACTTGATTTCACTTGATTGCCAATCGAGCGGCTTACGGGCCATCTATGCAGATACTGATGTTGGGCATCAGGTTTACTTGGAGCGGCAGGTGGAGGTGCTTTCAGGAATATCTCGTTCGGTGTCAAGGAGTTTGTTTTCCATTTCTCCCTCATGCGAATATATACGCGACCACATGCAGTTCGACACACTGGTGAAGGAACGGAGCTGTAGGCCCGAGCCCGGCCAAGCACTCCCCCCGTTCCAGCCTTCCAGCACAAGTCACGGCCTTTTCTTGGTCATGACGAAGCCGAAATAATTGAAGCAGCCACTGCCGCCGAGCACTCGTACCTCAATGTCCCACAAACCCCCAGTGGTGAGCAGGGGCTTCATAAAATGCGGCTGCCGGAACGACAGGCAGAGAAGCACGCCGTCGTCCTTGAGCACCCGATGGACCTGACGTTTTCAATCAGCCCACGGACCTGAACCCAGCCACGGGCCAACTGCCTTACCTCGGCGAGATATTTTCCCGTGTTCTCCTTGACGTCGGCGGGAGCATTCCAGGGGTTGCCATAGATCATGGCGTCGAGCGTGCTCTTGTCAAAGGCGACATCGACTGATTTATCGGCGACCACGGCGCCCATGTCTCGCAGATCTTGCTCGTACCAGGTGATGCCCGGGATGCTGCGGTGGCGCTCAGTCATCATGTTGACGACCGTGGTGGAGAAGTCGATGCAGACTTGGTGATGGAAGCCCAGCGATGCGAGATCGGCTGGGATTGTCTTTGGAGTTGAGATTTAGCCATCCAAATCCAGAGAACAGGCGGACGGCCGGGGCTGTATTCGACGAGGGGTGGTGATGCTCACGCTATCGCCTGAACCAAGATGCAGGATCAGAGGGTTGTCTTGGCTGCGCCGGCTTGGCAGGGTGCTCTGGAAGAAGCTTTCGAGATCGGAAAAGCCGCGAAGCCACTCGTGCGTGGGCGTATCGCTGCTTGATTTGGCATACTGCTCGTCCCAGTACTGGGCCGTTGCGAGTGCCCTGTCTTGCTCGTCCTTGTCAACGACATTGGGTGGCAGAGTTTCAAGGCCCATGGTTTCCTGGTTTTCTGGTGTTCTGGTTTTCTGGTTTCCTGTTTAGCCGCTTTACGTCTGCTGGCTGTACTTGAAATCGGTGGCAAAAGCTAGGTCAAGTCGAGCTTGTTGCACCCGACTGAAAAACTCAATCTGGCACATACGCAAACCCCGTTAAAAGCTAAGATAGCAAGAGGTCCCGTTTTAATTGGTGGATCTCATGTGTGGTTATGTTTTGTGTGCAGTAATGGAAATCATGAACGCACCTGCCCCTGTCTTGTCGACGGCGATCGAGACATTCCATCCCCTTTCTCCTTGGGCAAAAGACCACTGATAAACATGCAAAAGGAAACCGTCCAACGGCTATCAATAGGACCATCGTTGATGGACATTGATTGTCCTTGGTGTTCCCCCATCCCATACAGGCACGGTGCAGCCGTAGGTCCTGTGCAGGGCTAACAAATTCCAGTTCCTGTTCTTGCCTGGTTTCTGAGATGTGAGTTAATAGTATGTCTTAGGCAAGGAATCAAGCGCCGTCGCGATTTGTGAGGCTGTGTCTCAAAAGGTCAAGAACTGTGTCGTTGCTTGCATCTTGGCGGCAGTTGCCAGGCGCTCTGGGAGTCTGGAACAAGCCCGAGCAGGCATCCGCACTGCCGGCTTGAGAGAAGGGTTCTATGCCGACGATGCTGTATGACGAGCTAACAAAGTTGAGTCTTGATTGTTGATCATCAGAGGTCCAGAGCAGGTCAGGTTCAGAGGTTCGCCGTTCAACAAAATGGAAAGGTCGGGACCAAGATGAGAAACGTGGGTTACGGTGCCCGGCAGACACCAGGGCCGTGTAAATGCACATTCCGTTGAAGAGCGACCCAGGGGCCTCAAAGTGAGGACAGAAGTTGGTGGTTTCTTTGTATCTTGCGAAAATTTGGCCGTTGCAATGTTTCAACTTTTTCCAGCACACATTTCAAAGCCAATGGCAGAACGATATTTCGAGTACTTTGAGCTGGCATCGGCGAGGGTAGCCAGGTCTTAGTGCTTGACATTGACAGCAAGACCAGTGGGGGAACCGAGTTGATCATGCCTTGTACGATATCTTCTTGGAGGCTACGTGAACTAACAACCCACGATCAAGGTAAGTGAACTCCAACTTTTGATAACTGTTGTAGGGCTTGCTGGTAGCCTCCACAGCTCTCTCTGGTGAGACCGCTACCTTTCCCCCACCATCACCACAAAAATAGGCAATGCCACCACTGTTTGCTCATTGCTTCCCACAGCGTACAAGCTGCCGGTAGCTTGTGCATTGTTTCATGATTAAGATCAGCCTCCTGCGCGTCTTTGCAATATCTCCATACTTGCAATTACAACATTAGCTGCGCAGAGGAGGGTAACGACTGGCTTGAAGCGGCCCAACCAGGCAAGAAAATCAGACAATCATCACTTTGATCATCAACTCTTATAAAGGTCCTCACTTCATGGAATTGGAAATGCCACCATTCCACGGCATTGGAAAAGTCCCTCCAAGGCAGCAACAAAGCGCTGGCGACTGGGGCAACAAGACCAGCCCGTATAGTTTGGGAATACCCATCGATAGGCATACCAGAATTCGATGAATGTTACGTGGTTGCTAACTAGACACCGACGATGAAAGTCAACAGAAGGCTGGGTTCAATTGCAAGGAATGGAGGTGGAGGCACTGGAGTGGCTGTAGATAGCTTCAGCTTACTACGTCTGGAGGCTTTACCCGTGTGTGTCTGGCTGTAGGTGAGTGTTGTGGTGCTTGGTGGTTGGTCGTGGGGTGGGGGGGAAGGTTGGGATTTCGTCAAAGTCCCGTCCGGACATTATCATCACTATGCACATGTGCTCCTAGCAATCTGTGTCGAATACCAGAATTGTCCTTCCATCCGCTTGCAAACACGCCACCTACGCAACGTACTTTATCTCACCAGCACTTAACATTCGAGCAGGGAAGAAGTCATTAAGCTTGTGATGCCGTGTCCCATCCAAACACGACAAAGTAAGCGCCTCCGAGTCCGTTGGCAGCCCCCCGACTCCTCTACCGCCCCATTCCACACCCGCCTGCCAATCACGACCCCCGCCGCTCTCGGCTGGGCAGGCTTTTCCGTGGGGGGCAGGATGACGAGCATCCCTATGTAAGTACAAAACATGGCCGATATATACAAATCCAAGATGATGCCAACCTCGTCACATCCAAACCGCCAAACTGATCCCTCATGCAAACGCCCCAACAGCCGCCATCAGGGTAGCACCCGCCGCCACGGCAAGAAACGCATGCACCCTCCTCTTCCCCCTCAGCGTCCTGTAGCTCTTCTCGGTCAGAAAGTCCTCGGCCAGCAGCTGCACCAAACCCGCAAACAACAGCAGCCCGCTCGAGATGGCGTTCATGACCCCAACCATGAGCAGGCCCGTTTGGCTTTGTGGGTCGTAGAAACGGTGCACAAACAGGCCAATGGCCTGGCCGATCGGCGTGGTGGTCCCGAAGGCCAGCACCATCAGCCATGGCCGGGGGGATGAGCGCGGGAAGTGGAGCGCCGCGATTCGGGTGCCCAGGGCAAGGCCCTCGAAGGATTCTGTTTTGCGGTTAGTCACCGCCGGCATCGTGGCAGGGGCGCAGGGAACGGCATACGATGGAAAGAAATGGCAATTAGGAAAACGGCAAACGTCGGCCCAGTGGCTACCGAGAGGGCCATGCCGATAAAGACGCTGTGAAATAGGATGCCGGCCTCAAGCAGCACACATTGCAGCATCAGCCGCTTCTGTTCCTCAGGGCTTGGTATGTGCGATAGTTCTGACAAGCTAGCCTCGTGCTTGTGTTGCGACGACGAGCCGCCGTTCCCATTGGGACTCAGCTCCTCAAAGCTCAGGTCGAGATCCATCGACTCTCTGTCGCTCTCTCCCCCGGACTCATCGCCTCGGTTCTTCAGCAGACCTTCCCTGGCTGGCTGCATCGTTTGTGTCGACCCTGGCAGCGGGGGCGCCCCTGACACCAGGCCTTGGGTCGCGTCCAAGTCGTCCAGCGCAATGCTTCCTGCCCGATCCCGGCGCTCATGCCGCCCGGTAAAGCCTCCAGCGTGCACATTGCCAGTTTCAACACCATCGCTGTCCTCATCCCCCCACACGTGTGAATGCGAGTGGCTCGCGCCGCGGGTCGAGAGGTACGACTCCAACGCCACCACCACCAGTGCCGACACCATCGCTATCAGGCCAGCGAGCGGCCGGTAACCCTTGCTAAACGCATAGGGCAGGCATGGGTCGGTTAGGGAGGTGAAGGCGGTCGGTAGAAGGTGGACAAAGGCCGTGGCCAACAAGACGCCGGTGCCAAAGTGTTGGCAGATGAAGAGGACGGTTCGCTGGCGTCGGCTGCCTTTCGTCAAGCGCTGGGAAAAGAGGGGGAGGGCGCAGGCTGATGAGCATGGCAGTCAGCGCATGGAGCCACCAGGGTATTGGAACAGACCCCGCGACGTACCCAACGTGCTGAGAATGAGGATGAGGAACAGAGCAAAGACATGTACGCCAGTGTCGTATGATCCCTGGCTCTTGGAGCCGCATGCGGGGCGTTCGGTGGTATCATCGCGTCTCGAGAGCTCTGCAACGAGCAGTTCGGTCGGTATCGAGGCCCATGAGGGATCTGTGCAGCAAGATTGATTGTTAAACGCTGCCGCGGCAATGATGCAATGGCCAAGGGTCCGCGGATGCACCAACCGTTCGCCCTGAGGCCGAGTGTCTCCATTTCAAGCGAGTTTATGCTTCTTCCTTGGTGGCTACTGCATCATTTCGTAACAGGGAATGTCAGTGGCGATTTGCTCCTTGAGACTGCTCAGCCGCCCCGAGATGACTTGACTCTGCTGTGCATGGAAAGCGTGGTGTTTGTGTTTGTGCCTGCCGAGAGCGATAACGCCAGATTAAGCTCTCGGCAGGCTCGGGCAGCACGCACTAGGCCCCACCGCCCTGGAATCCCCCGGCTTATCCGTACAGTGGACCCACCTGTAGTTGTATGTATGTATGGAAGTGCCCCCCATGACGTCACGGTTGAAAGTTCGCAGCTAGAGGATGGGCAAGACTCCTTCAATCGGGGGAATGAAGCTCCCGAACATGCCTCCAGAGAACGCAGCACGTCCACCAACAGCTGGAAATTGTATGGTCGCTGGCCCGGACATTCTCTTTACATTTTGACTTTTAAGTGTCGATGAGCAAGTCAAACTTGCATGAAAACAGGGGCCCAACCATCATTGTTCCTGTCTCCACCACCCGGCCCCGGACTTGCTGCGACTGGCGAGCGCCGTTTTACCCAGGGGGGAACAGCCGTCGCGCCGTCACGGTTAGAGTCGATCTCAGATGTTGATTGCATTCCGGGAGGGGGTGGAAGTCCCATGCCCAGGTAGTCAGAATACCTGGGAGTCAAATAATCAGCTTTTCTCTATTGATGAAATCAGGCAGACAAGCACTCACCAATATCTCTTCCGTTGTAGATGCTCCAGACGGCGCCCGTCTTGCAGCTGCTGTCAGCGGCCACAGATGTGTAGTTAGACCGTGCAACGGCGATGGCCGGGCTTGGATACGGCTGGTTCTGCATCCCGTCAATATCGATGACCGCCGGTGCTGTTTTTGAGGCGGATGCGCCCGACGGCAACGTAATGACAGCTTTAAAAGTACATGTCGTCCCGCTGGCTTTGAGGGCAACATATCAGATGGTCTGCATAGGGTGCTTGTCAATGTGATTTTTGATAGATTTGTACTCTTATGGTAATATAGATACTCCGGAACAAACCGACACTGACGAGGATGGGCATGGCGATATGCTAAAGCCCTCTTTTAAACCGTTTCGTACACCGTTGGATCAAGACATGGAACACAGACAAAAAGAACCCATGCCCTCTGGTTCAGGGGAGGAAGGAAGAAGCAAAAGGTTATGACAACTGTGAGATTCGAACTCACGCCCTTTCGGACCACGGAACAACTGGATCAGTTGAGGGGATCAAGGATAACTCCTTAACGTGGCGCCTTAGACCGCTCGGCCAAGTTGCCTTTTGGTTGTTGTTGAAGTGGGTGGAGAGAGACTGCGTTAGGAATAGACTCGGTGTGGGTAGTGCAGTGCTTTTTGTATCGCAACAGCCCATTTATCATATGTGATTTTTTAAGGAACGATTGGTACGGATAATTGATGGGCATGCACTTTGGGCTTGGGCGGCAGGGAGTGAGTTGCATGAGTTCCAAGAGGGCCGAGACAGGTTATCAAGCATTGTATTTTGCCATGACTCTCGAGAAAAAGAAAGGGAAGCAATGCAACCAAATGTATATGCCGCAGCGGGAAGAACTGTCTACGGTAATACCGGCATTAGTGTGCATACTCGGGTTCTATAAAAGATACGTGAGCGGCGGCCTGTCTTCCGACAGTGTAGATTGGCCGGAAAACGATTTTGTATCCGTAGGCCCGGCCTTCCTTGTCACATTGTCGGGCATTGGCTGTTGTGGAGCTTGGGAACAGTGTACTTCTTCTCAGCCATGAGCCATGGCAAGAGGCCAGTCACACACGTCGATTCGATGCTTGGGCTGACCACCACATGGACCTCTCAATTATTACCCAGCGCCCGCCTTTTCTTGTCTGACATCACGATGGAGTCCATTCGAGAACGTATAACGTATATTTGAGAAGCGGCGAGACCGGAGACGCTGAGCTCGCCTTGCAACCGATGGATGGATGATATACATTACATATAATACTGTACCACAAGGCAATGGAATCAAGGTCTGGCCGTTCATGGCCCATGCTGTATCCATTTTTTCCGTGCTAGGCCGATTCCGCCTACTGATCCTGGTCGCCTGATCCCATGGAGATGGAACAATTGAGAGCATCAATTCCGGGCCGAGATGGTCTGTTGGGACTTTATGTGCAGCCCGTGATAACGATTGTGTGGGAATAGCAAGTATATCTGATATACATATATGCATGTGCCCCCTATTTAAAGGTCTTTATGCGATATTGATCATAGATGTGGATTCCAGAAAACTCAGAATTGGCCTTCGGAATGCAGTTGCGCCAACTGCCAACTCCCGTCGGGACTCCCGTCGGGACTCGCAATGTGACACGGAACGCTGGCTGCAGCGTCGCAAACCCGGTACCGATCCCAGCCACCCCTGCCATAAATATGGGGATCGACTCAAGCTGCAGCATTGGGGGGGGGCAGGGGGGCTTATTCTTGTCTGGTGCCATTGCCTCTTGTTGCTTTATTTTAATGTACAACCGACTGCAGAGCCGACAACATGTCGTCTGCGCACGGCCAGGATGATTCAAGATGGTGTCACCGACGTCGCGCTCTCGAGTTCTGGTCGGCAAAGACTTCGAACCAGACTCGCGCGAGCACGTTGTCACTTTTCAAAAGGCTCCCAACTTGGGCCGCCCAGCCCTCTGTCAGCTTGACCACAGTGTGTTGTTTTTTTTCAACCAATTACATCGCATCGGGAACCCATCTCCGGGGACAGCCGACGCTTCTCGGAAAACCCACGAGCCTTTTTAGCCCCGGCACACGCAGGAGATGAATGCCAGCCCATCTGCTGATCGACAAGAAAGAGCCCACCCCCAGACTCTCCGTGATCTCCCCCCCACAGCCCCCGATCGATATTTCAGAGCGCCCGGAAAGCACAGCGGAACCAGGGAGGGGAGACAGGAAACATTATTGGCCAGCCCGCACCTTTTCCCTGTGACAGGGCGGACGCCAGCGGCCCTGCAGGGCTGGGGACAAACTTGTGCGTGCCAAGGGGGCCCCACTGGATCGCCGGCGCGCAGCAGTCACAGATCGAGAGAGTGCGATTGCGCGCGGATGCACCGTGTCCTCGGGCGCCTTCCATGCCCATCATTGGGCTGAACCACTGCCGTGAAAATGGGTTCCCGCCCGTGCTTGCCCGACAACTCGGCCCCGCTGTTGGCCGCTGCCTGCGAGTTAAGCGATGACTGAGTTGAGGGACATGGGGCGATCTCCCCCGGATGATTCCACCCACTTGCGAACCATAGGTAGCCTCGATGTGCTTGGCCCTGGTTCTCACTCCCATGTCCGCGATTCAAAAGGCGCGGCTGCCCCCGCCCGCCGTTGCGCGGCCACGCTCGCGTTCCGTCCCTGGGTTTCGTTCGCTCGGCCACGTGCCCACCTTCGCTTGCGTCAACTCCAGCCCAGCCCAGCCCATCCCGAGCCATGATCTTGCCACGCGACGGGACCGTGGGGGGGTCCGAGGTTGGGACCACCCTCGACACGAAGCCCGAGGCCAGGTACGACGGCGTCGGCATCTGGTGGCTCACCTTCTGTGCCGTCTGGACCCTCGTGGTGGCCGGCGGCCTGACATTCCTTTACCAGAAACGCGACACGCCAACCCTGCGACTCCGTGGACTCTCGTTAACCTTCGCCGGCGTCATTCTCCTTCACTTCTACTGGATCGCCGCCCAGCTCAGCTACACCTTCGGCCCTCTGTTCCCGCCGGGGGTCGAGTTCTGGATCATGAGCGTATGGTATCCCTTGGGCATCGCCCTCTTCCAGGCCGGCAACAGCCAGTTCCTCCATGTCGCCAAGGCCCAGAGCCGGTTCGCCCGTCCTCCGAGCCAGATGAGAACCCGGTACGATGAGAAGCATCCCCCACAGGGCGAGACTTGGCTCCAGCGCCTGCGCCAGATGGACTATTCCAAGCGCATGTTCATGTTTGTGACCGTCGGCATGGCTATCCAGGTTAGCGGCCCAGACACCCCGTGACGGTCGAGGCCCGGACCCTGACATAGCACAGCTACTGGTTGTGATCATCATCTATCTGATTTCGCGCAAATTCCACCCGGGCTTTGGCATTCCGGGCACTGAAGTCTCAGCCAACACGGCCACGGAGCTTGCCACGGAGCAGCGCAAAGGGTGGGAATGGTACGTTGCCCGTTGCATCCACACTCCGGACGATACTGACCCGCTCCCAGGTGGCCCTCCATCGTCTGGCAATTTGCCTGGGCCTGGATTGTTGCGCCCATTATCCTGTGGCGGTCCCGGGGGATCCACGACACCCACGGCTGGCAGCACCAGACCATCGCCTGCTGCATTGCTGGGTGTGTTTGCATATTCTCTCTCTCTTTCCAAGCCAGAGACTGACTCGATTCAACCAGGCTCCCAGCAGCGCCGATGTGGCTTATTGCGCTCTATGTTCCCGGCATGGCTCCGGTGAACGCCTACTTCGTCCCCCCCCAATGGTTAGACCCCGATACCGGTCTTCTGGCTACCGCAACACGAGCTGACCATGTGCGCAGGATCGCGACTTCAATTTTTGTTCTTGAGATATGCACCGTCTTTGTCCCCTGCTGGCAGGTCCGGAGACACCAGACTCTCCACCAAGAGACGCTCGACTCCATCGCCAACTGGGAATCCAAGAAGCAGTTCGGCGGCCGCAAAGCCGAGACGGCCACCATCGACAGCTCCGCGACGCCCCTGAGCCTGAGCTCGACCAAGATCGGCGACTCCCTCGGCTTCGACTCGTGGAAGAGGCTCCCCAACATCGAGTCCAACACCCAATTCAACCTTGACCGTATCCCCGGCGAGAGCGTGCTGACCATGGCCGCACTGGAGCACGTCCTCGACAAGAACCCCGAGCCTCTCCGGCAGTTCTCGGCCCGCCGCGATTTCTCCGGCGAGAACATCGCCTTCCTAACCGCCGTGGCCGAGTGGAAGGCCGCCCTGCCCAAAGACTTCGTCCGCGACCGCTACGACACCAACCCCGACATGGTCCGGTCACAATTCACCCGCGCCCTGCGCATCTACGCCGAGTTCATCAGCCCCCACGACGCCGAGTTCCCCATCAACATTGCCTGGCACGACCTGCGCAAGTTGCAGGATATCTTTGAGCGCGCCGCGCGCACCACCGTCCCCGCGGCCGCGCCCTCGTCCCTCGACGCCGCCACCCCCTTCGCCGAAGCCGGCTGGCAGCCCTCGCCCCCGGCCCCCGCCGCCCGCGCAGCAGCGCCCACGCCGCGCCGCTCCTCCCGCGACTCGGAATCCCTCATCCTCGGCGACCAGGCCGACCAGACCCCCCCCCGAACCCCCAACACCCCCGCCGCCACCCCGAGCGGCAAACCCACCAGCCGCCGGGGCCACATCCCCATCCGCATCGCCACGACGGCGACCGACAGCCTCCCCCTAACCTCGCCCGCCGCGGCCCCGCCCCAATACCAGGGCGACATCCCGCAGGGGTTCGGCGCGGCCGTGTTCGACGCGGCGCAGACCAGCATCAAGTACCTGGTGCTGACCAACACGTGGCCCAAGTACGTGCGGGAGCGGCGCAGCTTCGAGAGCTCGTCGAGCAGCGGCAGCACGGCCGTGCCCAGCAGCCGGCGGAGCAAGACGAGCATGTGGCAGGCGCTGTCGTTCGGGGGGGGGGAGTAATCACTGAGTAACCAGGCTACATACCAATCTTCACTTGACCTTTGCGAGGACCTTTTCTTGTTGTCGTTCGTCTGTTGAGCTGTGGTCTTCCGAGTGTGTTTCGAAGGTCAGCCAATCTTGGGAGCTTTTCTCGATTGTGGAGATGATGGCATGTTCCGACCTCGTGGTTGACGCGGCCTCTTGGCGACGACGGGCGGCGGTGTTTGGTTCTGGTAGAGTTTGTTTTTTTGATCGTGCCGTACTATACCCCTATCCGCTGCATAGTCTTAGTCCTTAATACCCTCACTTTTATGTTGTGGAACTCTACCCGGCTGGTCTCTCTGAGTAAATTGAGCGTCAAGTTCACGAGTCTCAGATCAAGGAGCCAGGGAACTGTCAGTTTCGAACTTGTCAAGCCATAATTCGCACGTAACCTAGCACCTATCAAAAGATCACCCGACAGCAACCCCGCATCCACTTCCAAGAGATAATCTCACATAACGAAAAGCAGGTTGGTGTCTGGAATGAATACGATTAGCATCATATCACATGGCACAAGAAGGGGGACCCACCGAGAGGATGGCTGCACGACAGCTGGGGCTTCTGCGAGTATTTATTCTCGAGGATTTCGCGGATGCTGTTGAGCAGCTCCACGTAGGACTGCTTCGGGTTCCTCGTGAGCGCCTCGATAAAGGCGTGGGACATGGCCCCCGTGGCCTTGGAGGCGATATTGGCGTCGGCGCTGGTCTGTTCGTCTTTGCAGCCGCTCCACATGACAACATCGGCGGGCGACGTCTTGGTCCGCTTCGTCTGTTCGTACGCCTCGTTGCCCCTCAATGCCGACTTTGCCAGACCAAACACGGAGCCAAGCGCGCTGCCCACATCTCCGCGGGCGTAGTGGCCGACGGCTTCCAACAAGCCCTGGCCAGCTTCCTTGGCCAGGTTGGGCTCCTTGAGGACACCTTTGGTGCTGTAGATGTACGGCAGATCCATGACCGACCCCGAGTGGCAGCTGTCAAAGATGGCCGTTAGGCGCACGCCGGGCGACAGCGGCTTGACCACGAGCAGATGGATATCGTCGTCGACGATGTGGCCTGCTTGCTTATGATCGAGTGGGTAGATGACCTCGTCACTGCCGTCATCTTCGTCACCATCGAGGTCCTCTGTCTGCCCGCCGTGGCCTACTCCTTGTTAGCATCCGTCTCGCGCCGCGCATGGTTCGTGATGTTGCAGTCTTACCAGAGTAGTGCAGGAAAAGGGCATCGTTGGGCTGGGCGCCATGGACCAACCACTGCATAGCACGAATGATGTTTGCCTTGGTCGGCAGGTCCTGTTCGGAGGGATGCTTTCCGGCCAGCGTCCCGTCAAACAAGATAACCATGTCCTCTCTCTTGTATCCGTGGTTCCGCATCAGGAATTCGGCGAGGTTCTCAGCATCGTTAACGCACCCGCGGAGCTCCTCTCCCTGTACGCCCGTATAGTTGATGCCGATCAGGAGAGCGCGGCGCCTGCCCGTGCATTCGGAGTACTGGAAGGTGTAGTCCTGGGGCGCGCCGTGGCCGAACTGCTGCGTTCCGGTCGGCGGCGCCGGGGCGTTCCGCGATGAGCTGTAACCGCCGTGGGCGGCCATCGGGCGACCCCAGCGGTCCTCATGCTGGGACGGAGGGCCATCGGGCCGCTGATAGTGTCGCTGCTGCTGAGGGGGTTGCGGTGGGTATTGCTGTGGATAACCCTGGTTCGGCGGCGGTTGTTGATAGCCGTAGCCTGGATTGGGCGGCGGGTACTGCTGCCCATAACCTTGGTTCGGCGGCGGTTGTTGATACCCGTAGCCTTGGTTCGGCGGCGGTTGCTGCCCGTAGCCGCCGCCGTACTGCGGGGCGCCGTACTGAGGGGCGGGCTGTTGTTGGTGGTGACCGCCGCCGGGACCGTAGCCCTGGCCGGGATATCCGTACGACATTTTTGGTGGATGGAACGAGAGGTGTTGGTGTTGCTTGCGATCAAGCGGACTTTGGCACTGCAACTTCCAAGTGCGGGGTGACAAGGGCTGCTTGCAGCAATCAGGGCGGCAATGGCTGGGAGGAGTTCGGGTCACCACGGGGAAATACCGCGGAAATGGGGTGTTCGGGAAATGGCAACAATTCGAGAGCCCAACAAAAGGCGCTTCAGCTGTTCTGCTCACTGCATGGGCGCCTTCAGCTGGCGGATGACTCGGTCAGACAGAACCCGAAACAATGTTTCGACCCCGCTTGCTAACCTGCATGGCTAATACTGTGCGTTGTAAGCGAGCTGACGCCTTGGCATTTGCAGTCGCTGTTACACATCTCTATCTCTATATATGATACTACAGCTAGGTTTGAAAAAGTGCGGTTATTACGATAGTCTTTTTTGCAGGTGCATCGATCTTTTCTTAACAATTTGGTAGTACAGCCTGCTTATTTGCCCGTTAACACTAACATTGCAAGGTACATAGCTATTAGTGATTTATGGTTGGCTGTTAATTTTTCGCCAAGCCTGCCACGCTCTCCTACCGCGCTCTACACAGGCGTGTAAATTCTTCCACTGCAAATGGCTCTCGCGGGATTTTCCTTCTGTACATTTTTTACTAGCCCTACCGTTACATTCACCTATATCCTATATATAGTAGTATACTTCCTATTTTACTTGATTTTACCTATAAGAGACTATAAGTGTTCCTACTATCCTGCTACAAAGTGTTAGGATTAACCCTTTCTTAGATACTACGCTAAAGAGCACGCCTACGCTAGGGAGCCGAATTACAACCACTCCAAAGAGTACGCCTACACCGGGCCGATTTACAAGCTGTCCCGCCTTCTTCTGCCGCTGCCTTTTGTAGCAAGTGCCGCCGTTATCTTCCTCTTGATAGTTTCGTACTCTGTTCGAATAGTAGCTACTATACTATATGTTAACTTTGTTCAGTTTTAGCTATACGGGAACGCCTTGCACGCCGCTAGGCTGCTAGCTGTCAATTTTTCGCCAAGCCTGCTACGCTCTCCTACCGCGCTCTGTATAGGCGTGCAAATTCTTCTACTGCAAATGGCTCTTGTAGGATTTTCCTTCTGCACATTTTTTACCGGCCCTACCGTTATATTCACCTACATCCTACATATAGTAGTACACTTCCTATTTTGCTTGATTTTGCCTATAAGAGACTATAAGTGTTCCTACTATCCTGCTACAAAGTGTTAGGATTAACCCTTTCTTAGATACTACGCCAAAGAGCACGCCTACGCTAGGGAGCCGAATCATAACTACTCTAAAGAGTACGCCTACGCTAGGCCGATTTACAAGCTGTCCCGCCTTCTTCTACCGCTACCTTTTGTAGCAAGTGCCGCTATTATCTTCCTCTTGATAGTTTCGTACTCCGTTCGAATAGTAGCTACTATACTATATGTTAACTTTGTTCAGTTTTAGCTACATAGGAACGCCTTATACGCCGCCAGGCTACTACAGCTACAGCCGCTATATAATATAAGGTTCAATTACCTCTATAACAAGAAATTAACGGGCAAGACCCGCTTAGTTAGCTACTGTTAAATAGTGTTAAGACTATTACGGTACTAGATCTTAGCCCATGTACTATAGAGTGCGATCACTACAGTACATTACACTGGATGGATGAGCGTTTAGTAGTAAGTTCTATATTATTTATTTTAACGCTTCGTTGCTAATTTTGTTAGGCTTCCTCTAATAATGTCACAGGCACAGCCTGTGTCATGTGCCATGTTATGTGCCATGCTATGTAGTTGGCTGAGCACCCTGTAGCTAGAGGAGCGTGGCTCCACACTAGGTGGAGCTCGCCGCGTAGAGCCTTTAGCCCTTACGAGCTCCTACGAAGGTTGCACTGTTATATAACCTTGTTGTATACGACCGTTACAGTAGGTTGCACCTTCAACTCGCGCGCGTAGCTAAGTCGTCTACTCTAGAATAGAGAGCGTACTAGACTAACTAGAACGCTTCTTTTCCCGACGTACTAGGCTTTATTTTCATTTCTTAACTACCTATATAGTACGAGTTAACTACTAGGACGAGCATCCTACGTACAATAGTAGTCCGCTAAACAGGACTATAAGACTCTAACGAATAGGACTATAGTATTCCAACGAACCGGACAACGCTCCTACGAAGATGAGCGCGAAGATAATAAGCGGCGCCGACCTTACGGTATCGCTACCGCCAAGACTCGTAGCGCTACGCGTAGCGCTAAGAGAACAATAGTAGAACAAGGTCTCCAATACTATACCTGCTTTTATAGCATCGATCGACGACGATAGAGGGTACGACCTCTCGGGGTTCGCTATAGCTATAAATACAATAGTCGGCGAGCTAAAGAGAAAGCTCGATAAGTCTGTTAGGAGGTTCGAGGCGTCTATTGTAGCTAGTATAGCGCTCGAGAAGGAGCTCGAGGAGTATAAGTTACTACTCGCGAACTAGAGGACGCTAATAGCGATAGCCCTAGACTAGGCTTGTAATAGTAGCGCTAGTAGCGGCTATAGCGTATCGATCTCCCTCCCCTACCCCGATCCGTTTACTAGAGAAGAGAAGGATACCGTTAAACGTACCCTACTCTTTAAAGACTAGGAGGACAAGGTATATAGCCGCTAGCGAATACGCCTACGGGAGTTCCTGGACAAGTATACTAAGATCCTATATATAAAGGCTATACTAGGCGGCAGCGCGCGCTAGGTAGTCGCGGCGAAGCTCGAGCAGGTTAAGGAGAACCTATATAGCGTAGTAGTGTAGCTATAGAAGACCGGGTCCGACCTCCTAAAGACCCTTTGCACCTAGTATATAACGTATAACGTAGTTGCTATAGCGAGTAACAAGCTAGAACTACTAGCGTAGAAGAACAAGTTCGTAGCGTTTAACAACTTCCTTACCGAATTCACTACCCTAGCTAATACCGCTAGCGTCGATAACGTAACAAGGGTCTAGATACTCCGGCTTAAGATCTCCCCCTGCCTTTCGAGCGCTATAGTTACGTAGGTAGTGCTCCCGCTAGCTAACAACTTTAAGCTCTAGGCTATACTAGCTAGCTAGCTCGCGACTAACCTAGAGGGAGAGGACTTTAGGCGGAAGCTACGTAGCGGAACCAGGAGCGGCGGAACTAGGGGCGGTAGCAATAATAATAGCGGAGGTAGATACCCCGACGCGATGGAGATCGATATAGTAACGCTTGTAGCGCTTACCCCCTAGGAGAAGGAACGGCGTAGAGCAAGTAGCTTATACTATAAGTATAGCGGGGCTAACTATATTGCAAGGGTGTACTAAGTAGGCTATAGAGGCCGAGGGGACCGCGGTAACGCCTACGGCGCCGGGCAGTTATAGCGCGGGGGCGCCTAAGGCGGTAGAGGATCTGGTTTCGGTGGAGGTTTCGGTAGTAACGCGCAAGGATAGTAGCAGCCTACCTAGGGATAGTAGCAGCCTACGTAGCAAGGCTATAGCTAAGGCGGGTTCCTAGGCTTCGGGCAAGCTCCCTCTAGGGGCCTTCTAGCTCGTAGCGGCGTAAGCGGCTACACTAGGGCCTACTAGAGGGGTCGAGGCGGGCTCGCTATACGCTTTACGGACACCCCTAACTAGAGCGGTTTTGTCGTTAGAGAGGTAGATAAGTAGGAGGAGTACGGTACTTACTAGCCTATAGTAAAGTAACCCCTTAGCTTCGGCTTCTTGTATAACGACTAGGGAAACAAGGAGCTCCTATAAACTATTGCTTATAGGAGGGGTACCGCTAGCTATAGGAGGGATAGGGAGATAGTTTAGTTATTAGTGCAGTAGGTAGTAGCGCTAAATCTATTCTCTTGTTATTGTACCTAGCGGTTAGTAGGCGCAATGTAGAGTACGTAGTACTTGTAGACTTAGGTTATATAGGTTTAGCGTTTGTAGATTTTAGCTTTGCGGTTACGAATAGACTACTACTAGAGAGGCTAGCGGTATAGCGGCTGCTATTTCTAGCTAATAGAGGGTTCTTACGCTAGATCGAGCACTTAGCGGCGCTTACGCTAGTCGTTAGCGACTACTAGGAGACCCTAGTATACTTCGTTACGACGCTTGTAAAAGAGACCCTAGTAATCTTAGGCCTCCT
>MU853405.1:1722543-1742111 GCA_033297235.1 Trichocladium antarcticum
CCCTGCCGGCCCTGCCGACCCTGCCCCGCTTGCCGACCCTGCCGGCCCTGCCCCGCTTGCCGACCCTGCCGGCCCTACCCCGCTTGCCGACCCTGCCGGCCCTGCCCCGCTTGCTAACCCTGCCGGCCCTACCCCGCTTGCCGGCCCTGCCCCGCTTGCCGGCCCTGCCGGCCCTGCCGACCCTACCCCGCTTGCCGGCCCTACCGACCCTGCCCTACCTGCCGGCCCTCACTCTCGCGCCTTGCATAATATCAATACACTTGATAGGCCTTTCCTCGCGTCGTTTACCAAGTATATATAGAATCACAACCCCTTTGCCTGGATATACTATATAGTATATAAACGCTTTGTATAGTCGGCAGGCCAGATAGGCGGGCTACGCGTTCTTATCAACCCCTAGATAAAGCTTATTATAGAGTATAGTACTAACTACCGCTAGGAGAATCTCCCTGTTACTAACGAGATTACTGCTCTTATCCTATACAAGTATACTAATAAGGGCTTCCGGGATATAGTACTTGCTAAGAGGTATGCCGATAGTTCTATTTAGGGTTAGTATACAATTAATTCCCTATCTTTAGCCTACCTTCCTTTATCTTACCCGTTAATGTTTCCTTATAGTAACGTTAGCTTTTACTAGGGTTTACCTTTAGTAGGCGAGGGCCGTACTAAAGATATAGTAGATTAGAATCAATATGTTCGTTTTATGTTACATCCCCGTTAGTAGCAGAGGCAGATCCTGTTTCTTTTCCGTCGTCTCTTTTAATAGCTAGTTATTAATCTTTGGGCTTCGAACGACCAGGCAAAGCTCCATTAGCTAAACAAGCACCAAGAAAATCTACAGTCGGATCTATACTAGGGTATGTACGATTAGCTACGAGAGGGAGATAGTAATGCCCGGGAGCTTAGCCAGCGTATTATTTTACCTACTACCTATGTTAGCGGCCCCTAGTTTATTCAGTAATGTTATTAGGACTTGATAGCTATCGTTCGTAAGCTTAGCTACCTAGCCTTCTTCATTACTGTTACTACTAATCCTAAGTAGCCTAAGATTCAACAGGAGCTACTACCTAGCTAGAGCCTATCGGATCGCCTAGACATTGTTAGCCGGGTCTTTAAGCTTAAGTGCAACCACCTAGTAGCGGAACTAAAGAAGGGCCTGTTTAGGCTGTTTGCCGGCATTGTTTAGACTATCGAGTACTAGAAGCGTAGTCTGCTACACCGTTATATCCTTCTCTTCCTACGCCCTAAGGTAACACGCCTTTATTCCGACCTATCTATAATCGACCGGATAGTCCGCGTGGAGATCCTAACCAAGGCCGAGGATCCTAATAGCATTCTTCGATCTGTTATTACTAGCAATATAGTTCATAGCCCCTATAGGCCTACCTACCTAAATAACCCTTATATAGTTAACAACCCTCGGACTGGCCTTTCCTGCTCGAAGCGATTCCTAAAGGACTTTATAGAGGTAACAACAGTGTTAGAGGATAGCTATCCTACCTACTGGCGGCGCAACAATGGCTAGTTTATGACAAAGAGGGTTAGTAGCGTGGACATTCGACTTAACAACCGCTAGGTAGTTCTATATAACCCCTACCTAAGCTATAAGTACGCTGCTTATATTAACGTAGAGATCTATACCTCTGTCAAGGCGATCAAGTATATATATAAGTACGTATATAAGGGTATAGATCAGGCTACTATAAGTCTATAGTTAGCTCGGGGGTAGAACGTAGCTCGGGGGTAGAACGTAGCTCTAGAGCATAACGAGGTTAGTACCTATCTCCAATACTATTATATCAGTCCTACCGAGGCAATCGTTCGGCTATTCGAATTCTATACCTACAAAGAGTACCCGAATGTTATTCGTTTACTAGTCTACTTAGAGAACTAACAAGCAGTCTTCTTCCCTATAAATATTACCCCTAATAATTTAGAGGCTTAGATAGAGGAGAAGTAGTCGATGTTAATAGCATTTTTCAAGTATAACGCTACTTTCGTAGATACTCGCTACCTACTTTATATCGACTTCCTAACTAACTACCGTTAGTATAAAAACCAATAGATTAAGCGGTAGAGGAGCAAAGGCGTACCTATTAGGCGTATATAGTATGTCCCTCCTACTACTAACAAGCGCTACTACCTATAGCTATTACTTTGTAATGTCACTAGCCTATAGTCCTTCGAGCATCTTCGAACCATTGACAGGCAGGTGTTCCTAAACTTCTAACAAGCGTATATAGTAGCTAGGTTATTAGAGTCTAACTAACGCTAGGTGGACTACTTCGAAGAGGCCTCTGTTTGGCAGACTAGTAGAGCACTTCGTAGTCTCTTTACTCTATCTATCTAGACAGGGGATATATTAGACCCGCTAAGCCTCTAGCTATAGTTCAGAGACCAAATCTGCGATAACCTCCTATAGCGTATCGCCTGGATCCCTAGTGTACTAGCTAAGCTAGAAGACCCTTACTTCGACTATAGCCTATACCTCCTGGCTAGGATCCTAGTAGAGTCTAGCAAAACTCTGCAAGACTACCACCTACCTGCTATTCAGTATAACTAGGAGGCTATGGATAGGAATCTATTACTTCGAAACGAGCTCGACTATAGTCTGGAGGAGCAAGACGCTCTCTTCTAGCAGACTCGCCAGTAGCTGAACGAGGGGCAAGCAGCTATCTTCGAAGAGATTACTACTTAAGTCGAGGCGAATCCCAAGTCTACCTATTTCTTTCTCTAGGGCCCTGGCGGTACTAGCAAGACCTTCCTCTATCGCTACCTCTCTTCGTTCTACTAGTCCTAGGGTTCTATTATACTCTATGTTGTATCTTCTAGCATTGCGGCACTACTTCTTAACGGAGGACGGACCTCTTACTCTCGGTTTAAGATACCTGTTAAGGATATAATAGATTCGTTAGTCTATACGGTCAAGAAGGGTACGTAGTTAGTACGCTTGCTCCTACGGACAAAGCTAATTATTTAGAATAAGGTTCCAATATAGAACCGCTTTTGTTTCGAAGTAGTTGATAGAACTCTTCGAGATATTTGTAGCCAGGAAGCCCTCTTTGGCGGGATCCTAGTAATCCTAGGAGGTAACTTTGCCTAGATTCTACTAGTTATCCTAAAAGGGAACAGGGTAAAGATTATACGAGCCTGTTTATAGTCGTCTTATATCTAGCTATAGCTACAAGTCCGGAAGCTAGTATAGAACATACGGGTTTAGGGGGCGGACCTATAGAACCGGTAGTTTGTTCAGTAGCTACAAGAGATTTCCTATCGACTAGCTTTTCGCGAAGCCGTTAATCCCTTGCTAGCCTTTACTCTCTGTTACTCCTAGGCCGATCTTATTCAGGAGGTATATCCGCCTATTCTATTAGCTCGGGCGATTAACAAGGACTCCTTCTTTGTAGATAGGGCTATTCTCTGCCCTTGCAATGTAGTTATAGCTAAGATTAACAAGGCTGTTCTTACGCTTTTCCCTAGGGAGTTGAAGCGTTACTTTTCTACTAACGAGGTAGACGATGCCCCTAGGGAGGGGGATCTTAACGCTACTGTTATATCCCCTGAGTTTTTGTTTTCCTTAGAGTTTGCTTCTATTCCCCTAGCTATATTGGAGTTAAAGGTTGGAGTTCCTATTATTCTAATGCAGAATCTATACCCCTAAGAGGGGATGTGTAACGGCACTTGATTAGTCGTTACCTAGCTAGGCCGCTAGACTATCGAGGGCTATATTCTTACCGGCTCTTTTAAGGGGTAGTTAAGAATAATCCCTTGCGTTAAGATTAGCTCGAATTAGTCGGACTTTTCTTATATTGTAACGCGGCTTTAGTTTCCTGTTCGTTTATACTTTGCTATAACGATTAACAAGTCTTAAGGGCAGTCCTTTTCTTATATTAGGGTGGATTTACAGGAGCTGGTCTTCTGTTATAGCTAGTTTTATATAGTAATGTCTTGGGTTACAACTGTAGGAAATGTCTGTATTTGTTTACTAACCCTAAGACAGGGGTAGCAGCAGGGACGGCAGCGGGTACAATAGCCTTAGTAGGGATAGTAGCGGGTACAATAGCCTTAGCAGGGCTAGAGGCTGATTAACATTGTATATCCTAAGGTACTAATCCGTTAAATACTAAACTACAAAAGCTTTCCTACTATTGTAAATATACTACTACCCCCTAACCATCTATTGCAAAGCAAACTACCCCTAATATAGTACTAAACTCCAAAAACGCCATTAAATTAAACAAACTACCATACCTTAACACCTCTGCTCACTTATTATCTATCTACTTATACTCGCTCTCTAACTAATCTATCAGCCCTTGTATAAACCGGCGCAATATATAGTTCTCCTTCTTTCCTAGGCTAGTATAGCCTATTATATAGCCAAAAATAGGCGCGATAGCAGGTATAGCAGGCGTAGCAGGCGTAGGAGTAGGCGTAGGAACAGGAGGGGGCGCTATACTAGCAGTCTAATACTACTAGAATTAGCCAGGCACCCTAAGTCAAGCAGTTATCTTTGGATTAGTTTCACTAACCGGCCGGCTACGAAAAAGGTTAATACTTACCTAGGTCTTTAGAGCAGGATTCCTAGCCTTGACTTTCTTAGTAGAAGATCTACTAAGATTATTACTATCGTCGTTTCCTAGCCTACGCTTGCTATAGCGCGTCCTTTTAATAGGCGATCTAGTCGACTCTACGGTATTGTCCCTTATAGCGTACTAGCTTATACGCTTCTTGCTGCTGCTAGTAGTCTTGCCAACTCTATTAGCGGTCTTAGTAGGTTTGGCGGGCGTCTAGGGCGGCCGTAGGGGGAGTTGTACCGGGATGTCGTCGTCGTTGCTATCGTTATTGCTATTCTAGGTAGTTACCTAGTTAACGTAGAAGGTGTACCGTTTTCCCTCTAAGTTATAGTAGTAACTAGTATATTCGCCTTTGCTATAGAACTTAGAGACGATATACCTATTAAAAGGACCGGCTCCCTTTTTGTAAACATTGTAATTCTAGTCCGCGATCTTACTAGTAATAAACATAAGCACTGCCTTGGCGTTGCTCGGCCGATCCTACTTCATAGTGCGGCCGTTATGTAACTTAAGGTTACGTAGAAGCTAAGAGTTTGTTAGAATAGCTAGTAAATATATGTTTAGGGTAACTTACTAGTAGTATAAGCAAGGCCTTTATGTTTTTAGTTACGAACTTCTTTAGCTCGGAGCCGTTATAGTATTACGACGTGGCGATAAGGACATCCGCGGGCCGAAAACTGCCAAGGATACTATATCCTATAGCAAGCGCCGCCTGGCTATATACAATGTTAGTAGCCGAAAGCTTAGCTACTAGGCGTGCTAAAACATTGGCTAGTCCGGCCGTAGTAGTAGTAGCCGCCGCTGAGCTTACTACGGGGTTGCTAGTGTTAGGGGTGCTGGCATTGGTAGTGCCCTGGTTTTCGTCGCTTAAAAAAGGCATGATTATAGCTAGAATAGTAGGGTAGTGGCTAAGGTGGTGGCTAGGTAGATTGGTGGGGTTGGTTGGTGGCTAGGTTGGTCGGTTAGTCGTAAATTGGCAAAATTGCTTGCTATAGGCGCGCAACTGTTAGAATAGCTTCAAAAAAATTACTAATTGTTCAATATTAATATATCAACATACCCAATTGCTTCAATACTTTAAAAACACGTTGTGGCGATATAGTGATGGCTTCAACTGCAGCGACTTGGCAGTGGCGTGGTTGTGTGGTTGTGTGGGGAAAAGAGTGTGGCTTCGCCAAGCCCCCGAAATAAGTTAAACTACGCGAGCCCGCGACAGCGGGCTCCAAGCCCCTAGTCAGTACCTACATGTATTACATGGGTAGCCCAGGGCGGTGACGACAACCTGGCTTTTTAGCGGCCGTTTGTGACTTGTGACTTGAGTTCCACCCCCTCCTTCGAATGAAACTCGTCGCGGCGCTGTCGGGCTACTGGTGGTTGCGCGGCCTGCACGGCGAAGGGGTCGCGGCGGGAGCTGATCTCACCGTCCTGCGGCGGGTCACACCAGTGCCGCGCCATTCGTTCCACTGGTGCTGTTGGCAGTCGCGTCGGGGCCGCCTAACCACACCCACCGGACAAGGTCGTGCAGTTCCACTTGCGCGCCAACCCTGGTCACACAACTATAGAACACGTTGTCGTTCGCCTTATGCCATGCGTACCAAAAGACAATCACTTGATGTTCCATTGGGTTGGTCGGCGGGCCGTGCCCCGGCTCGTGGCTCTGGCTGGAATTGCAGTGGACGGTGCCGACAAACGGTCGGGCGACGGCCCCACCGACCGGCAGCGGCCTGCGGAAGCTGTCCCGCGCATTCGGCAAAAAAGCGAGCCTTGCCCAGCACATGGAGGCAACCGGCCATTGCTCGTGTTTCCGTTGTAAGCCTAGCGTCTGGAACAGCGATGGTTCTGCGCGTCCGGGCTAGCTGAGACGCCGCCCAAGGTCTAGAGGGGCGGCCATCTCGAAGTTGTTGATCGGCTCCCCACAAATGGAGGAAATGTCAATGCCGACCTTGACAAGTTCGCCGGCGGCCGGACTGCGTTGCGCCGGTCCGCCAACTTGCGCACGAGCCACCAGCGCATACTGACCCGCGCCGGAGCTGAAGTGGGACACAGCTCAGGTGGGCGGGGTGACATTCATGCGTGCTTTACAAGATGCTCACGCAGGCGGGGGATTTCATGGGCGCAAAGGGAGATATTGAAGATATGGAAAAAGACCTGTCAGGCAGCGTAATATACGCATCGATACGCTCGTCTATGGTCATGCGTACACAGCCCAGCATGACGGCGACCAGACGGTGGTGATGGAGCAGTCGCAGGCTTGGGCGGGGCGGGCTCTCGGGCCGTTTACATTACGTTAAGTCGGTAACCGATTCGCGTTTGCTTACTAATACTTAGTTAGTTGACGGTGCTGGGAGGCTGGCGCAAGCAGCCAGGGTGGCACAAGACGCTCCTCCCTTTCTTTTCCAACTCGTTGAGAGCATGCCACCCGCAATGACAAACCAGCCGCGATCAACCATCATTGAGGACAATCCCATCGGAAACGGCCTTGATGCCGTTCGCGCTTCGTTCAATACGGTCTGTACAGACGCGCTTGGTCAACTTGACCAAGAAGGTATGTATCACAGTCCAGCTTTGTCAAGTACTTGCCCCTCTAATTGATGTGTAGCACTCCGGAAACTCACTCGCGCCTTTCTGAGAGCGGCGCAAAACCTCCCTGCTGCCGACCTGCTCCCTGCTACGATACGTCGTGGCACTCTTCGAAGCGATCTTCTGCGCCTTGAACTCTCGCTCGACTCCGACGACTTCGACCTCGACCGCATCAAGCCTGTCCTAGACGCAGCCCTCGCCGACCATCTAGACGACACCCTCGTCTGGAATCGAATTTACAATGCCGTCACCGAATCCCAATCCACCCCACCCCCCCGACCGATAGCCTCCTCCTTCCAGCAGACCCCATGGCTGCGCAACACCAGCAGCTTCGCCAATTCGTCCGAACATCGCGAATATATCGATAACGTCCTCAAGGAGGAGCTTGGTCCTATATATATCGGGCTCCAGGACTTGTACAAGACGTACTTTGGCGATATACCAAACCTGGAAAACGCATCTGAGACATTCTTCGAGCAGAACTGTTTGGGAGGTAGCAACCCGCTCTTCTGTAACGGCTAGAAGGGTTGGCCTAAAGAAGCGGGGCAGGATGATGTGCTGAGCTGGTTTGTAGTCTTTACTGAGAAGCTGGCGGCATTTGCAGAGAGCTGCGACTCCGCTCCGGCACACAAACGAAGGCCTCTGGCGAAGCCAAACAAGCCGATTGCAGGCTCGGTTGGGAAACGAAAGATGGATATTGGATTTATGGACGACGACTCGGGGTACCACTGGAGCCAGATCCTCGTGCCCGGTGAGCTAAAGAGCAACCCATCCGCCGATAGACCTTCAGAAGCGCGGCTCGATCTTGGCAGGTACGCTAGGGAAGTGCTTGCCGCTCAGGATACCCGTCGCTTCGTCTTAGGCTTTACCCTCTATAGATCACTTATAAGGATATAGGTGTTTGATCGGCTTGGGGGTGTTGCCTCGGAGCAATTCGATATCAACAAGGATGGGCTGCGGTTCGTGTCCACGATCCTTGGGTTCCTCTGGATGAGCAAGGAGGAGCTTGGTTTCGACCTAACAATCACAACGGCAGAGGGCCAGCGGTTTATCGAGATTACACAAGGGGGTTCGAAAGAGCGGCTTATTCTCGACGGGACGATGAAGCGTGCTCGGTGCATCGCGGGCAGAGCAACAACTTGCTGGAAAGCCTATCGTCAAGACGACCCTCATGCCCTATTTGTTATCAAAGATTCGTGGCAATACCTAGAGCGTGAGGAGGAGGGTAAGTTCCTTCGTGAGGCGACCGACAAGGGTGTGGTTTATATAGCCCGGCATTATCACTACGAGACTGTTCAGGTACAGGGTATAGATAACGATGTTCGAAGCAATGTTCGAAAAGGGTTGGATGTCACGAAGGCCACGAACTACTAGCAACATGGATCGCGACGCTCACCAAGCACAAACACGACAGGCCTATTGAGCATCGCCGGCGCGAAGCGGTCGTCTTACGAAACAGGCGCTTTTTTACCGCCAAGCAAGCGACCCTGTTCTACATCTCCAACTAAGGCTAGTAGCAATGTGCTACCAAATCGAATACACCGGCGTATTATCCTTTCCGATTAGGGGATCCCTATTTATAAAGCGGGCTCTCGGGCGACGCTACTTACAGCGCTAGCCGACTGCATTGAAGGGTACGAGTCGTTGCGGCAGGAAGCTAGCCTCCTCCACCGAGACATTTCTATCGGTAATCTTCTAGTGAGCAAGGACAACGGCAGGTTTTTGATCGACTTAGATCTCGCTATTAAGGAGCAACGTGTTAGTGCCTTAGGGGCTAAGGGGAAGACCGGAACAAGGGCATTTATAGCTATTAGGGCCCTTCTAGGCGAGCAGCACTCGTTTATACACGACCTCGAGTCATTCTTCTGGGTGCTGTTCTGGATATGTATCCACTACGACGGCCCTGTCGAGGGCACAGTTGTTACCTAGTTTAACAAGTGGAATTACGCTAATACGGAGGAGCTAGCACGGCTGAAGAAAGGGGAGATCTCTAATGAGGGGGACTTTATCAAAGTAGCGGAGGAGAACTTCACGCCCTATTACAAATCGATGGTGCCCTGGGTCAATAGGTTGCGCAAAGCTGTGTTTCCGAACGGGAGAAGATAGGAGGACGAGGATAGCGGATTGTATATGCGGATGAGGGAAATTCTTGGAGAGGCCTGTAAAGCAGTAGCCGATCGATAGCGCTGTGGGATGCGAGACAGTCGGGGCGCGCCGCCCGGTGACTACATAGAAGCAAGGCTTCAGGGTTGACCATATAACTGAGCCAGCGTCTTCCCTGCTCCGCAATGAGCAAAGAAACATCCAGTGCGGCTAGCTCCACGGTTGAGATTGCGGGCTACGTGAGGATGCTAGTTCCGCTTGGCTCGGTCCATCAGGACGAGGACGACCGAGGTGCTGAGGAGACTCAAAGGTACGCAACCAGGGGTCGTCTCGGCGCTGCACCAGAACTGGACGGGGGGCTTCAAATATTCAACGGGTGTGGGTGGACCAGACGAAGATCGTCAAGCGCAGGACAGGTCACACGTGCTCATGTGTCCTGGCTCAAGGACGGACGTCGGCGCGATCCGCCCACCTTGATGTTGGCCAGATGGCTCAGGGGAGCCGGCGCCGTCTCCGGTACTCGCAGTGCAGGCACGCTTGGTCGCTCGATCTACTCCGCCGCAAGTATTGCTCTTGCGTGGCAGCCCGGACTGGGAAGACCAGTTCGCCAAACCGGACTGGCCGGAAGGCAGCTAGCACTTCAGCCGCGGCGGGGCCAGTCAGGTCCGTACCGCAGGCTCTCAAAGCATATGTAGTGGAACGTTGCTGTCCCAGCTACAGTAGCCTCTGATACAGACATTAGATTCGAGAGGGAAAGGTGCTGTTACGGCTGCGCCTTGCGGACCCACTGTCAATCGACTGGACCTGGTCTGATGGATGAGGACCATTATCCATGCTGCTTGTTAGGGGGTCTGTGATTGGCCGGATGGTTATGGGTTGCGTGTGCAGGGGTGGGGATACATACGGGATACATGCCAATATCACGCTGCGCCAAAAAGCTGTAGTGATTTTTGGTTGGCTATCAATTTTCGGGCAAGGCGCTCCCGAAGTTGTCGAAGCCTAAAGGACAAGTTCTTCCCATATAAAACCCTAACCCGTGATACAAGTGAAACTTATAATACACTGTGACATGTCATGGATTGTCATGGAAGTTGCGACGAAGGTGGCAGTCACACCACGGCGGGGTAAGGGTCCCTTCAGGGGTCCCGCGTAGTCCCGCAGCGACCCCTCCAGTTTGGTGGTGAGGGAGCCAACGCTAACATGGACGGCGGCAGCGGCAGGTAACTTGACGCCAAAACCCCAGGCACCAGCGCGTTCCGCATCTTTTTCCCTTCTGCCTCGGCGGCAATTTCTCCAGGATTCTTGATATCCTAATCCTCCGTATCACCCACAGCCACACATTCACCATGTCCTTTTTCAAGAAGCTGGCCGATCTGGGCGACGACATCAGTCGATTGGGCCTCGGATCTAACAAGAATGCGCGAAAGGACGAGGCACATTCTACCCGCAATTACGAAGGCAAGTGGCGCTGTTTCGACCACACAGCACCTGTACTCCCTTGCTGACTCCCTGCTGACTCCTTGCTGACTCCTCTACACAGGCCATCAGCAGCAGCAATATGATCAATATCCACCTCAGGGTTACGGCGGACAGCCCGGCTACCAGCAGTATCAGGAACAATACCAGCAATCCCCACAACAGCCGCCTCAAAGCTCATACCCGCCCCCCGATCAGTCGGATTACTCTTCGCCGCCACCCCCGAATCCCGACGCTTCCCGGTCCCCACCAGAGGTCGGCCCCAGGCCGGATCCGCCTTACGATGCTCCAGCGGACACGCGCCCGCTTCCACCCGGCTGGGTCCATGAATTCGATCATGAGTGCCAGCGCTGGTACTGTATGTCGTCTTCGCCCTTGTCATGGATACCGCGAATCACGGTTGGCTGACGGAGCACTTCAGATATTGCTGAGGCCACTGAGGAACCGCAATGGCGTCATCCCGCCTACATGAACGATTCCTCTTATGCGCCCGACGCTGCGGTCGACACGCGTGGATACGTGTCAGGCTCGTCGCAGGCCGGTTACCCTGCGGGAGGCTACCCCCCGTATGGCGGTGGACAACAATCCGGGTATGGCGGCCAATACGCTGGCTATGACAGTCATCAATCCGGGTACGGGGGTTATCAGGGCGGCGAACATACAGAGAAAAGGGGCAACAGTGGCCTGATGATGGGTGCTGCCGGCGGCCTGGCCGTGGGGGCCCTTGCCGGTGCCGTGATTGCGCACGAGCTTAGTAAGTATCCTGCTTGATATCTCACCACAGCACCACAGCACCCCTGTTCTGGCCACTAACCTCCGGGCCTTCGCTAGACGAGGATGACTCCGGCAGCGAACATGGCACCCGACGTGCAGAGGACGCTGCTGGGCCCGTCCCGTCCGAAACGAACCCTTACGAGGACAACGACTACGGCGCCCCTCCCCCAGGCGTGCTCCCTACCCATAACTATGAAGGCGAGGAGATTGATAGTAGCGACCGTGAATCGCTCCGCGAGGCCCGTGACGACTACGAGGAAGCTCTCGAGGCAGCGGCCTCGTCGAGTGCGAGCAGTAGTGAGCGGGAGGAGCTCGAGGAAGCACGCCAGGAGTACGAGGAGGAGTATGAAGAGGCCTACTACGATGACTGACGTCGGCTTTGAATGTGTACAGGATGAGTTGCGGCTGGCGTCTATCATTATTTGATCATCTGCTGTTGGGCCCAGGCTCCGCCGGTGCTGCCACACAAGCCTTGTATTTCGAGCCTTTTCCGTGGTGACTGTGGTGTGGGAGGGAAGTCTCACCTCACAGGTAGTTTGTTCGTAGACGTAGGGCTGGGGTTGTCGGTCGTTTGGTGCTGGATTTGGGCATAGCGTTTTGCACTGTCGTTGTTGTTACAGACTCGCCCTGGCTGTCCGAGACCCCAGACGACCTCAAGGTTTTCGAGTCGAAAATGGGGGTTGATCGGGACTCCTAGATCCATCCTGGAAAGTCGAGACGAGGAGAACTTGGCTCTAACTGGGAATACCAATTATTATCGTAACCGTGCCCCTTCTATGCTTAGCCTTGCTTTGCTTGAAATGGCCCAAGCCGGCTGGGAGCGTTTCAGCTCCCAGTGATTCTTCATTGCAGAACTTGATTAAGATGGGCCTGAAACCCCCTGTGATCTCAGTTCATGCAGCTTCTTCGTCCACCTTACCAAATCTTCTCATCTCTTTACATTTGGTAGCCTGTACAGCATGTCCGCAAGCGACCCACGCCCAAAGTTAACACCCTACTACTGAGCCCGAGCAATTCTCCCCCGAATTTGTTGTTGCATCGGCTCGCCTTCCCGGGCAGGCCGGAACTGCCTGCTCGGCGAGAACAAACCGCGAGACTTCTTGCTGGCTGACGCATGCCGCATTGCATGCGTAGGAGGCACCATCTCGGGATCATACTTGCAGGCCCACAGCGCCTATTTGGCACGCAAAAACCTGGTACAGCCTGTATAAGCGGGCGGACATCAAAAAGGTCATCTATTGTGGTGGGTCTGCCCTGCGGAACATCGTGCTAAGTCGAGAGGTCGGGTAGCTGAAAGTGACGAATGTCTCCCGCCGAAAGGCCTTTATTCTCGGCCGTGGTCTCCGCTGTGCTGCTTGGATGCAGGACTATGTCAACGGGGTCGGCGGCGAGCTGGAGACCCAAGTAATGGTCGGCGGGGCGGCATCCGGGGTTGGGCTCAAGCCTATGAAGGCAGTATGATGGACGGGTGTGGTGAGAGGTCGTGGCAGGCGGAGGAAAGGTGGCGTCTGGTTAAGTTGGGTATCTTTGCGCCGACAAACCCGCCCTGTTGACCCTGTCCCCCCATCCCATTTTGTGTTGCTGGGATGGAACGCCGTACCCCTCCCGAAATCCTATTCCCACAGTATCCATAGCCCAAGATGCAAAAAGATCGAAATAGTTTTTGCTTTCCCATCCGCGTTTTGTCTATTTGAATGGGCGCGATGAAAGGGGGCTTAACGCCCTCCCCGCTCGTCCCCGCCGATCCTCTCCAGCGCCTCCAGCATGACGACCGAGTTGCCGCGGATAACCTAGGATACCTGTCAGCAGGGGCTGCCTGGGAAACGGGAAGACCACGTACCACCATGCCGAGCTTGGCCTTTTCACCATTGTCCTTCTCTTCGACGGCGTCGTCTAGAACGATGTTGAGGAAGACCTATCGCAGCCGGAATCAGCTTCTGGGACAGTTCGATATCGGGGAGGGGGTCGCACATCATATCCGCGAAGAACGCCAATGACCTTGCGGCTTCCGTTGAGCTGGACGAACAACCGCTTGTCGAGGTACTGTTGCACGTTAGCATTGGAGCTTGACGGGATGATGGCGGGCGACCGAGGGACTCCATAATTAAAGCTATGGGTCGCATCGATTGAACGAGCCCAGTTATCCGCAAAACACACCTTCTTGAGTTCTGGTTGCGCGGGCGCCATCTTGTCGTGAGTATGCGTCGCGGGCCGAGCTGGTGGGCAATTGTTGGCGATGGTCTCGATGTGAGTGGATGCGATGCGGGACGCGGTGCTAGGCTGGAATTCTTGCCAGGTGATGTCACGTGGCGCGCCGATAAGATAAGCTTGCGCACCTTGCAGGCATTCTAGGAGCCCACCTCGCCCACTTCGACTGCTAACAGCTCGACTTTCTCAAAATAACCTGAAGACACAATGAGTTCATTCGGCACCAGGCGGAAAGCGCGCATTATCCAGACCCTCGATGACGAGGGAGACGACTCGAGATCCTTGTTGAATAGCGGCGACGAGGAACAATCCGACCGTAAGTCCCAAGCACTGGCGAAGCAGCTCTCAGAGCCCCCCTTGCTGATCATCAACCATCAAGAGCAAACAAGCTGATGCGCTGCCGGCAGAACCAGCGCCCTCGGGGCGTATCAAGTTTGGCCGCAACAAACCCGCCAAATCCTCGTCCCTTCGTCAGAGCATCAACATCAACAATGATGACGACAACAATACAGGGCCATCCGCACCGGACGAGGCCGATGGTGACTCTGGCGCGCCGGTAGTGGTCCGCCCGATGCTAGGTCGCTCCAGCTCGACGAAGCAGAAGAAGCGCGCGCCGTCCTCCCGACTCTCGTTTGGCGCGAGCGAGAACACAACAGGCGACGATGATGACACTGCGAGCAGCAAGCCATTCACGCCGAAAAAGTCGCTCGGTAAGCGGGCACTGGAGAACAATGCGTTGCGCAAGTCTGCGTCCCTGCAAAACCTGACCGGAAACCTCCCCATGCGATTCGGTGGCGAGGAGGAGCGGCCGCGATACAGCAAGGAGTACCTTGAGGAGCTGCAGAGCTCGACACCAAACACGCCGCAGAATCTGGCCTCGCTGAAGATCCATGACGATGGAGACGAGATGGATTTGGACCAGGCAGAGCTGGATGGCGCGTTGGTCGTGCAACAGACAAATATTGCAGTTCGGGAGACGGCACCTTCCACAACACCGCACGTCCTGAGTGAGGTCGAGATCCGTGAGCGCAAGGAACGGCGGGCGCGGCTGGCCAATGAAGCCGAGTACATCTCGCTCGAAGGCGACTCCGACGATGAGACAGGACAAGGCGGCCGGATGACGGTGCACTTCCCACAAACCAAGAAGAAAGAGTCGCGGCTGATAGCCGAGGACGAGGATCTTGGCGAGGGCTACGACGAGTTCGTGCAAGACGAGAGCCTAGCACTGGGCAAGAAGGCCGAGCGCGAGGCGGCACGGCGACATCGGCAAGAGATGGCGGAACTGATCCAAGCAGCCGAGGATGGATCCGACGCCGAGAGCGATGACAGCGAGGCCGAACGGCGGGCCGCGTATGAGGCGGCGCAGCGGCGCGCGGGCATGGACGGGTTGCAACGACAAGACCATGATCCCGGCATGGAGACGGCTGCTGGCCCCGACGCTATCCCGCGCATGAAGCCACTACCAAGGCTGAACGAAGTCATGCAGCGGATGCGGGATATTGTGCAGGGCCTGGAGGACGAGGTCACCCGGAAGCTGTCCACGATAGAGGGCCTTGAGAAGGAAAAGGAGGAGATTTTGGCGCGGGAAACGGAGGTTCAGGAGATTCTGAACCAGGCCGGCATCAAGTACCAAGCTGCTGTGGCAAGTGCTGGCGGCCCGGCGGGAGATGTAGCCTGGATGGTGACCCAGTCGCCACTGAGGACGCTTCCTCCGGGGATTGCGGGCGACTTGCCGGCAGAGCGGGGCCTGGAGAGCTTTGGCACGACGCCGACTAGGCGGGACGATGTCGGGGACATGGTCTGACGGCGTTGCAGTTCCTGTTCTCCGTGTACGACATTAGAGTAATGACAAGGGTGTTGCTGAATGCGGGATCGATAGGCTGGGTTGGGCGGCATCGATGGGAACCAGTGCAGTGTATATGCAGTCTAAGAAAACAAATCCGCAACCGATGCTGACGCCCTGAACAGCGTTCAACCCTCAAAAACACCAAGCACACCCATGATCCCGATATCCTATAAACACTCCAACCACAATCCCAACAACCCCTACTTGTTCCTGCTGACACCCGCCCCAATCACACCCGGCAGCGTCTCCTCGCCGACGCTAAACAACAGGCCAATCGCAAACGCGACGGCGGCCACAATGGTCACTGTGAAGCCCGCGAGCAGCCAGAACTGGACGCTGATATCCTCCTTCTGGCACATGTTCCCGGCCCAGTGGACCGTCTTGCGCCCCTGCGAGCTGTCGCCGGCGTGCACCACCGTCGCCTTGCACGCGCACGCAAAGCACACCACTGCGGGTGCGGCCGCATCGGCGTCCTTGCCGCCGAACTTGTTGGCGCACTCGCCGTGGCCGGAGCAGTTGTTGGTCTCGTTCACGCACGCGCTGCGGGAGGTGAAGCAGTGCGGGATGGATTTGCGCAGGGGATGGGTGCTGGGGAAACCCGGGCCTGGGGGGTCGGCGGCTGGTGTGTTGTGCTCGTCGCCATCGCTGTCGGAGATGACGGTCTCGGCGTCACGGCGACGGCGGAGATCAGACGCGCTGCTCCCGGTCCTTGCTGCGGCGGTGCTCCAGCGGCTGAGCTTGGATGAGCGGCTCGACTCGGGCAGGAGGACGAGGAGGACCTCGAGGTCGCCGTCGGCGACGAACTTGTTTAGTCGTGAAACATTGTCCAGCAGAGTGTCAAACGTCTTGGGGGACTGTTGTTTCAGACCGTTAGTCATCCGGTTTGGGGTTCGCGGGGTGGGAGGGGTGGCAGACCGTTCGCAGGTCGTACTTGACGACCGAGGAGGGGCCTGCCCAGCAGTCCTCCTGAAATGGGTTGATCACCGAGGATAGCCCGCACTGCTGTGTGGATGCAACACCGAGATTCCGGAAGAGCGCCATCAGGTGGTTGTTGGCGGCCGCGGAGGGCGGATCGGCAACGGCGAAGGCGGCATGTTGCCCGAGTTTCTCCTTCAGCAGAGTGGACTGCTTGGCTGCGGCGCCCTCGAGAATGACCACGAGCTGTGAGGCGTCTGTCTTGTCGGAATGCGCAAGTAAGGGCGCCGGGCCCTTGCCGAACCTCGCAATGTAATCGACGGCGGTCTGGGTATCGATCGAGTTGGGGATGTCGCGCAGGTCGCTGCCGTACCGTTGTTGCGACGTCTGCAGCCACGATTAGCAAGGTGTTTGGTCGTGAGTGTCAAGGTCGGCGCTTGCTCTTTGAAGCAGAATATGACGGGCGACTTCTTTGGGGATGGCGGGGGTCTCGGTCGAGCTCTGCCGCGATGCGGACGGTTGGAAGAGGTAGACGTCAGCGCTCTGCTGGCTTGCGCCGGCAGCAAGCCCACTGAGGGCCGCGGCTGTCAGGCCGGCAATGAGCCTCATTGTGGGAACTAAGCGAATTCGGAATGCAGGATCGGGGGACGGCCGGGACAACAATCAAGGGGCGATGAAGCGGATCGGAGGTGCACGTTCAGTTGGCACTTGGCAGAGCTCCGAAACCCATGCATCACAGGCGCGCATTGGGGTGCTGGTCTGTGCGCGCCGTTCCGCCAAGTTCCAGCACTGCCCCACTGTCCCGAGTCCCCGACCCCAGCGTTTTCGGTGCGCACCAGACCCTTGACATCGCGACAAGGGTCAAGATTCAGCCCCATCATCCATCGACTTCATGTCTTAGCCCCCGCGACAGACTTTAGCCACATTCCACGCCCCACGGTGCTTCTAGCCACGATTCGATTGCGATATCCACGCCTGGATCAACCGGGCCATCACGACCCGTTCGCGTCCTTTCCCTACCTCCGCCCGGCCGCCGCATCGGCGCGCCGCTGCTCTTCGACACCATGTTCCGCATATTCCGGCCGTTCCACAGGCTTATCCCGCACAGGCGGCTGCTGGCACGCGCACCGCTCGGGCAGGTGATCCAGATCGAAAGGGTCAAGGTCACCAAACGCCGGCATCCCACCCGCTTCTTGTGAGCGTCCTGGCCCCTCGCATCCAAGGCTCTGTCCACGGAAACACTAACCGTGCTACAATGCAGTGGCGCCATGATCGGGGGTGCCGTACTTATCCAACTGGTCCTATCCACCCCGACTTCGATAATCACAGACAAACGCAACAGCAACAGCGGCGGCGGCAGCGACAGCCAGGACGAAGAAGAAGGGGGCTGGTTTATTCCCTTTCCCCTCACCACGAACATGGTCCCTGGTGAATCATATTCGGGGCACGGGCCTGAGTGGCAGCAATTTGTCAAGATTGCCAACAGCCCCAAGATGCAGGAGCACATCCGGCGTACGCGGCCACAGCCTGCCCTGTGCCGTTTCGGGCCATATCGCTGACACACGGTTAGATCTCGCCGTCCAGCTTGTTTACCAGGCCGCTTCGAAGTCTGCCGGCCTCGTCTCCAAGGTTGGGAACGTCACGGGTATCGCAGCCTTCTATCTGGACCTTGATTATCCCTATCATGCACCGCCCGAGTACGAGCGTTCCGGGTATGTTCGGCTGCTGCTCGCTGGTGTTGGATGTCGGAGGCGCGCCAGTGCTAACATGTTCGACAGCATCCTGGTCACAGATGACGAAGTGGCATGGGCCACGATGACCTTCGATACAGCAACCGCGAAAAAGTTGCATCAGGTGTTGTGGCCACGGCCTCTCGCGCTTGGCTTCTGGGCCTTGGGCTGGGAGGTTGTCAAGCAGACGACGGCTGACTGTGCGCGATACTTTGGTCTTGCCGCCGAAGGGGCCGCCGGTGCTGGCACTGGTCCAAACGTCGCGCCGACTGTGCGTTCGCTAGAATCCCAACTCGCCGATGTGCAGAAGGCTGTTGAACGCATCCGTCAACAAGCGACCAGGCGCCCCGACGAGGTTAAGGACCCTCGATCCATGTCTTCGTCGGGTGCGGGCGCTGCCCCGGCTGCCCCGGCTGCCCCTGATAAGGCTCTCCGGGTCCCTGCCAACCCGGCTGAACGAGGCCACCAGGACGCGCCGGATGGGAAGGGGATATCCTCCTTTCCCGGGCCAGTACAGAAAGCCATCCGGACGTACACGCGCGCGCGCAGGCAAGGGCGGCCGGACCCTCCCCGCGGATGCGTGCATGTCTCGGGCCTCGTCAAACTCGAGACATCCGACGGCTGGCTCACCGTCATGATGGTCGCGTGGTTCAATCCGAAGACGGGCAAATACCATGCGCCGAGTGCAGCATTGGGGCTGCAGAAATGGGAGCTCAAGTCGCGACACCCGCGCCTGCGCTAGTCGGAATGCCCGGCCCTTTGACTTTTTCTCCGGCCCTTTTCCTCACCCCTTAGCATGTATCAGGCGTTTAGTTGCAAGGATTCCCGGTATGGCTATGTCCGCCACGGTGGGCACATTGGGCGTTTTTACCAGGGAAGATACCATAGAAGCATCATGGTTGGACGGACGCGACCAAGGTTTTGGAGTGTGTTATCCAGAGCAAGAGGTTGATTTTACCAGGGCGTCATTGTTTCCACCTTGACGTTGGGAACTTGGCTGCAACCTTTGGTTCCGGGAACCGTCCAGAAATAGCAGACGGCGTAGCTGTGGCATACATAGGCCCGTCCTGCGACGTTTCAACCTCTTTGTCTGGTGTTGCTAGAACAATCGGGCTCTGCGGCCGGAACTGGATGGTGTTCGGTACGGACAAAGACCCTTACAGCGGATTCTCCCATTGTTAGAAAGGCGTACCGCGTCTTATAACTGAGAGTTGATCTTCTATACCGGCATCGACAGCGGCCACGGTCTTCTTCATCCCAAGTTTCCCAGGAAAATACATCCAAAGCCGTGTGCGCGCGTGGTAAGTGACGATTTCATGCGTTCTCCCACAACCGACTCAAGCGGCCACACCCCCC
>MU853405.1:1742145-1754727 GCA_033297235.1 Trichocladium antarcticum
GCCACCCGGTGGAGGCAGCGGCGCCAACAGGATGGCGCGGATCTTGCTCAATATCGGAATCATGGCCGGTTGCGTTGCCGGCCTTCGCCAACTCTTCTTGCACCTTTCAGCTGGCGATCCATACCTCTACTGGTTCCTTTGCCTCTTTGCTTGGCGGTATACACGTCTTCTAATTAACCTAATAGCCTTCTGGTGTTATTCGCCAGCGCCCAAGCCCAAGGGCAAATCCACTTACTCGCCATCAAAGGATGTCACGGTCATACTGCCCACCATTGACCCCGAGGACAGCGGCTTCCTCGAGTGCCTCGAGACATGCGCCATCAACGCACCGGCAAAGATTGTCATTGTGACGGCAGGGGATGATCTCTACCACAAGACGCTCATGGAGGTGCGCCGGTTGAAGGAACGATACAAGCCAACCGAGTTCGCGGTCCACCGGACGCAGGTGGCCAGTAAGCGGGAGCAGGTGGCCCTGGCCGTGCCGCATGTCGACACTGACATCACGGTCATGCTCGACGACCGGGCTTTCTGGGGTCCGCACTACCTCGAAACAGTGCTGCGGCCGTTCGAAGACCCGGCCGTGGGCCTGGTCGGCACAAACAAACGCAGCCGGAGGGTCGATGGCTTGGGGCTCTGGGCCCGGGTCTGGAATATGCTAGGCGCGACATACCTGATGCGGCACAACTTTGAGATCCGGGCCACCAACACCATCGACGGCGGCGTCTTCGTCGTCTCGGCCCGCACCTGCGCCATGCGCACCGCCATCCTGCGGCACCCCGAGTTCCTCCCCGGCTACACCCGCGAGACCTTCTTCTTCGGGCTCTTCGGGCCCCTGAACCCGGACGACGACAACTACAACACGCGCTTCGCCGTGCGCCACGACTGGAAGATCAAGATCCAGTACACCCAAGACGCCCTGATGGAGACGGTAGTCGGCACCCAGCGGCCGAGTGCGGCCAAGTTTCTGGGCCAATGCCGTCGCTGGGCGCGGACAACCTGGCGGTCCAACCTCTGCAGCCTCGTCACGGACCGCAGCGTGTGGCGCTCCCAGCCGTACTGCGTCTACGCCGTGTACCTGACCTCGCTCACTAATTTTGCGGCCGTCACAGACCCGCTTCTCATCTACCTCCTCACCCACTCATCCGCATGCAGCTCCCCCTCCACCGTGGCATACCTAGTAAGCTGGATTTTCGTTTCCAAGCTTATCAAGATCTTTCCTTATTTTCTCGCCCACCCGCAGGACGTGTGGCTGTTTCCCGTCTATTCCGGCTTTGCTTACTTCCACAGCCTAATCAAGCTCTGGGCCCTGCTAACCTTCTGGGACTGCAGCTGGAGCGGGCGGCGTCTGGACAGGATCAGAGTCAGCGCGCCCATCTCTTCCGCCCGCAGCAGACACGCACCGCCAGCCTTCCCCACCAAGTCCACCAAGGCCCCCATCTTCCCACACCGCCCGCTGCAGCATGCCGCGATCCAACCCCTCCGCGCCCGCATCGCAGGCCTCTACGTCAAATGCATCCGCCATGCGGCCCACTACCAGGATCCCACCCTGGCCGAGTTCCAGCGCCTGCAGCAGCAAGTCAAGGGCGACGGCCAGATTGCCGGCGGTTTTCTCCGAATGGTAGACAGTCACGCCGCCGGCGGGCGAGATCAGGGCCATGCGGAGTGCTTCCGCGATGGGGATCTGCGGTTGAGAAGCTGAGGGGTATTGTGAAGGGCGCACGAGTCTGGGGAAGGGACGGTGAAATGGAAGTAGGAAGGAAAAAGGGGGGACGGAGAGACAGGACGACAACAGTTTTAAATGATGGAGACGACGGAAGAGGAGATAATACGATGGTGGGGTAATGTGGGGTGTGTTGGGCATGGCGTCAATGGGTACGGGGATTAGACGGACGGTTGATAGATAACTCCCCCAGCCGGGCTCTGGGTCAAGTTAATAACTTAAAGTTTAATTACTATAGATCATAGAGGGTGGGGTTCAGCAACCACATGAGATGTATATTCAGCATATGTTTACATCCAGTATGGTACATTACAGAACATACATAGGTAGCAACTCCCCTGAGTTGCAAGTACCTCTACCCAAGTTGGAACAACACCTGTTTCATCACATACCCCTGCGTGGCTAGACTTCTGCCCCCAAGGCGAGAAGCGGAGGCGCATGCAGGGCCAGGCAAAGAGCGTAGGAAAGATCAAGGCTACCTGGACCGATGCATCGTGTTTTTCTTTCCCCCTAATCCCAACATCCCGGTATTAATACTATCATGTTTGCCGAGCTCATTCGTGTCATAAGTCATGGAAATCATATACATCATCAACTTCACCAGCCCGGTGCCTTCATACAAATGCACGCAGGTCGTCCATCCCATGGCCGCCCCGTAGCCGGCCGTGTACGCTAATGGGCGCATAGTCGGGCCCGATATCGAATGGCCGCACAATCCATATTGACCGTCGTTTGTGTGTTGGGCCTGAGTTCCCTGTCAGCATTTCCTATCGTTCAAGCCCCTGGTGGTTGCAAGGGCTTACCTTGGTGGGAATGTCTTGGCTCAGCGTGGGGGTGTACCCTCGATGGCGGCACGCTCTTCGCTGCTGTGGCGCTGCCTGGGCTGTTGGACGCGCAAGTGTCCGGCTCGTCAAACATGGAGAGGTACGATTGTGGATTTTCCGACCACCGGTCAAGGTTCTGGGGCTGGAGGTGGGCGACATCGGGACAGGAACTCGGGACTGGTTTGGCGGGCCCTGGGGCCGGTCGTGATGGTGGACAGGGCCACGGAGGGGCCGGTTGATCCCTCCATGCTAGGCCTCCAATCTCCCTTTTCGTAACCCCTGGCGGAGGCCGAACAGGCTCCCAAGTAGCATGCTGCGAATCCCTGTCGGAACCCACGGCATCCGCCCAGACAAACGACTCGGCCTTGTTCCACCTGCTGACGGCCGTGTCGATGATGCGCTGCTCCAGTCCGGTATCCAGCTTGATGCCCAGCATTGACCCGACAAAGATCAAGTGGTGCGCCAGCATCTGGCAGAGGTGCTCCTTCATCGCAAGCCACAGCGTCGGGCTCCGTTGCAGCTCCGGGCCGAGCATCGCGGACGGAAGCGAAGTCGCATGGTCCTCGAGCTGGGTTGCCGCGTAGCCGACTCCCAGGACCGCGCCGAGGACGAGCAGGAAGAGGACCTGACAGGACTCGCGGCCACAACGGGCGAGGAACTGCGGCGTCAGGACTCGGTCCAGGCGCTTGATCAGGCGACACCCCGATATCTGGCCGGCGGCGCCGAGGTCGTGAGATGAGATGCTCTTGTCCCCCCGCCAGCCGCCGTGGGCGAGCGAGGCGACAAGCAGAAAGCGGCGGAAATCGGCCATCAACCCATCCGCCCCGGCGGTTTCCTCTTGAAATTGCAGTCCGAGCAGACTCGAGCAACACAGGCCGACAAGGCCGCCGTTGGGCAGGTGGAAGTCGGGGTCCGTGAGCCAGGATGCGATTGTGGCGTTGAAAACGGCCGGGTCTGAGTCCAAGGAAAAGCGGGCGTGGGTGGCGATCCTGGAGAGCAGGCCGCTCATGACGCCCATGAGCGTTTCGATCTGCATATCTGCGGCGCCTCCAGCTCGCGAGGACAAATCAGAAATGTTGGCGTCGGCGAACCTGGTCCTCACTCCTCACGCAGTAACAAAAGGCGAGGACCCGACGTCCGACTGCAGGCAAGGCGGGCACGGGTTTCCGAGCGAGCACTAGAGCCGGGGCATGAGAGGGGTTCATCTTGTATATTGCCATGCTACGAACCTGTATGTTCAGTATCCGGCACCGCAAACATGCGCCTGGCCGGCGAACTCGGCGGACCTTTTCCTTTTCTTCAACCGCGAAGACTGAACTGGGGTCGTGAACGTCGGGGTCGATCACCCGCGTGGGAATGTTCTGTAGATGTTGTTGGCAACCGAACGTGGAGAGCGGCCAGATCGTGGTCATGACAAAGGAAGTCAGCCATTATATTTGACTACGGGCCATCCCGGCTTAGTGCCGGTAGTTCGACAATCGGTGTGGCGACGTTGGGTTTCGGACCGGGTGAGCTGAATGCTGGACAATGCAGAGACATTCTGGAAACCGGGCTTCTGGTACGCCCCCACTTGGTGTGGTCAATATCATGGTCAGTAGCACCATCCAGAGCCTGCCAAGCTGACGGTTGCATGGTGTTGGGCTGGGCAGGGGCTCCCTCGGCCATCACCAAACTGTTGTGCTTTGGGAAATGGCGTTCTTGGCGGGGGCCCCTCACGGCGGGTTCTTTGTTTCTGGCAAGAGGCCAGCTGAAACAGCCAGAAAATACCCTAACCCTCACTCTTCTGTGGGGCCAACACTAATTTATCTGCAGCGCACGCTCACCGGCGCATGGGCCATGTGCATTTGTGCATGCACAGTTGGGCCTTGCTTTTTGCTAGTCGCTGACTCGGGCCAATCGGATGTCGAGACTGCGTTTGACCAAGCTGAAAATACAAGTGACACTGGGTCCCACCCTCCTTGGCCAGCTGAAAATCGGCAGTTTCCGCTGTTCTGGAACGTCGTTTCCTGCGTTTGCCATGTCGCCATAATTCGACCAGCGCCGGAGTGGCTGCAGCGGCTAGGTCGCCCATATCATGCACGGTTCCCACTAATTACCATGGCGTCACGGCAATCCACGCACCGACAAAGTACTGACATTGGAGCTGGAAATCCAGGACCGCAACGCTTCTCGGAGAATGGCCCGCACCTGAGCCAGCACCAGCAGAGGCAAGACATTGCCGAGTCCAAGCGCTCCATGCAGATTCCGTTGTGGCCTGGGTACATGTACGGATACCCGCCAATTGCCTTCGATGCCTTCAGGATTCGGGCCCAGGACCGAAATGGCTCCGTCGATTGCTTGGTCGTGGGGCGTATCCGATTCGGCGACCCAAACCTTCCGTTCTCCACACGACCGAAGAGCCCAAACCAACATGGCATTCGAAAAGAACACGGCGATGGCGCTGTTGCGGCATTGCAGAATCGGGTTCTGGCAAGGTCACAGGGTGCTCCATTCTTTTTCTGGGATTCGTTAGTAAAACTAGGCCATGGCCCTGCGGAACCTGTCGCTCGCGCAAACATGGCTGCCTGGGCCTTTCCCGACATCGTTAGGTAATATCTGACAACCCCCCTTTTAGACGGTTTCCCAGACTCCAGCTCCATCAATCCCATTCTTCCTTGTCTTGTTCTCTGTGCCCGAGACCATGGCCTTCTCGCTCGAGGCTATGGACAAAGGTTTTGCGTCACCGACTCCTCGGTCAAGTCGCCCCACGACGAGACAAAGCCGGACTCCACGGGGGGAGTTCCAGAGTGCAGACGCTGGATGGTTGTCTACTTTTACTCCAGTATCGTTAATCCCCGTGCATGGAATGGCATTGGTGGTCCACTGTGTTTGACTAGACACGGTGGCTGTGACAGGCCACGAAACTTCTGCTACTGTTCTCTCAAGCTGCCACCGCTCAGTCCACATCGATAACCACAACAAGAGGTCATGAGCGGGATTATTACAAGGCCCCAAGCCTTATCTCATTGGTATCGAGGTATCATAGCTAACAACCTAAACAGAAAATGCAAAGGGGTATAACGGTTGTGTGCTGCTGCATCGAGAAGGCCATCCATATGGGCCGACCAACTCTGACACCTAGCAAGCGTTGCCTGGGCAGGCGATATTGGAGCCGTAGGTCCCGCCGTCGACGCCCGCAAGCGTGAGAATGGCACCAACGACACCACCGAGACCCTCGCCGGCAATGAAACCTAGACACAGGAACGCGGTTAGCCAGGGGCAATGACGCGATACGAATGCAGGGGCGGCACTTACCAGCAGCAAGGGCGTAGCCGTAGAGGTCCCAGGTCCTCATGTTGTACTTTTTCCAGAGCGCGGCAATGATGGCGCCAAGAAGCGCCGCATTGGCGAACACGGGGGCGGGGATGACCCACGACAGCGCGATGGCACCCCAGTTGGGCAGCCACTGCTGGTACTTCTCGCGCTCGCCTTGCATCCAGTAGTGGCGGACCACGACCTGGATCATGGAGACGACACCCATGACGATGGCGAAGATGCCGCTGGTCAAGGGGATGCTGACATCCGGGTCGGTAACGGCCTGCGCGACGGCGGCCCACGCCGACACGGACGGGACGGCAAAGGGGCATTTCGGCCCGTTGTCGGACTCGCCCTCCCAGATGCAGGGGTAGGCCGACGTGAAGAGCACAAACAGGCCCGGGCCGAGCCAGACGGAGACGAAGCAGCCGATGGCCTGAGCGACCCACTGCTTGATGGGGGGCGTGCCGATCAGGAAGCCGGTCCGGAAGTCGCTCACCAGCGCGGTGGCAACGTCGGCACCGCCCGAGGCCAGGGCACCGGCGGCGAGGTTGAGCTTCTGGGCGTGCGCGATCGTGTAGTGGCTGCCGGATGTGGCGCCGCCAAAGATGAGCTGCGACGCCTTGGAGGCGGCCGTGAGCGGGGTGGTGTCCGTGACGGCGCCGATCTGGATGGCAAGGAAGGAGAAGAGGAAGGAGAGGACGATGGCGAGGATGGTCAGGCCCGGATGCATCTCCCACTGGAAGTGGAAGATGATCATGCCCATGACCAGAGTCACAAGGAGACCCAGGCCCCACATCCAGTTCTTGACCTGCTGCGCCTCCGGGAAGGGGTCCTCGACCGTGTCGGCGGTCTTGGGCTTGGGGGCGCCGTGCTTGGCGAAGAAGGCGCTCGTCTTGCCGCGCGCCACCAGCGTGTTGTTGATGCCGCTGCAGCTCTGGTTCCAAAGCGACTTGGCGCCGGCCCAGATGGCCTTGTACTGCACGAACAGCTCGGCCATGGAGGAGCACACCATGACCATGACGCCGGGCCACAGCAGCCAGTACCGCGGCGACGGCGTCACCTTGCCGAGGTTCTTGAGCGACGCGAACGAGTACAGCCCGTCCCACTTCGGGTCGCCGTCCGAGATGTCGATCCCGATGCACTCGCCATAATGCACCAGTGTGGGGCCAATGATGGCCCAGGCCATGACGGACCCGGCAAACATGGAGATGGCGGGGTTCAGGCCGATCAGGATGCCCGAGCCGATGAAGGCCGGGGTCCATTCGAAGTACCAGCCCCAGGACTCAATGTTCAGGGCCCAGCTGGTGTAGCCGCTCCAGATATGGATCCAGGTGAAGGGGTGCCAGTCGTACAGGATGCCGATGGCATAGTAGGATCCGACGCGATGGACAATGGCGGCAACAAAGCAGTACATGAGGCACTTGAGCTTCTTGACGGCGTCGACGCCACCGGCAGCGCCGGCGTGCATGGAGCGGATCGTCAATGCGACGGCCGTCGGGGTGGGGAACAGGAGCTTGAGCTCACGCGCCACTTGAATGATGAAGAACTTGCGCAGCGGGGTGACGTAGAACAGGCCGATGAAAGAGGCGACGATCGTGATGGTGAAGATGGCGCCGATGTCGTCCTTGGGCGAGTGGCCCTCGCCCATGACGCCGAGGCGGTACATGGCCGGGATGGCGGCGACAAAGATGCCGCCAGTGCCTCCGGCACCGGTTGCGGCGGCCTGGACGATCGAGTTCTCCTGGGGACCGAAGTAGCCGCCGATGATGGGGAGCTTTCCGCCGGTCCGCTCGAAGAACTTCAAGATGCCGTAGCCAAAGATGGCGCCGAAAATGTTGGCGCTGAAGGTGAAACCAGTCTTGAGACCTGCGCAAGCATCAGTGCCGGTCTTTTTTGCAACCGCGGAAGTCGAGTTGGCAGGGCAGACTCACCGAGGTACAGGTTGGATGCGCAAACGAGCGAGCCGAGGATGCAGCCGACAACGACAGCGCGGATGGTCACGATGTCCTCTTCGTGGGGGATGTTGGCATCCATGAGCAGCGGCCGGTAGAGGTCCTCCTCCTCCTCCGCCATCTCGGATTCAGCCTTGTCGACCGAGACATTGTGCGCCTTCATGTCGGCCGCGGGCTCGTAGGCGGGCTGGGCTTCGGAGAAGGGCCGGACCGCCCCCTCCCGTGCGGTTTCGACCGCGTGTTTTTCGTCCATGGTGAGAGACAAACTCCCAGTGGGGGACGTTGCCTAGAAAGTGTTGGATTCCGAGTCAGATGGGGTGACGAGACGACTGGAACGAGAAGCCAGGATCGGCGAGACGTGTGGAACGCAGCATGTATTTAAAGTCGAGTCGCGGTATTGCGCCAGGTCCGAGAGAGGCAGGTTTAGTGAGAGCTGGTCGTAACCACGCCGTTGGTCGGCGCGTCGGTTTGGTGCGACTGGGGTCCAGTCCGAAAGCAGAATGTGTTTCTGCGCTTCGGCCGCGGTCGTTATCATCCGCTTGCCACCGACAGGCGGCAAGCTTTCCCAGGCCTGTCACTACACCGTGCCCACCATTGCGCCGTGATAAGGCATCGGATGAAAACGCTCTGCCGGGAAAGTGTCCGGCATGCGACGAGCAAGCAGACAAACCTAACATTGAGTTTGGGTGGAGCCGGGTCCCGCGACGCTATCCATGCTGTGCCAAGCATGAGCCCTGCGGTCGGCCGTCGTTTGATTCGTCGCGACCAGCGATGCAGCCAGATTAGGCAGGTCTATGGCGGCCTGTTCCCGAGACGCATCGAAGTTGCCGATCTAGCGAGTGCCTCGTGCGTGTGGGGTATTCTACAGTTGCCTCTCCCGATCCTCGGGCAAGCCAATATTCGTACCAGCTGGTATCTAGAGGTATGTACGCACGGGGCAAACTGAGGTTGCTAAAATTGGTACATTCTGCGGCCTACAGATATGCCATGATAACAATGGGAACGGTGTCCAAGCTTGATACATACATATGTACATGTAGCTCAAACTCTCGCAATCTCAGTGCGAGCTGTTGTTGGAGGCCAGCATACCGACAGATATCGCCGTGCTCGGCACAGTGTCATTCCGCACGGTTAAAGTCTATTTGCTGCCGGGAATCGATTGCTGATTGGCCGTGAGCCCGGCTTCCAGGGACGAAGAAGGCAGGTTGACGGCGTCGGTCCGCAGAAGCCAGCCACCAAGCCGGGAACAGCAGGAAGCTTGGCCGGCCTCGCAGGGGGGTCGGGTCTGCCCCGCTCTCGAGAAGCGTGACATGGGCGACTAGGCGACCGATTCCAGATCCGAGACCCACCCGAAAACGGCACTTCAGGCGTGTTGCACTTTTTTCAACAAAATTGACAGGATCCCAAAGGGCGCGCGCAGACTGTCGAATCTCGTGTGTGCCATCCAGAACCCCGGAGTAGCCCGCAGCGATCAGACAAGAGTCGCGTGGCGAAACACCTTGGGACTTCGCAAAGGGCACAGCGTGGCGATTCGCCTCAGTAGGCATGTCGTCGAGTCTGGGAGGACTGCACAACTAAGTTGTGCGCAGGTGCCCGATACCGCTCGCGATACCATCGAACCACCGCATCACGCACCAACGAGTACATCCCTCGCCCCATTTGCAACCTCGAGCTCCCTATTCAAGAAAAACTCTAGACGAGTCCAATGCACACACCATGGGCTCTATTGAACGGGGCCCACAGTGATCACCGCCAAACAGGCAGGTACGCAAACTCCGCACGAGGCTAGACCTGCCCAGGCTCTTGGGCTCAAGCCGGGATACCATGTGATCGCTCTCCCACGGCCCACCACATTGCACGGGGTCAGTACAGAATCACAGGACTCACCACCGAGCCACTATGCCACTGTCTGAGAATGTCGGCTCACGCATGGCAGGCACCGTGGCGTTGCATCGCCGCAAGCTAGTCTCAATGATGGATTGCCATTGTCACCTGAGACATCTCATCGGTCTCGCTAGCATACATCGCATTGTGGGCGGCGACTGGAGTGTAGGTCCACATGTGAAGCCGTTGGAATGCGACTTACCGTCGCCCTTTTTCAGCCTCAACACTCCCTCTTCAGATGCTGCATCCCTATTTGTCCGCTCTTACCTACCGTGCAGTCTTCCGCAGTCTGATAACACTCCAACCATGATTGGTCCTGGGGCAAAAAGAAAGACTTGCCGTTATTCCCGGCAGAGGAGCTTTTGCTATTTGCCATCAAGCACCTGCCATTCCAGGCGTTGGCTCTGAGGGGGCCACCAACGCCGACGCCTCGAGACCAATCGCAGACTGGGCCCGCCAACCGAGTCTCCCCATCCACCCACAACCAGGAGAGTCCATAGATGGACGCGGGGAGGCGGGATGGGCTAACGTCGCAGTGGTCTTCAACTCTTCAACCCCAACCCCAGGGTCCACCGGGGTTTGCTCCAGGAAAAAGCTTGTCTCCTGCCATTTCTGCACCAGTGTGTGTACTCGCTAATTCATATTGAAATCACTAGCGCTGGAATTCCACAGCTTGATTTCTCGGCTGGGACCTCCCTCGGTTGTCAACAAAATAAAAGCGCTCCAAGGCCGGTCTTGGACCCAACATCGTGGTGCCGAAGGTTGTGGGCCACCCAGATTCTGTGTCACCATCTTGTGCCAAGCGATGCGATCCGATACCTGGTTGGGTACTGTGACCACAGATAGCACCTAACTTACCATGGCAGACGCTGAGTCCATAGGTAACCCGCTTGACTCTCAACGCGGTGCCCAAAAGATAAACAACTACTGGGAGACTTGGTTGGGTACCGAGTGACCCAAGATATCGGGCCATGACTTTGCGGCTGTTCTGCCTGTCCCTGTCTACCCTCGTACCCATGATCAAATTTGTTGGTTCCAATGGCACAGAACAACAAGGAAAAGGTCAGTCCGGGTTGATTGAACAGTTGCATTCCCCTTCTTCAACTCCCTCCTCCCATCTATATGCCCCGTTCAATTGCCACCCATGATTGATTGACATGGCAATCCAAGCGCGCGCTTGTCTCATGTCATAGCTGCAGTAGCCCTGTTTGGTCACGATTTCCATCTTGCTGGCGGATCCGGGTCTGCAATCAGCTGTCTACGTAAGCACGGCCCGAAACTGCTTCACATCATACATTATTTGACGCGAAACGTTAAGTCATCCAAAGCATGAGCCTAACAAACCGGCGCAACGACTGGCAAGGTTGCGCCGTTTGAAGCCACGGGCTTTCGGCCGTTTCACTTTCCGTTGCCCCTTCACGGCCGAGTCCCCGTCTGGCCGATCTGCCACGACTTGTATCATTCCATACTCCAATATGGCCACTTTCCAGCCAAGTACCTAAGGAAACCGGTGTATGTAAACATTCTTCGCTGGAAATCATGCTCTCACATTACCAAGCCGGTTACTGATTTGGAGCCGATGACCATGGGTACAGCGAGAATGTCCCTGCCACCAAAAATGCCATACGGTGACCGCAGGAGCCCCGGAGAGCGGTTTCTATTCTGGGGCCTCATTTGCTCAGAAAGTGCCTTCCCTGGCAACGGGTGGCTCTGCTAGGTAGGTAGTACCATAAGGCGCCACCGCACTCTGGGAAAACGGTCTTGGCGACAATCCCTAGATACTAACAGCGTTTTGTACTAAAGATTATCTTAGTATTGTTTTTAGCCGACCGAGTTTTGTACGTAAGATGGTCTTATACTACCTAGAGCATTTTCGAATCAATTGGATCTTGCTGGCTAAGATAGTCTTGCTTATGAAATATCTTAATTAGCTAACCGTCTTCAACTATAAAAACAGTATTACGTTCAAAACGCTCACCGCCTTACGTAACGGCCCTATTGGCTAAAACAGTTTTGCTTATAAGACTGCTAATATAGCTATTTTAGCTAATAGAGGCTGTTTTCTAGAAGCAAAACGGTCTGTAGCTCGTAGGATCGTCTCTTTCTATGGAACTGTTTTTACACTAAAAGAATCTCTAGGTTAGAGACAGTAGTTATAGTAGGAGACGTAATTGATAGATCGATCTAGCAATTACCGCCTAGGCGCGCGCCTATACCTGCCCGCGCGCCCGTACCCGCCCGCGCGCCCGCACCCGCCCGCGTACCCGCGCCCGCCCGCCCTCCTGCCTAGCCTAGCTATAGAGAGGATAGTATATATATATCTGACTTAGTAATAGGGTAGTCGGACTAGTAGAAGTTAGAGTTATATAGAGCTCGCTACGGTTCTAAGTTAAATAGGTTTAGTTAGACAAGTTGGCGCGGTAGCAATTAGGATATTAACTTACTAAAATAGTACAATCCTCTAACGGCCTGCCCTAGAAGCTAATGTTAGCGCTAGAGTGTAAAAAGACCTTAAAGTAGGAAGATAGGTAGATAACTTACTTAACTACTAAGTAGAAACACTGCTACTGCTTAGTTCGGTTAGGATTATCGTTTAGCTAGGGAACTGTAAAAATAAAATGTTAGTTTTTAACGTTACGAAGATTTTGTACGAGGGTAGGAGGACTTATTTGGTCTGTTATTACGTAGGCGAAACCTATAAGCGTTAGGCGATAGGAGGACTGTTAGATCTAGTACAATTAGCTACGTTCGACTAGACTAGGTATGAAAATACTATACCTTTATACAACGTTAGGAAGGCATTTAGCGACAGGAGGATCGACGGATCTAGTACAATTAGCTACGTTCGACTAGACTAACTATGAAAATACTATACCTTCATACGACATCGGGAAGGCATTCAGCG
>MU853405.1:1754737-1827197 GCA_033297235.1 Trichocladium antarcticum
AAATACTACACCTTTATACGACGTTAGGAAGGTATTTAGCGATAGGAGGATCGACGGATCTAGTACAATTAGCTACGTTCGACTAGACTAACTATAAAAATACTATACCTTTATACAACGTCGGGAAGGCATTTAGCGACAGGAGGATCGACGGATCTAGTACAATTAGCTACGTTCGACTAGACTAACTATAAAAATACTATACCTTTATACGACGTCAGGAGTAGAATACTCAGCTAAATGAAGTAAATATCGTAGTTAATATATATAAACGAGCCCTTCTCTATCTGTAGAACCATCCAGATACGATTAATCCTAATATATAGGAGCCTAATGATCTTACGCCGCTCTGTAATTTAGTAGATTAGGCATTCGAGAATAAATTCCTTCTATGGAAAGCTGGTTTTAGCCTCTATATAAGTAACTACTACAAAGAGATATATAGTACTAGTAAGGAGGAATATAAAGATGCTATCGAGTCGTACAATCGCTATAGTGTCCCTATTATAGCTAAGGACATAGATAAAATTACCGACTGTAAAAACCCTCCTAGTTAATACTTCCCTAGGATATAATATTGATCAGCTTATTTTCGGTATACAAGAGGAATAGCTACCTACCTGATTCTAAACGATAGCTTTTCCGCCTATTGGAATTTGCTCCTCCCCTATAATATAACTAACGGCCGGCGGTAGTCTTTCGCAAGCGCTACCTGAAGCAGTTATGAAAAATGCTCGTCCTAGGTTAGGCTACGTACCCGAAGTAGAATATCCCTCTAGCTTTTAATGTATATTGTAGATAGACCGTATAGCATAAGCGGTTGTTAGTAAAGCGGATTAGTAGTAACTTCGAGTATTAAGCAATCCTCGTTAGTTTCTAGATCCTTACTATAGTATAGGTTGTATATTACGGCTAACGTAGGATAGTTACGCTAGAGAGTGTAAAATATACAATAAATATCTGGAAATCGGTCTTCGAAGCAGCTAGTAAAGGCAAACGACACAGCCTACCGTTTATTTTCTCGGTTAATAAGCGTCGGCGTAGGATCGCGATTATTCGTTACTAGAATATCGCGGATATAGTCCCTAAGTATAAAATTAGTAGAAGAACAATAACTTTAGTAGCGATTTCTCGATCGATTACTTATACTTTATCTCGCTAGTAAATATAAGTATCAAACGATAGCTATATTTAGCGTTGTCCGCTAGTAAATGTAGAATTTAGTAGATATTTGGTAGGCCCTTTATCTTTAGGTACTTGTTGGACCTTTGCTCGTATAACTTACGTTATCGGGTTGTTAATGTAATAGAAATCACTGACGGTAGCGGAGGTAGTAGGATTAAGGTCGCTAGAGCAACTGTGAAAACTAACTAGCTAGGAAATGCCGCTAACCTTGTAGCCACTGCTAGTAGCGGAAGCCGACTCTTAGCCCTAAGCCTCTAAGTGTTAGTTTTCTATTTCTTTTCCTCGCTTCGGTTTGCTACCTGTCTTTTCGCTTTACTAAGGACATAGAAAAGGAACTATATAGCCTTTCGCCTGTAGATAGTAACACTAGAGAACTACTTTAATAGCTTAGTAACGTTTCTGCCAAAGATTACAAGGACTAATAGTATAAAACTCTAGAATGCTATAATAACCTAGTCGGACGCTTTAATAGTAGCTAAGTTATAGGAAAACTAGGTAGATATATCGAGGAATTAGGGCGCGAAGTGGACAAGAAGCTTATAAAGATCGGGTCGGATATAATAAGGCTAAAGCTAGTAGCGGAGAATAATAGGCGTAAGAACTGAACTCCGGGTATATTCATTTATCTTGTAAGAGCCTCGATATGTCTTAGGGTTCTATAGACTAGCCTATCTAGGAGGGAATATAAAATTCTAATAGACTTTAGCAAGCTTATTTCGGGCTAACTTAAGGAGGAGGCTATCTAGTATAAATAACGTATCTAGTATTATATAGGCGATACTAGCAAATTCGGAATAGGTAGTGTTAATTAGCTAGGATCGAAGAATATCTAGAGCTAGGAAAAGTATAGTAAGGTTAGCTATTAGCTCTTTACTATAGACAATACTAAGCCTCTTCTCTACCTCTTCCTTTGCTCGTTTAGAGGAGAGCCTATAGACAAACGTAATATTGTCTAAATACTATATATAGTACCGGCCATTGTTAATAGTATTATACTCTAGGTTCAACCGTTAGTCGATAGGGATATTGTAGTTCTAACAAGGGAGGAGTACTTAGTAGCCTTTCGCGCTACTTAGCTTGGCCTAAAAGGGTATATTACCTATAATATAGGCAACGAAGCTATAAACGAAGATATTGCAATTCCTAATTCGAAGCGTTCTCCTAGAGTCCAGGCTCCTTATATAAAATAACGAGCGGATAATGTCGCCGAGATCGGTAGTATATAGTCCAAGTGTAAGTAGGAAAATTCCTTCCCTCCTCCTACGGAGCTATTCTTCGAAGAAAAGCCCTATAAGGTAAAATCCTATTGTTACCTAGTATATATTATTATATAGACTAAACGCGTCGTAGAAGAGAGCCTAGGGTAAGAATAGCTTATTAGGCCTAACGAAGTTAGCGATAATTATATCCTACCCTTAAGGTTAGCTTCTAATCTCGAGCTTGGCGCGATAAGGCGAAGTCAAGCGTACTAGTCTAGGTTTGCTAGTAGTAGCGTCGAAAACATACCGGATAATAAATAGGCTTGTTAAAGGTTAGTAGTTAGAATCGGTAGTGTTGAAGTTATAGTTAAGAACAACCCTAGGGATATAACGGGAAACGTTGCTTAGGTAGTATAAAAAATCATTATTAATCTCTATTACTAACTCTACTAACTTAAGGCTAATACTAGCCGAAGTTATACTAGTTATTGCTATATACTATTCGACTAGGAGATTAGATGTCCGAAATACCCGCTAGATTTTTATAACTACGTTCTAAAGGTACCCTATAGTTCCGTCAACGCTATAATACTATACTCTTCCTATATAGTAATGTCTATACCGGTCTAATATATAGGGATATACTAGCCTGTTAGACGTACACCTCTAGTAGATAAAGTCTAACGGGAGTATCGGACTACTATCGGTATACTAGAGGAACCTCCCGCTAGTTAACCGCACGCTTTCTCCCTACTACTACGCTTACTAGGGCTTGGTAATAAGGCCCTTAACGATTTAGGTAAACCTATAATATACCTTGTCCGAGATTCTAGCTAAGCTAAGGAGGTTTATAGCTAGATTCTCTATATCGAACGCTAATACTATTATATCTAGACAAGTCCTTAACCCCATCTAGATCTGATCTAACTTAACTGTCGATTGTTATAGTAGGGACAAAGGGAGAACGTTTCTTAGCTATTGTAATAATATATCCTTCCGCTAGGGAATAGACTAAAAGTTATCTAAGGACGTTACAAGCTAAAGGACCTTAAGGAGCTAGGAATAAGCGGCTCGAGATATATTATGCTTCTTCTCCTACAACGTAAATATAAGTATAAATAGGGATATATTGAGCCGCTTAGGCGTATAGTAGATTAGTTGTAAAAACTCGGAATCTTCGTTTTCTAAGAGCTCTATCTAGTTAACACTATTACCTTATAGCCCGGATCCTAGCTCTATCGGGTTATTAAACCTGACATCTTCTTGTATCTCTAGCGGGGAGAGGTTTTCAAGGAGCTTAAAAGGAGGTTCATTAATTGGCAGTGCTATATGCTCGCTATGCTCGGCTTCCGCAAGCTTATCCCGGATGTTTTTCATAGTTGTTAAAGTATTAGAGATAGCTAACGGCTACTTAGCGATTCCGCTTAGTTCCTAGTTAACTGGAATGTCTAGTGGAAATTCGATTCTATCGTCAAACTTAGTATTATACAACCAATCTTCGACAGGGCCAATTCGCTCTGCTCGATCTTCTTCTTACGTCTATATCGCCTTAGCTTCGGCGTTAACTTCGGCTTCGGTATCCTTCTAGCGCTTCTAGGTAATAGCGAACTCGTTTAGATCCTTAGGTAGCTACTTAGGGACTTCTAGTTGCAATTTAAAAGAGCGGTCTTCGTCAGTAACGCGCTATATATTTTCTTAATATTACTAGTTACAATAGAAAAATAAGGTTTGTGTTAAATTGGTAGAAGTTTTATAAAAGAGATCTTAGTTGTATGTAGGTTCGATATTTTAAAAATTTATCGCTCGCTCCTTCCTATATCGTTACTTGCTTACCTAGAATTACATCGCATTTTCGCATATCCCGCCTACTATAGTTCTTCTTTTCACACTCGATTAGATACTACTACAATAGCAAAAATACACCAGGCCTCCTATTATTAACGACTATAGCTATAAGTATAACCCTAGCAAATTTCACACTAAACCTAGAGTTAAAGGGCACGCCACCTAGCTCCTAAGTGTCCAGGATTACAGACATACAGGGCAATGATCAAGCTAGCGCTCAGGGCACCGCCCTAAGCGACATAAGAGGGGCCGGTAATAACGACGATAACGACGAGCTGTTCGTTAGTAATAGGGCCGCGCCGGTTAGTAACAGGGCCTCGCCGGTTAGTAACGGGGCCGCGCCGGTCAGCAACAGGGCCGCGCCGGTTAGCAACAGGGCCGCGCCGGTTAGCAACGGGGCCGCGCCGGATATAGTAACTACTATAGTTATATATATCCCCGATAAGATGCTAGACCTTACTACATTTATATAGTAGCTTTAGGTACCAAGAGACTACTTTTCGCCTTAACAAGCTAATAGCTAAATAATTTTTATAGTAGTAGCTCCAGACCGAAGCTAGAACAACGTAGCGAGTAGATGTAACGGTCGTATACAACAAGGTTGCACAACAGTGCAACCTTCGTGGGAGCTCGCGAGGGCTGAAGGCTCTGCGCGGCGAGCTCCACCTAGTGTGGAGCCACGCTCCTCTAGCTACAGGGTGCTCAGCCAACCACATAGTATGGCATATGACATGGCACATGACACAGGCTATGCCTGTAACACTACCCTCCCTCTCTAAACAAGCCCCCTATATAAAAAAATAGCCCCCTATCCTAGGTGCTCGCATCTAGAGTCAGAGTCACCTTAGCGCCTACCCTAGCGCTGCGCCTTCCTTCTCCGCGTCTACGATAGCGGGCCCGGAAGCTCGGGGTACGTATCGTAGAACTCCTAGATAGCGTTATTATAGCCGCGTAGATCCGTTGCAGGTTACTAAGTTAGGTTATTATAACCTTCCTACTTGACTTAGTACTACTAGCGACCGTTCGCCGCCTTGCCGAACCCTACGATCCTCTCGAACCTCTACTTTACTACGTCTTCGCCTTCGTTAGTCTGTATAACTACGCGCCTACAGTTAGCGCTTATATCGTCGTTAACCCTCTCTTAGCTAGCTAGCCCCTACCCTAGGTAGCACCTTACTCTCGAGACGTAGAACGTAGAGAAGATCGTTATATTCGCTAGGAGCTTTAGAGTTACCGCGTATAACGAGGCCTTTGTAACCTCGAACGGGCCCTCCTACCGCGGCGCGAGCTTTACAGTTAGCCTACTAGTCTTATAGTTCTATATATTAAGTATTGCCCTATCGCTAACGCGGTACTATAGCGTATCCTCCCTATAGCGGTTCGCGTTCTGTTTATAGCGGTCCTATAACTACTTTGCTAGCGCCGTAACCTTCCTAAGGATCGCCCTAAAGCGGTCCGCGAGCTTAGATACCTAGAAAAACTCCCGCTTCTACTACTCCGAGATGTTCGGTAGGTATAGCTTCGACGGCTCTACGCCTATCCTAGGGTTGAAGCTATAATTCGCGAAGAACGGTAATACGCCTGTTATCTCGGAGACTATATTGTTCCCTATAAACTCCGCTAGAGGGAGCTAGTTAACCTAGTTATTCTACGCCTAGTCGATATATAGTTGTAGGTACTACTCTAGTTCTACGTTAATCTACTCTATCTAGCCGTTTGTCTAGGGGTAGAACGCTAATAAGGGTTTTAGGGTAATTGTAAGGCGCGCCGATAGTACCCTTTAGAACCCTAAAACGAACTACGTACCTCTATCCGATACAATTGTCTCCGGTACGCTATAGAGCGAGTATACGCGCTTAATAAACTAGTTAGCTAGCTCGTCAGCCTCTAGTATCGCCGTCGTAATAAAGTGGCGTATCTTTATAAGCCGGTTAACTACTACTACTACGTACCTAAACTCCTACCCTCTTTGTTTATATAGTAGGAGCGGTATAATATAGTCTACTAATATATCTTACTATAGCGCTAATAGTAGCGGGAGTAGCTTAAGGAACCCTATAGGCTTCGAGCAGGGGTTCTTTGTCTTAAAGCATAGTATATAGGCTCCTACGAACGTCCTTACTAATACGTTTATCCCTAGCTACTAGTAGACCCTATTTATTAGGTCGAGCGTCTTTGTCCTCCCTAGGTACCTGCTAGGCCCTAACGCGTATATCTAGTAGATAAGCTATAAATAGAGCTCTATATCGCCCGGGTCGATTATTAGCCTACCGTAGTAGAATACCCTACCCGAGACTAACTTACACTCGGCGAACGGTACTCTTAGCTCCCGCTTGATCTTGCTTAGCTAGGCGCGTACCTTCTAGTTACTAAGCGCCTCTACTACGTTTGCTATAAACGGCGAGGTTACGTAGCTCTCTACAATAAGGTCGTTAGCGTAACGTAAAACGTCAAGGCTAAAGAGCTCTAGTATCTCGCCTAGTAGCTTAGCGTTATATTTGCTACTAAAGGTCTCTAGGTCGAACTTGCTCGGGTCGATCAGGGGGTGCCGCCTATTCCGTAGCCTATTATCTTTAACGTCTTTTAGTATAAACTCTAGCTTCCTGCTAAGCGCGTTAGGGCGGCCGTTTGCCGTGCCTAGGCGGTAAATAATCTAGAAGTTAAAGCGCGACAAGAACTCCGACTAGCGTATATAGCGTAGTAATAGCTGCTTCGTTATACCGAAGGTCTATAGGTTCTTATAATCTATAATAATATCGAACCTTTTAGCTATACCTTCAAGCTCGGGGCGCTATTCCTTAAGCGCTTTAACGATCGTAAGAAGCTCCTTGTTATAGATATTATAGTTACACTTGGCTATAGTATACTTCGCTAAGAAGTAAGTAACTAGATATAACTTACCGTTATCCCCCTCCTATAGTAGCGCTCTACCTACTAACTAGTCTAACGTATTAACTTCTACTACCGCTTGCTTCTCCTAGTTATATATCCGTAGTGCCGGTGCCGTAATAAAGTATACCTTTAGGCGCTAGAAAGCCGCCTTATACTACTCGGACTACTCCTAGTCTACCGTCTTCTTTGTAAGCTTGTATAGCGGCCGTACGTAGCTCGAAAAACCTTGTATAAATCGGCAGTAGAAGTTTACGAACCCTAAGAACTACTAGAGGTACCTCCTTATCTCCGGAGCCTCCTAATTACATACCGCTTTAACCTTATCTAGGTCTATCTTAATACCCCCGGGCGTAATAATAAGCCCTAGGTACTTCGTCCGCTTCGTATAGAATTCGCACTTGTCGATATCTACCTATAGGCCTACGTCAATCATACGCTTTAGTACCTTCTTAACTTACTTAATATACTCCTCGAGCGTACTAGAGTAGACTAGGATATTGTCTAGGTACACCGTTACGTAGTTATCTAGAGCGTTATAAAGGATATCGTTTATATAATACTAGAAGGTAGCAGGCGCGCCCTATAGGCCGAACGGCGTAACCAGCGTCTTATATAGGCTAAATCTTATAATGAACGCTATAAGCCACTTATAGCCTAGCGCTATATATACTCGGTTGAACGCTACGATTACGTCGAGCTTCGTAAAGATCTTCGCCTTATAGATAGAGTCCAGGGTCTCCTAGATCAGTAGGATAAGGTACCGGCTCTTTAGCGTCGCGTTGTTAATACTATAGTAGTTAACGTAGATCCTAATGCCTCCGCCTAGCTTCTAGGCTATAAGGATAGACGACAAGGCGCTTAAGCGTAAGGGCTGGATAAACCCTTTCGTAAGGTTGTTATCGAGCTAGCGCTTTAGTATACGTAGCTCTATCGGCAACATCGGGCGATTCCTTAAGTACGGGACTATACTCCCTAGGAGTAGCTTGATCCTATAGTTATATATACGGTAGGGGGGTAAGATATTAGCGTCCTATAGGATAAAGGCGGCTACTAGGTCTTAGTATTCCTTCGGTAGGCGCGCCTTGATCTCGTCTAGAGTAGGCGCTAGTCTATCTACCTTATCGAAGAACTTCTTAGAATCCTCCTCTATAATCTTATTAAGCTTCTTATCCCTTTTAGCAAGCGCGTCGATAAAGCTATAGAACCTTACTAGGAGTATCGACTTCACATACTCTAGTATACTCTCTTAACTTAGTAGGTCCTTAAAAAACTACTTAGGTAGAACTAGTATATAGTCTCTTTTCTTAGCCTCTACCGCTTTCTCTAGCTTGCCTATCGTAGTCCGTATAACTACTACGCCCTTCTATCGGTACACCGCTAGGAAGCTCGCTCCGTTCGGGATCTTCGCGTTATCCTAGCGGATCTTCCCCTATACTTAACTAAGCAGGGGCAGGGCGTAAGGGGGGGAACAGGGTCTAGGGGGTAGTTTCCTAGCGCTAGCTACTGCCTCTACTAGCCTTAGCGATATAGGGGGCGGCGCTTCGACTAGTACACCCATTGCTCCTAGTAGTACGAGCGTCCCCTGTAGGTCGGCCTACGCGCCTCCCTAGGACGCGGATCTCTACTATCTATAGGCCCGTCTCCGCCTATCGGACCGCCTAGCTCTCTTGTAGTTAGAGAGCTTGCTTGTAGCGATAGCGACCTTATCGTCGTTACTAGAGGTACTATAGTCGTTGTCTTCGGGTACGTCCTCTACTATTACGTAGTACCGCTCGCTATTCCTAGGGGGTAGGGGTACCTCTAGCTAGCCTACCTGCTAAGCGACCTAGCTCCCGATATACTCTAGTAGGTACCTCTTACAGTAGTACTCTATAAATTCGAGCTATAGGGTCTCCTAGTCAATCCGTAGGTTATACTTCTGTAGCTACGGGAGGCCTAAGATTACTAGGGTCTCCTTTACGAGCGTCGTAACGAAGTATACTAGGGTCTCCTAGTAGTTGCTAACGACTAGCGTAAGCGCCGCTAAGTGCTCGATCTAGCGTAAGAACCCTCCATCGGCTAGAAATAGCGGCCGCTATACCGCCAGCTTCTCTAGTAGTAGCCTATTCGCAACCGCAAAGCTAAAATCCATAAACGCCAGACCTATATAACCTAAGTCTACAAGTGCTACGTACTCTACATTGCGCCTACTAACCGCTAGGTATAATAATAAGAGAATAGATTTAGTACTACTACCTACAGTACTAATAACTAAACTATCTCCCTATCCCTTCTACGGCTAGCGGTACCCCTCCTATAAGCGATAGTTTATAGGAGCTCCTTGTTTCCCTAGTCGTTATATAAGAAGCCGAAACTAGGGGGTTGCTCTATACTCTAGTAAGCGCTATAGTCCTCCTGCTCGTCTACCTCCCTAACGACAAAACCACTCTAGTTAGGGGCGTCTGTAAAACGTATAGCGAGCCCGCCTCGACCCCTCTAATAGGCCCTAGCGTAGCCGCTTGCGCCGCCGCGAGCCGGGAGGCCCCTAGAGGGGGCTTGACCGAAGCCTTGCTAAGTGGGCTGCTACTATCCCTAAGGCTGCTACTATCTCTACGCGCCGCTGTAGCCCTACGCTCCGCCGTAGCCCTGCGCTCCGCCGTGGCCCTGCGCTCCGCTGTAGCCCTGCGCTCCGCCATGGCCCTGCGCCCCGCTATAGCCTTACGCGCCGCCGTAGCCCTATGCCCTGCTATAGCCCTACGTACCGCTATAGCCCTATACGCCTCCGCGCTGCGGCTGGCCGCCGCGGCTACTATAGCCTCCTTGGCCAGCCTAGCAATACCTTAAGATATAGTTGCTGGCGCCGTACTTGAAGCACAGGCCGCTAGCCCTATAGCGCTCCTTTTCTTACAGTATAAGCGCGGCTAGGGTAATAGCGTCGATCTCTATAGCGTCGGGATCCTAGGCTCTCCCGGTACCCCCGCTACCGCTGCTGTAATATATAGCGAGCGCGCCGTTGCCGCTATAGATCTTCTTCCTAAAGTCCTCCGTATCTAAGTTCGTAGATAGAGTCTAGGCTATCTTAGCCTATACGTTAAAGTCGTCCGACGCTAGTAGCCTAACCTACGACGTAAACGCGGCCGAGAGGCGGGCTAAGATCCGTTCTCTAAATATACGGACCTACGTCGCGCTCTTGATATTAGCGGTATCGGCTAGGTTCGAGAACTCCGTTAGGAAGTTATTAAAGTTTACGAACTTGTTCTCCTAGACGAGTATATAGAGCTAGTTTGTAGCTACTACGGCGACGTTATAGGTTATATACCGCTTCTCGAGGTCGTTTAGGAACTTAGTCCTAGTCTTCTAGTACTAGCGCCTATCGTCGTTTAGGTAGTTCTTAATCGTCTAGAGCTTCGACTTAACCGCGTAGCTTACGTTGCTACTAAGTATTGCCTTAGTATATAGGATCTTCGTACGCTTAGTTAAGAACTTACGAGGGTATATTCTCTAGCGCCCCTAGACCTTATCTAACTAGTCGTTAAACAGGGTAGTCCGCTTAATAGTATCCTTCTCCTCCCCTATAAACGGTATCAGGTAGGGGAGGGACATTGCGGCTAGGTCGTCCTCGTTATAGGGCTAGTATAACGGCTAGCTACTACCTCTACTACCTCTAGCTAGCGTAGCGCTCGTCGCCTCGAGCGCCTGTAGGGTTATTAGTCTCTGCTCCTCGAGCATCTTCGAGATTACCGCATTTATATACTTCTACGCCTCGAGCTGTTCGTAGAGCGCCTTGCCCTTAGTAACCGCGTTGTTAGCTATCGCCTAGGTGTTAGCGAGCGCGGCGAGTGTCGCCTTCTACTCCGCTAGCGTAGCTCTTAGCTACTCGCGTATAATAGCGGCACGCGACGGGCTAGCTTGCTCTAGCGCCTACATCGGTATGTTATTACTATCTTCTACCCTATCTATTATCCTAGTTCGTTAGGGTAGTTCTACGGAGGGTAGTCCTATATATCGGATATCCTATACGTCAGACTGTGAATAGGGGTAGGGTACTTGTTTTAACTCGTACTACGTAGTCGAGGTTAAACAAAGTCCGGTACGTTGGAAAAAAAGAAGCGTTCTAGCTAGTCTAAGGTATTCGATCTGCCTCTAACGGTCTAACTAGCTACGCACGCGAGTTAAAGGTGCAACCTACTGTAACGGTTGTATATAACAAGGTTGTACAATAGTGCAACCTTCGTAGGAGCTTGCGAGGGCTGAAGGCTCTACGTAGCGAGCTCCACCTAGTGTGGAGCTACGCTCCTCTAGCTACAGGGTGCTCAGCCAACCACATGGCATGGCATATGACATGGCACATGACACAGGCTGTGCCTGTGACAGTAGACGTCCTCGTTAAAAAGTATAAATATACACCAGCGCTATAGAAGGAAACGAAGCAGGCTATCCACGTACGTATAAAGTCGATCGAGTACTAACTACGGGTTACCTTCCTCCTTAACTTAATAGACGACGCTCGGGAAGAGCTTGTTAAGCATTACCTCCACGACATTAAAGGTAGCAATTCCAACTACGTCCGCGAGTATACCGCCGAGAGGATTATAGGCAATTGCTATAATTAGCAACTACGGAGCATTAACAACCTTATTGTAAGTATAAAAAGCTACTTACTGTTTAGATATAGCTAACGTCCTTAGGTACTAAACAAGAAACTATATATAGAGAGTACTATGTTTAAGAACTGCTATAACCTAAAGAGCATTAGGGACAAGATAAAGGAGAGGTATAGCCTATAGCTATTCGTCAAGGTATTCGACTTTGCCCGGGACTATATCGACGTAGGTAGGAGCGGCACGGATATCTAGAAATAGTGTAAGAGTAAGTTAACAAGTTAACTATAAAAAGCTTCTAGATATCTAACACCCTTAGTCCTGTTCGTTAAGCTTGTAAGCTATGTAAAGCTGGTCGTCGACTATAAAGCCGATAAAAACTCAAAGCGACTATCTAATAACGACCGTCCGTTATTCATTAACTAGTATAAAAAGCTATATAACTCTAAGAATATCTAGCTATACCGGCCCGACCTAACCAATATCGTAGGATATATTAAGCTACAAGCCTCTAAGCGAGCTAAGAAGAACGAACAGGTATTTGCCTATCCTAACGACGATAATAATATATATATCCTAACTGACTAAGACCTTGCTGTTGATTATACTGTCGATATACTAGGCTTTAGGGAGGAGGTAAGTTCTATTATTGCAAGATGTTTTACTTCCGCTGTCGCTAGCTAATCTAGAATCTAGGATATAGTGTGAAACCTTAGGACCTTGCTATAGTAATAATTTATAACTATAGAGGATATCGGTGATTTATAGTGGCTATACTAGCACTATTGTATAATATAGCTTCTATATCAACAACCTAGCTTTTTACAATAGGACTAAACGAGAGATTTTTATTATCTGGCACTAGGTAAGAATCGATTATTCCTTCTTTATTCGCAGACTACTTTCTCTTAATTACGGTACCCTAGATTCTCTATTTGTAGACCGACTACTTTCTCCCGACCACTTTCTCCTAACTACTTTCTCCCGACTACTTTCTCCTAACTACTTTCTCCTAACTACTTTCGCCTAACTACTTTCTCTTTAACATACTGCCCTAGATTCTCCATTTATATACTAATTTCTTCTTAACCTGCTCTCTTTTTTTCTATATAGCAAGCTTCTTCCTTTATAGTTAAGCCCTAGGTAGGGAAACCTCTTTTGCTACTAGTGATTTCTAATTTGCTAACTTTTTAACACTTAGGATAGCTAAAAACAACAATATAGGGAGCAAGGCTACTAAGAGCAGCGACGACGATAAATACGTAAGTAAGGAGAACTTGTTTAGTTAGTTATTTCGGACCTTAGTTAAGAAGTGGTACAATACTATAAAAAACCTACCCGACGGCGTAGCCGGACCTAGCATTAGAGACGTTGTAGGTAGTCTGACACTACAAGATGTTTATAGTTTTATACTCTTGCTTAAGAACTAGGATAAGGCGAATATCGGCGAGAATGTAACAGGTAGAGCCTAGACTATATAGAAAGCCGCCTATCCAGAAGCAACGGAGGTAATAATAAGATTCTTAGCCAAGGTAGAGATAGAGGATAGCCGATAGATTACCCTATAAGACTTCGAGCCCCCTAAGAAATCACAGCTTCGACTAGTCGTTAAACTCCTAGCTAATAAGAGGGATACTAACCCTAGTATTAGCGTTACTAAAAAGAGTATTTGAAGCCGCTCGATAGTTAAGTTTTTACACTAGCTAATATTTACCCTAGGGAAACGCGCGGTAGTAGAGACCTTAGAAGAAAACGACGAGGAACTAATAATCGCTAAACCGACTAAAGCGAAGTAAGCAAGTGTAAAAAGCAAAGCGGCTCGTAGTAGCTTAAGCAAGTCCAAGTCAAACCTACTAGGTAAGCCTAGGCAACCCTTATTTACCTATTTTTTATAGTTACTAATATATTAAGGTATAGGGGCCTTAGATAGCAACTAGGAGCTAACCTAAGTAGTCGCTAAATCTAGGAAAGCGAGGTAGCTAACTATAAAAAGTAGAATAACTTATAGTAGCTTGAGGAAGCTTAAGTTAGACCTACTTAGTAAGCCTAGGCAACCTTTACTTACTTTTTACAGTTACTAATATATTATAGTAGTATAATATAGCAAGCTTACCCTTAATAAGCGTATCTAGCGTTCCTAGCGCGACTAGGACAAGGATAGTTAGAACAAGGATATCTATAATAACCTAGACAACGAGGATAGCCCTATAGACCTAGATAGCAAGGACATTAAGGAAAGCCAGGATACCCTAGATACTAATAGCTAGGGCGACCTAGACTATACCGATATATAGGATACGGATACTAAAGCTTCGTTAGATGACGGTGAACTTGACGCTAACGATCTGGGTAATACTATTATAGAGATAGAGCTAGGAGACCTATAGCTTAAAGCTATCGACGGGTTCTTCAATAGAGACAAGTACTTGACTAAGGATATATACAACTTCCGGTATACTATACGTAAGATACTACGTACTATAGAGAAGACAAATCGGCCGGTTTTTATATAGCTGCAAGCTATTTACTACGAGTTTTTTACTATAGACTCGGAGCGAGGATAATACTAGAGGGGTATAGCGGACGGCGGTTGTAGTAGTTAAGTGCCTTTTATTTACGTTACTTATGTTTATCGCTAGTACCTTTCTTTTGCTTTGCTTAAATTTATCGCCTTACGTTCTAACCTCGTAGCTAAATGCTAGTTATAAAAAGTCTATAATTATAATGTCCTTAACCTAATATAATATAAGATCGCTAGATATAGAAGACGGTCTACTATAGAAGACGGTCTACTATAGAAGACAGTCTGCTATAGAAGACGGTCTACTATAGAAGACGGTCTGCTATAGAAGACAGTCTACTATAGAAGACGGTCTGCCGCCAAGGGATTATTTCCAGGTATAGCAAACTCGTAGTTAAGATAAGCTTCGCGATACTAACTGTCTTCTATTATAGAGACGATCTTAATACTACAAGACTACTTAAAAGGTAAGACGATCTTCATTTCAAAATAGTTTAGAAGTTAGGGGCTGATTTTATATAATAACGGTTTTTCGGCGGAAAACGACTTTAGTGTAAAAACGCTCCAAAACGCTCTCTCGGTCCAAAACGATCTTCGAATAGGACCTACCTTACCACTTTAAAACAGTTTTCTATGGAAAATGGCCGTACGCTGTAGAAATGGCCCTGGTGACCGTCCTGTACTGTGAAAATCGTCCCTCATTTCGAAGATCGGTTTGATTGGCCAAGACCATACCTAAGAACGTTTTCCCAGAGTAGGGTGGCGCCTTATGGTAGTCCTCAAGGTCATCCAAGGAAGGCACGGCGTCCTGCATTTCGACCGAACCCTGCAGTTTAAAAAATGCCAAATGCCAGGTTGAAAATTCGAAACTTCAACAAGCACCGCATGCAGTCTGCAGGCCGCAGTTGTAGCAAGTGATGGCGCGTCGCTGACAGGCCAACTGTCGTTGCGCTTTCTTTGACGTCGGCTTTCTCTGCTTGAGTTGCCTTGCCCTCGCAAGTCCCAGTCTATCTCCAACGGAAAACTGGTAGTATCGTACCAGCGGCGTTCAGGCGGTATGCGGTCCCTCCCAGTTCTTGTGGCAGTCACACTCGCCCTTGGAGCTTTGTCTCGAAATGTCCCTCCTTCTCCCCGCGACGGCACCAGCGGGCAACCACGTACTTTCTCGTTGACACAAGAACGCAACCCAAACTTCATTCGCAAGGGCCCAATTCAGCTGGCCAAGATCTACCGCAAGTACCGAGTGCCGCTGCCGCCCGATCTCAAAACAGCGGTGGAGAGGATTCTGGGGAAGCGGTCAACTGGCGGCGCCGTAGCCACGCCCGAAGACCACGATGTCGAGTACTTGACACCCGTGTCGATCGGCACCCCAGAGCAGATACTCAACCTCGACATTGACACCGGGTCCAGCGATCTCTGGGTGTTTAGTTCCGAAACCTCCAGGAGCGAGGTCAAGGGGCAGACTCTCTATGACCCAAGCAACAGCTCCACGGCCCAGAAGCTCGAGGGATACACGTGGTCCATCTCATATGGTGATGGCAGCTCATCGGCCGGTGAAGTCTACCTGGACACAGTCTCAATTGGCGCCTTGACGGTTTCCTCACAGGCCGTCGAAGTCGCTCAGAAGGTCTCGAGTGAGTTCACGTCCGATTCGAACAACGATGGCTTGCTCGGGCTCGGTTTTGGCAGTCTCAATACGGTGCAGCCGAATGCGCAGAAGACCTTTTTCGATAACGCCATGCCGGCCCTCGACTCGCCTGTCTTTACAGCCGATCTCAAAGCCGGCATTCGTAAGTGCTAAGATTTCTATTTTTGCTCGCCGTCGTCCGAGTTCAGCCAGCGGACTGACTGGTGCTTCCCGCAGCCGGCCGCTATAACTTTGGCTATATCGACCCAAACGCCTACACAGGTAACATCACTTATGTCTCTGTTGACGACAGTCAAGGCTTTTGGGACTGGACGTCACCGGGATACGCCATCGGTTCGGGAAGCTTCGAGAACACCACGATAAAGGGCATTGCGGACACGGGTACGTCCCTGTTGCTTCTGCCCAGCTCTGTGGTCTCGGCCTATTACGGAAAGATCAGTGGCGCAAAGTACGACAGCACGCAAGCCGGTTATGTGCTTCCGTGCAGCCCGACCCCGCCAGACTTCGCCTTTGGCGTCGGCGATGACGGTGCCGCGATCGTTTTGCCTGGAAAGTATATCAACTATGCTCCCACGGGATCAAGCGGCACGACGTGTTTCGGGGGCATCCAGGGCGACTCGGGCATTGGCTTTGCTATCTTTGGAGATGTGGCTCTCAAGGCTGCCTTTGTGGTCTTCGACGGCGGCAGCAAGACGCTGGGTTGGGCATCCAAGCCTCTTTGATCATCCGCAAGACTAAACGCATGGATGTCTAGTCTTGGGCGACAGCGTAAAGCCGTCGTCTCAAGCCACGTATCAGGGCCCGAATGGCTCGATATCAGGTATAAATCTGGGTTGCAAGTTTGGTATCCAATGTATTGCGTTATGCTTCGAGTCGTTGCGTTTTAGCGCCCAGTTTCAGAGACTTCGAACCGACATAGTGTTGTGCGCATGAGACAAACCCTTCGTCAGTACCCTCGAATGCAAAGCATAAGGCGGTGCACTTGAACGTTTGATAGATGGTAGGAGACAATAGGAACGAAGGCGCCCAAGGTCTTTGCCTTGGCTACCATGGGATATGCAAGATCTTGGGTTTAAAACGCCGAACTTGGATGTTTCCATTTCATGTCTTGTTCAGGTTTATTAGCTGTGAGTCAATGTCAAGCCGACGAAGGGGTTTGGGCGAAGGACCAGCAACTCCAGGGACTCAGGGTCAACCTATCAGCACAGAGGATTTCCCAGGCAAAGCAGGCTCGGGATTTGTGCTGCTGTGATATTCTTTGCACTCTCAATGCCCAAACAGGAAAAAATGAGGTCGTGCCCGGGTTCGAACCGGGGTTGTTGGAAGGTAAGGTGATTTCTTTTCAAAATCCAAAGTGCTAACCGCTACACTACACAACCTTGGTGCATGTGTTATTCAGATCTTGCGGCAGGACGCCTTTATGAAGCAGTCTCCTGACGTTTCAGGGAACCAAATATTCGATAATTCCGGTACCAGAGATGTATCGTGACAAGGAGCAGTTAATCGCCCTAACTGTTCTTGCAACTCGGGGTTGAATCCGGATCCACGCAGCCAGGTCGGTTGTTTCGGAGAAAACTTGACGACGGCAGCGGAACTTCAACTGGCCATGCACTTGCACAGCTGGTGATCTTGCACCCAACCGGAAGATGCACGGATCTTTTTGGACAGCCGCGCGCTAGAGGACCTCGTCAACTGTCTGCCTGTCGAATGCAAAGACCTTGTAATCAGGGACCGCGCTGTCTGCCCAACCCGCATCGATCTGCGAATGGCCTCAGAGGGAAACAAAGAAGCGTCCTGCTTCCTGGGTATCCCCGTCCTCAACGCCATCGCCCGTATGCACATAATTGCAGAAAATATGACGGTCAATCATGCTTCCTCATCGTCCAGCGCGGGGATCTCCACCTGGAACTTGACGTTCTCCTCACTCGCCTCGAGATGCAGCAGCGCAAATGCGACTGAGCACATTTCCGTAAGTCCTTTGCCGCCCACCGTGTCGGTCGGTTGCGCCTTGAGGTTCTTCCATCCTTGCGATAGATCGTTGGGGTTCTTGGGGATCGCGTAGACAGCCTTGACGTCGCCGTCGTTTGTCGGCACGGGGGTGGTCTCGGGCGGAGCGATCGAGGTGGTGAGACCTTTCGGATAACGCTCCTGAAGGACGGAAAGAAGCTCCGCTGTAACGCGTGAGAAGGGCCAGTCAATCATGACCAATAGAAAGACGGTATGAATGCCATGCTTTAGACGTATGGTGATTTCGGGGTCGTCGACCGGGTGGTGCACTTTGCGTGGCTGTCGGATTGGGTTAGCGAACCATGATGTAACTAGACAGGTATCTGCACAAGCAGTGCGAGTCAAAACGGAGATACGGAAAGGTCCATACCATATTGGTTGCGTGCTCTCGGGAAACTCTGGAATTCGATGTGATGGGTGGTTCCAGTTGCAGGCAGAAGAATGGAACGAACCCTGCCAAGACCATGCGGCAGCACTGACGCCAGGGCCAGAGCGCTAATTTAGCGGGGAGCTACAGTGGAGCTTTGACCATCCCTTGCAAGCATTTTCAGGTTGTCCTTGGTCCCATCCTTGAACCATGACACCAGGTCGACTTCCATCCCGCCCTTCTGATTGATCTCTCGTTTGCCTCCTCACCCTTTTGCCGTGGAAAACTGCTTTATACGCCACTCCACAAACCACAGGACCATTGGGCCAACCGCCGACGTTAGCGACAACACGATGGCGACAGCGAATGGCGGAAGCCGGTCGCGCCACCCGCTCCCAGGGGCCGACCAAGCACCTCCCACCCGTGCCGAAATTGAAGAGCTCTACCACAATGCTCGCCTTTCCCTCCCCGCCGGGCTACGGCTCCCGATGGCCTCGGCCTTGTCCTTCCTCTCTGGATTTACCCTGGGAACGGCACAGGGGGGCAAGATGGCTGGACTCCGGTTTCGAGCCGAGCACGCGCACAAGCTGCCCACCACCACGACAGGCTGGTTCCTTTACCACAAAAGCAAGAACTACCACCTCGCGTATGGTGGAATCCGCGAAGGCTTCAGGATGGGATTTAAAGTGTGTTTTTGGACGACGGCCATGTTTGCGATCGAGCAGATGTTTGACTCGTATCGTGGGACCGCCGACTTTGTCAACACGGTGACTTCTTGTGTTACTGTAGCAGGACTGTTCAGCCTTAGGAGTACGTCCATGTCGCCCTCCATTATTGCGGTGTCCTGACAGGCTGTTGCTGACGCGACTGCACAGATCGTTTCTCGTTGCCCATGACCGCGCGAACAACCAAGGCCGCGCTCGTAGCGGGATTCGTGTATGGAGGGCTCCAGGACCTCGTAGGCGTCGCCAGGGGGCGTCCTATTGGATATATCGACTGGATCAGACAGCGATTGGGCTCACCACGACCAGGGCAGCCGCAGCCACGAAACCAATAGGAGACGACACAGGGAAGGTGGGACGCTGTGTCCCCATCTCCTATCCGCGTCTTGATGTGGCCCGCTAGAGGAGGCATTGTGCCTCGTTGGGGCCCGGCCGTCTCCATTGCTCCGATGAATTTCGTCTTCCCCGCTGGTTGCCTGTACTGGCATGGCGGACCTGGAAGACAACAACACGGGAACAGCGCCCTCAGCGGTGGGAACTTGCCGTGCCACATGACCACCTCGGCCTGTCAATCAGCAGATTTGGCCCCCACTTGATACTGCGAAACTGGGATTGCCGCTCACGGCGATGGTTGTGAGTACCGAGTCCTTTCTTAAGCCGGCGGCGGCTTGCCTCAGGAATCTTGGCTCGAATTGGCCTGACCCAGTCTGCCGACTGCAGCGCGCCATTGGGAGCACGCTTAAACTGCGCTCGGCCACTTGGCAGGCTCCGCTTTCTTGCGTTGTGCTCTGGATTCTTATCGTGCGCCTGCATTTGCGATGCCGGGAATGGCGGTTTCCCCACATCCGCGGCTATCTGCGGCCTTCTGTTCAGGAACCAACGATAGCATCGTCGACCGCATCAACGACCCTGGACAAAGGAGCGTCCAGGCTGACAATGGCAAATCAGATCGACCCGCAAAGCATTGAGGATTGGTCGACGCTGGCATGTTCCAGTCATTGATCGCTGCGATACCGGGAGAGAGACGAACGGCAGGGCCCTCGTTGGCTGGGTATATCTACTCGTCGGTTCGTCCCAAGTGTGAGTGTGTCGGGATGCACTGACTTCACCTTTCGACCTTCGCGCTCATAATACATCCTCTGTCTTCACCTCGTCCCTCTTCTACCTTCATTTCGACACCATCTCCACTTCTATCGAACACAGACACGTCAGATGGCACCGATTCCCAGGTGCTTACCAGGCATCCTCCCGCCATGTAGTCTATCGAGAACACGACTGGTCGCCGCGACTGCGCCAACCACGATCTTCTTTGCAGTATCCATCCGCACACCTTCCCATCGGCGTCAAGCCCGAATCACGACAAGGACAGCGTCGACGCGCGCTCTTCATTCATCCCCCAGCAAACCATCTCCATCTGGGAATCTCACCCTGAGTGGCGCCGGCTTATCGTCAGCGCCCGGCCCAGACCAGCAACCAGCCGCGATGGCGCAACCAGCGCCGTTGGCTGTTTTGCCACTCACGAATGTCCTCCGTTCCCTAATGACAACGACCGTTTCGTCCTCACCCTTCCTCCTGCGGCCTTCGCTGGCCATCATGTCCGTCCTGGCCAACACGGCAAACCCCGTACTGAATCCTGACAAAAACCCGATTCTTCGCTTCTTCCTCAAAAAGACTTTTTATGCCCAGTTTTGCGCCGGCGAGAATGCGCCCGAAGTACAGCGGACGATCGATTCGCTCAAGAGGATTGGGTTTAGCGGCGTTATTCTGTGTTACGCCAAGGAGGTTGTGCTCACAGAGGTACAGACCAAGGGTCTCGCATCCTGTGACTCGGGCGCTGCCGCCCAGGAATGCGTCCGGACCGAGATCAACCCCTGGGCCGCAGGGACGATGGAGACGGTCCTGCTCACACCGCCCGGTGACTTCGTGGCGGTCAAGTTCACAGGCGCCGGCCGGCAGGCTCTTCATGCCCTTTCCCAGCGACTCCCACCGTCAGAAGCCCTGGCATCCGCAATCGACCGCATCTGCGAGCTCGCTTCATCCCGTGGCGTCCGCTTGCTTTTCGACGCCGAGCAGCAGGCCCTCCAGCCCGGCATTGACGACTGGAGTCTTGAGTACATGCGCAAGTACAACACGTCCGACACCGCCGTTATTTATGGGACATACCAGGTCTATCTCAAAGCGGCGCCCGCCATACTAAGTCGGCACCTTGCCGCCGCCCAGAAGGATGGCTTTTTACTCGGCGTCAAGCTCGTTCGCGGAGCTTACTTGGGCACTGACCCTCGGCATCTCATCCACGAGACCAAGGCCGACACCGATGTGGCCTACGACGGTGTTACCGAGGCGCTGTTGCGCCGGCAGTGGAACGCACAGCTACAGCCCCACGGCGAGGGCAGCGAGACGGCGGTCCCTACCGTGAGCCTTGTACTCGCCACGCACAATCGGGATTCGGTCCTCAAGGCACAGGCTCTTCTCTCCGAGACCAAGTCCGGCATTGACGTGGCGTATGCGCAGCTGCAGGGCATGGCGGATGAGGTCAGCTGCGAGCTGGTGACGGGCAATGGCGCCGGCGGGAAGCCCGGGACGTACAAGTACCTCGTCTGGGGCTCTACGGGCGAGTGCATGAAGTACTTGCTGCGTCGGGCCTATGAGAACCGCGATGCCGTGCAGCGAACACGCGACGGGCGCAACGCTATGCGCACAGAGCTGATGAGGAGATTCAAGAGCATCTTCGGTTTCACCCAGTGAGAGGTCGAGATTTTGTCTGGTCAGGGGGGGGTAGGGGGTTGGATGGCCAAGCCCTGGCACTCAGGAGCTATGAATTTTCTTCCATTTCCATGCCATGATGGCACAAAGCGTTCACACATACTAGTTCTGGTAGAACCTAGCGAGCATAACTAGCCTAGTGGCAATTTCTCATGGCCTGCTGATTTGTGGTGCCACCTGTTTGTTGGGCTATCTCCATGGCTTCGGATATCGTCTTGCCATCCAACAACTTCTATATCCTCACAGCAACTGCTATCCGGGTCGTCGAGATAGTTGCACAGAGACAGCAAATGCCCTACGTTAAACAGCTAACCACGCTGTGTATAACAAAACTGCTGCGCTGCTGGCTTGGAGAGATACGGATCCTCTGGTTTTGGGAATCCTCCCTGGAGGACGTCATGGCCAATGGACCAACTTGCCTACGACGGGCCGTCAAGTCCCTGATAGCAACAGCGGCTAGTGTCCAACTGCCTATCGCCTGCCCTCCCCGTGTAATCATCACAACCCGCGCAACGCCATACCCATAACGGCCAGCGTTTCTATCCGCCTCCTGCGCTCGTCCTCGTCGGTAACCCGATCCAGCGCCGGCACGCCGTTGAGCCGGTAACACTTGCGGACCTTGGGCCAGTCTGTTGCCTGGGCGAGCTCGGCGTCCGTCAGTGGAGCTGGCGTGCCCTTGACGTTTGTTGTTAGGTGGGCCCAGATGGCATCGTCTGTTGGGGTTTGTGTGGGCTGCGGCTGGGATTCGTCTTGCGTGTTCGCTGGCGGAAGGACGATTTTCACGACGATCAGGTCCTTGGTTTTGCCGGGCGTTATTCCCCATCTTCGGTAGGCTTCTGAAATCTGGCGGGACAGTTGGGATTAGCGTGGTCGGTTGAGGAAAGGAACGCTTGGGGGAAGGTACGTTGTTGTTTGTACTCAACGACACCACGATTTCCGAGTGCACGTTCGGTGTTCGTAATGCCCCAACTATCAGCGCATTGACGGAGCTATAGACGGCCGAGAGCAGTTGCAGCCGTGATATGACCGCGGACGCGTCCACGAAGGCGTACTCGAACTCGCTGTTCCGTGATAGTAGTTGTGTGTGGAGGAACTCGGTGTTGGTTACATCGCGGAAGAATGCTGCATACACCTGGTATGTTGGCGGTATGTGTTCTAGTTGAATCTTCTCAAGGGCCATTTTGTCTTTTTTCGCCGACAGGACTCGGCACCGGAACAGTGAAGGGGTTGCCTGTTCGGGCTTGCTGGGATTTGGACTCTTCAATCTGGGAATGCTGCGTTCTGTCTTGGCCCCTCGAGATTATGGAACAAGTGGTAGAGTAGGGCGCTTGCGGGATAATTCACAACAGGGTCTGCTTTCGAAGCAATTCCGGATGTCAACTCGAAGCTGGAGGGGCAGTGGGAGCGCGGGGTGAGTGGGCCAAGGCAAGACTAATGCAGTGTCGGCATGGACCCTAACCCTCAGTCCTCGATCACGAGCTAGGAAATAACTTTCCCTGTCCGTAACCACACAGTGTCCCGGATGCGGTGCCGCGCGCCCAGGTCAGGAAAACCCGACATTCTGGACGCGACGCAGTAATTACCTAGCAGACTGCTTGGCAACAGGGTCATGCCATCGCCCCTGAGCATCCGGGGCCGCGGCATTCTCCATCTCCTCCATCAATCAGCATCGGCAAACCCCGTCGAGTCCCATTGTCGGCCCGGTCAAGCAACCACGGGTCGTCTTCCGCATTGTGCGTAACACCATTGCAAAGACGTCAATTGAAGGGCTCCCCACCGCCTCGCCGCCCGTGTTGGCGCGGCACAACACCACCCCACGTCATCGGGAGCTGCTGGTCGCCGAAACATCATGCCGCAAGCCCGCCACCCCAAACGGCCCAGCGACGCCGGCGATACTACGGCCAACGCCACCTCGGCGCCCAAGACAAAGCTACCGCGTCTCGATCGCGGGCCCGAGGACTTTTCGAATGTCGTGAAGAGCAAGCTGCAGTCGTATACTCGCACTGGGCAGGCATGCGATCGATGCAAGGTGTGTTGCGTGGTTCACCATGAGCTGTCCACCCGGGCAGAGTTGCTGCGGCCGGAAACCTGGTGCCTTCCAATACTGACAACTGCGCTCGCAGGTCCGAAAAATCCGCTGCGATGCACTCCCAGAAGGCTGCTCCCACTGCATCAACCAGAATCTCGAGTGCTATGTCACCGATCGCGTGACCGGCCGCACCGAGCGGAGAGGCTATCTGCAACAGCTCGAGCGCGAGAAGGGCGCAATGCTTGTCCATATCCGCGAACTCGAGAAGCTGCTCGAGGGGCACGAGGTGGAAGTGCGGCCCTGGCAGTGGCCTGGATACACCACCACCTACCCGCCCGGCGTCACGTTCGATGCCCTGGGGAACCCCGTGCAGGAGCCGTCCTCGAACGATCAATGGAACCAGATTGGCCTGGTGTGGGTTAAGAACGGCCGGCAGAAGCTGCCGTCAAACACTGGCCAATACACACCGTGGTCGCTGCTCGAGCCCAGGGCAACTGACAGCTACCTGGGCGTGTCTTCAGATAGCTCGCCTCTCAGCTCGATAAAGGGAACGACGCTATCAATTCTTGGTACGACGATTGACATAACCTCGTTTGACGCCCCTGATATGGACGAGCCCCCCCCTGGGACGCCCATCGGCTCCCCGCTTTTCAACAAGTCGGTGATGGCGTTCCTTCAGTCCACGCTCAACATCAACCCGGGCCTGGGCAATGTCGAGTTGCCCTCCCGGCATGATGCTTTCACATACGCCGAATGGTACTTTCTGATGGTCTCGTCGTTTCTCCCCATTCTGCATAAGCCGTCGTTCGTCCAGCTCGTACGTGTGGCATTCTCCTGTCTTCAACCCCGGGACTGACCTTGCCGCAGTTGACGCGCATCTACGACGATCCAACCTTCAAGGCCTCGGTGCCTGAGCTGGTCATCGTCCACATGGTCTTTGCTACCATCTACTTCCAGTACGGCATCAGGAACCGCGAGGAGCCCGAGAAGCACGCGCAGCTCAACGAATTGTCCAACAAGCATTACCACTGGAGCCTGACCAAGTTCTTTGACCTCGCCATCTCCCAGACATTGACGGCCGTTCAGGCCCTGGCCATGATAGTCTCACATACACGCAACTTCCCAAAACCCGGATGCTCCTCAACCATCGCCGGCTATGCCTTTATGAAGGCGATCGAGTTGAATCTCCACAGAGCCGTCAAAATACCGGGCGGCGCGGTGACGTTGGAAAACGAAATGCGCAAAAGAGTCTGGTGGTCCATCCTCACAGTCCTCAGCACCCTCAACGGCCGTCTCGGCAGGCCGATGCCGATTGCTCTCGAAGAATTCGACGTCGACTTTCCGATCGCGATCAACGACGAGTACCTAGGGGAAGATGGCATCCTGGATGAATCCAAGATCGGCCACTGCAGCTACCATGTTGGCCTGATGGGATTCAAGGTCACGCCGCTATACATGGAAATGTATTCCAAGATTTACGGCGTGCGGCGAGACCCCAGCAGATATGCCCTGATAGTGCACGAGCTGGAGGAGGCAATGCGCAGTCTGACGGACAATCTGCCAGATGAACTCAGGTTGGAGAAATGCCAGCCCGGAAGCGAGGTGTACGCGCTTTACACGCAGGCATTCTGTCTCGAATTCTCGTTATGTCTCAGACATCCGTCGGTTTGTATGACGGAAGACCCCAAAACCCTTGCCGACAACACGCGGATCTGCGAGGATACGGCCGGGAAGCTTCTCAAGGTGGTCGGGTCGCTGCTGAAGAAGAAGTCATTAGACACAACCTGGTACCAGCTGGCCGTCTACGTCGCGGCCATCTTCTCCTCACTCGTGGCACACTGGCAGCGGCGGCACGAAACAACGGCATTCGAGGTCGCCACTCTGCGCGAGGAAATGTCGCAGTGGCTGACCATCATTGGGGAAATCGGACGCCAGCTTAGTAAGTCCGCGCATGCCCCCGTCTGTTTCTCACTGACACAACGCAGGCCCCGGCAGTCGGCTTGCCACCGATATCGCCGCCATCATTACCCGGACCATCAGTTGGATTGAGCAAGACATGGGCCGCAAACTCGGGTCGCCAGCTGGTCAGGCGGCTATCAAGCCGACGTCACCGCCGTATCAACAACCCCCCATTAAACAGAAGCAGGCGCCAAGCAACTCTCTCGTGCCTGTCAGCGCAGGCTCAGGCGCCAACGAGCAACGAAATGCGGGAACAGCAAACGGCAGCAACTATTTCGACTCCGGTGTGGCGTCGACCGCGCCATACCCGTCCCTGGGTTATGGCGACCAGCCCTCGGGCGGAAACAGTGCCCACCCGAACGGAAATGGAACGAACGAGTCAGTGGACGGGGCACAGTATCTATATGCGGCAGCGTCTGCCGTGACAGCGGCAACAGCAAACGCCTCGGCCACGGGAGAGCAATCGGGCTCGGCGCAGAACCCGCTGATTGCATTTGCTTCACAAGCAACACACCATGTGGCTAGCCAAGCGGCGGATAGCTGGCCGGCACAACCTCAGCTCATGGCACATGGTGCAGCACCGACGAACACATGGCAGGATTGGACGGCTGCCATTGCAGACAGCCAAGACCGGTACAGCGCCAACGCGCTGCTAACTCTCGGCTCAGGGCGGCCGGGCGATGTCGGCGCGGGCGCAGTGGTCGACCAGGTCCACCAGGGAGACGGGATGGGCACCTCGCACGCCGGACAGTGGCCGCTCCTTTTGTTTCACGACGGGAGCGGCGCCACGAGCGGCGCATGATGCTGGGGTTCCCTTCTCTTCCGGTCAGGTGTTGTTTGCCGCGATACACGCATTCTTTGCTTCTGTCAACATCGACCTGCATGTTGGCTGTCTTTACGGTCGGGGACCTCAGCCCACAGCCGGGTCCCCGTCCCTATTGTGGTTTAATACCCGGGGCTTTCGCTGGTAATGGGTAAGCGGGGGAGTTCAGGAGTCTTGGGAACATACGAGGTACAGGTGGTGACTTTCGGTTGACTTGGGAGAGCACACTTATGTACATACCTACTAAATCACCTCGTTTGGGATGGTTGTGGAATACTCTTGCGTTGATAGATGTGTAGGCAGTATCTAAGCCGACATTTGCTGCATGGACGCAGACAAATTAAGCAAACACGGTCGACTACATCCAAATAGCCCCAACAGAGCATCTCTCGAGTTGCCCCTGAACCTCCTTCGGCACGGCGGAGTCTGGGACTCTGGCCCCTCCCAGCCCTAACCCTGACGGCTCCCTGCCTCCCTGCCTCCCTCCTGCCAAGCATGCCAAGCCAGCTGAACTCTCGCTGCGAGCTCCGTTTCATCTCGCCAACAGCGATCAACAGCGGTTGCATCTCCAGTTCTCCTTTTGTTCTTCTTCACTTTCCTTTGCACAGGCAGGGGCACGTTCGCCCCATGCCGCTGAATTCATGACGCGCCTGTCCCCCACCGCGGTCCTTCGCAATGGCCTGCGAGTTTTGTTTCCGCTGTCGGTAGCACTGACCGTCTACCTGTATCTTTATCCCATTTTCAGCACATGTGCATTTCCGCTCCCCCCTGACCACCACGGCGCCGCCACCGCCAACACCGGGCGCACCGCTTTCGTCGAGACCGCCAAGGTGCACTGGCACTATGCCGCGGGCACTGCCGAGAATGCGACCGTGTTTGCTCCCTCGCGACCACTCGCGCCGTTCCGCCTTCTCGCGCTCGGTGACCCGCAGCTCGAGGGCGACACGTCGATCCCAACCGACTACCTGGGCGTCTTCCCGCACGCGTCGAGCCTGTTCCAACATTTGACCTTCCGATCGAGCCACCCGTCGCTGCGACAGCGCATTCGCGCAAGCCTGCATGATGTTGTCGACATCGTCCTCCAGGACACCTTCGACCTGCTCGAGTCGCTGCGCAAGCGCCTTGACCACTTGGGCAACGACTTCTATCTCGCCCATATCTACCGTACCGTGCACTGGTGGACGCGCCCGACGCATGTCACCGTGCTCGGGGATCTGGTAGGAAGCCAGTGGATCGACGACAACGAGTTCTGGCGCCGCGCAAACCGCTACTGGGACCGCGTGTTTCGCGGTGCCGAGCCCGTCCCCGACGACGTCGCTGCATATCCGGCCAGCGAGTACGATGTCGCGGACTATCTCGGGGGCGGCGCGTTCAACGAATCCACTGCCTGGACCCGCCGCATCATCAACGTGGCGGGGAACCATGACATTGGCTATGCTGGGGACATCACCGAGGATAGGGCCGAGAGGTTCGAGCGCGCGTTCGGCAAGGTCAACTACGAGCTGCGCTTCGAGCTGCCTCTGGCAGACTCCCGGTCCGAGACCGTCTTCGACGACGCCAGAAATCCCGACCCGGGGTCAAACCGGCTGGTGCCCGAGCTGCGCATCGTCGTGCTCAACGATATGAACCTCGACACCCCGGCCGTATCGTCCAAGCTGCAGGACGACACATACTCGTTCATCAACAGCGTCATCAACACGGCCGCTGCCGTCGACTTCAAGGGCCACTTCACCGTGGTGCTGACCCACATCCCGCTGTACAAGCCCGAGGGCGTCTGCGTGGACGACCCCTTCTTCGACTTCCACGAGCACGACGGCTCGCTCAAGGAGCAGAACCAGCTGAGCGTCGACGCCAGCAAGGGCTTCCTCGAGGGTATCCTGGGCATGTCGGGCGACACCAACGCCGCCGGCCGCGGCCGAGGCAGGCGCGGCCTCATCCTCAACGGCCACGACCACGAGGGCTGCGATACGTGGCACTACATCAACCAGTCTGTCACGGACCCGGAGCAGCGGCGCTGGGAGGTGAAGCGGTGGCGGCAGGCCACGGCAGTGGGCATCGTCGGCCGCGCCGAGCTGCCCGGCGCCAGGGAGATCACGGTGCGCAGCATGATGGGCGAATTTGGCGGCAACGCGGGGCTGCTCAGCATATGGTTTGACGAGGCCTCTTGGGAGTGGAAGACGGAGTATGCGACCTGCCCGTTGGGGACGCAGCACCTGTGGTGGTTGGTGCACATCTTGGATCTGGTCGTCGTCGTGGCCATTTTGCTGCTCGGCCTCGCCGCACTCTTGTCGGTTGTGGGGGTCAATGTGGACGCGACTGTCGAGAGATCAGTGGTGCGGTTGTGTACACCGCGGAAAAAGGCCGATACACCGCTCAAGGACGGCGGCTCGTGAGACGGGGCGCATGTGTATCTGTACCATTATGCTGTATAAAGCTCAGCCGTATGTATATCCCCATCCTAATTCATAATCTGGCACAAGTCCTGTTTAGAGGTTCAACCTTCACAAGTCTGCGATCATATGTAGCCTGCATCCGGAAACGGCCAATGAGGGTGCTGTCCATTTGGTTCGCTGTACGGAGTAACTGGGTGACAAACATGACGATGGAGACATATTTGTGGAAACGGCGGAAACTCCGACGTGTGGAGGCACAAGCAGCCATATTTCCATTCTTCCCCACAACTCCCCAAAACCACCGTCTCTGTTGCGTCTGGCCCGTGGGCCTTAGTTCACGGCAGACCCCTTTTCACGGCTGTAGCGCGAGGTCATGCAGATGGTCTCCCTAGGCAAGCTGTTAGTGGGAAGACACCAACGCTGAAGCGCAGCAAGTTGGGATGGGACAACGCACTGATGGAGGTTGCCCATGGCGGCCCGGAGGCAGGTCATGAGCTCCGACTCGGCTAGCATCTGCTGGATCTGCTGCACCTGCTGCTCGGTCTGCGACGCTTGTTCTTCTTGCGTGTTCAACTGTTGCTTCGCGAGGCCAAGACGTTCACCCTGGACCTGCCGGACACGCGGGTTGGCCGAAGTTTGAGAGGCAGATGCGATGTTGCTGGCCATGTTGAACTGGGAGGGGTCATGCACATCCTGGCGCTGCTGCTGCTGGGGGACCGACTGGGGTTCTCGGGCCTGCTGTTGCCAGACGGAGCCCTGCTCAGAGGCGGAGCTGCCGAGTTGGGAGGCGGCTGGCATACGGTTCGGAGTCGACTGCTGGGCTGTGACGGAACCGCTGACTTCCTGGCGCAACGTCTCACGCTGTTGGCGTTCATTGTTCTCGGTGAAGTACTTCGCCTGGCCCACCGCCTGCTGATGGTATCGCTCAGCCCGTATCAGATTCAGCCCCTGGCCTGCGTCCTGCTGTGCGAGGGCGGAATCCAAGTTTCGCTTGTCGGAAGAAGCATCAGACAGGCTTGAAAGCTCTAGGCTCTGTGGAGTCTGGCCCAGGGGTTTGGCAAGCTCGTGGGCCTGCGTAACTTGCGCCGCATGCTTGGGGTTGTTCCAAGTAGCGCCATCCGCTTTGGGCAAAGCACTGGCAGTGCTAGCTACCATGGCAATGGCAAGAATGGCGCGAGTGAGCTGCATCTTGATGGAATCAGACGGCTGCAAAGTTTCAAGACTGATGGTTGATGGCGCGGTTCGTGCGAGGAAGTGCGACGGAGCTTGAGTGAAGTGAGATCGATGGTATTGGTTGCAGGTTGAGGTGGAGTTGTTGGATGTAGCAGAGGGAGAATGGAAAGCGTCTTATATACATGCATAGAGGCGGGCCATGAAGGCGCTGACGGCGCTTCGCAACGCAGCTTGCTCTGCCGTAAACAGCTTCAACAGTCTCTTCAGAACCCGTATCCGATTCCCACAAAGTAGCTACCCGCCCGCGTGTTCATGTCCTTTCGGACTTGTTCGCGGTGTATATCTCGGGCTGGAGGTAGCATCCGTGAGGGTTGATGCAGAATACGGACCGGCAGTGGCAAACAGTTAACTAACCAGCCCGTGTTTCTCCCGTGTTCATACCGTCGGCTCGCCCCTATGGTGTAATCATCATAGGCACCGGCGACTGTGTGTTAGGAGCGCCATCTACTGCTCGTATGGCGGCGTGGTAGTCTCCCGCGCAGCATGTTGATCCTATCCTCAAGAGTGGACAGGCGATAAACCTACATTTCCCTCGAGGTATTCAGGTATTGGACCAGCTCCGCTTCCCCCAGCTCATCGTCTGCGAAACTGTGAATAGCATAACCGATAGGGATGGATAATGGTGCCTGGTTACATGTCTCTCGGCACCTTGTCAGACGTCACTGTGAACCCGCCATGTTGCCCAAAGGTTTCTGTGCGAGGTGCAAGGCGAGGGGATGAGCGATCTGCCTAATCGTCGGACAGGCCGCGATGTCTCCACGTTCGGCACGGCTGCCTGCTGTTGAGATGCCCGTCAACGGCTCGAGATTGCTGTACATTTCAACTTCATATATGGTGTATTATACAGAGCCCGCTCCCGGACCATTATGCCCCCGACCTGTCGTATGCGACAAGCACCCCTTTCGTACGCAACCTGTGACTAATATACGTGAAAATCCCGGCTGCCACAGAGACGACCCGCTCGGTATCAGACCGCGGCCACCGCGGAACAAAGTGGGGTTTTAAAAGTGTTGATACATGCTCCGGGAAACGGCAAACCGTCCGATTAGCTGCGCTTGGTTTCCCCGGTGTTCTGGGATCCGTCCTTGTTCTCTTCGGGCGGCGTGAACCAGCCAAAGAAGGACGTCTTCATGGTCTTCATGGCCTCCTTCTGGGCCGTCTCCATGGCCTCCTGCTCCTCCTTGAGCCACTTCTCGCCGTTCTTGCGGATTTCCTCCTCCAGCATCAGGTAGTTTCGGATGCCACGCTCGCGAGCAATGTCCTGCAGCATCTTGCCCTTGGCGAATGCCTCCTGGGGGTCCTCTTCGCCCTCGGGAGCCACCATGAGGTTCATGTTGCTGGGCTTGAGGCCGAGATGGCTGCTGAGCCAGCTCATGCCCCCGCCACGCGAGGACTTGGCCTGGACCCGCTTGTTGTGCTCCGCCCTGGCAAGGGCCTCTCGCCGCGCAAACTCGGTGGGGATATCGGTGCCGTCAAACGACTTGATGACCTTGCGCACATCGCTGTACTGCATCGTGTGGATGAACTCGAGGAAAGGCACCAGCGACACAAGGTCCTGGTTCTTGGGGTCACCCGTCCACTTGGGCAGGATGATGGCGTTTTCGGGCTGCGCGCGCACGTGCTTGGCATTGGTATCGATGATGATCACCTTTGACAAGTCTCTGTTGAGATAGGAAAGGTCCTGGTGCGTCGTTAGTGAAATTCCTGCCAGTTTCTGGGCATGATCATACCTTGATGATTTCGCCATCCTTGTACTTGGTGGCTTCCCGGAAGAGCGGCCACATGATGAAGCGGTACGGGTCGAGCTTGCGCACCAGGGGCTCGCCCGTGGCAAAGGGAACCGTGGTGAAGAGGACAATCTCATAGTACTGGCTCAGGTAGTGCAGAAAGTAGTCGGCACCGGGTCGTTTCGCCACACGCCATCCATGGTCCCGAGTCCACTCGCTGTGTACCAGCATGTCCTCCAAACTGATGCACAGCGTGTATGGCCGCTCGAACGACGGGTCCGGGTCGGGCAACAGCTTCTCAAACGCCGGCTCCTGGTAGTATGTCACGGTCTCGCCCATGCGGGCCATGGCGCGCTTCCACCAAAGGCCGATGGTCCAACCGTTGGGCACCTGTGGGTTTGCTGCGAGCTCCTCCTCGTCCCAGTCCCTCCCGAGGTACGCGGTGCCACCGACAGCGAGCAACCCGCTGAGGGCAAACGCCCAGAGGGCAAACCTCTGGCGCCGCCGCTCCGTCGACGATATGTACGCCGACGCCGGGAGCTCGCCCTTTGCTCGGCCCCCCCCGGCCGAGGCTGCGGCTTCCTCCTCTTCAATGGCCGCCAGCGCGTCCCGGCCGGTCGCCCCAGCCCTTTCATATTCCAGCGTCGAGGGGATGCCCTGTGTGAGATCTGGAAGCTTGGAGAGGTCGGGTATCGGTTCCTGTTCGGCGGGCGCAGTAGTGGGCTCGGACGAGGGTTCGACTGTGGGCTCGGAGGGAGATTGCGAAGCCGGTGTGCTGCTGGACGGTGGATGTGATGATTTCTGGGCCGGCTGTTGCTGGGATCTGGAGAATCTCGGCTGTTGCGGCTTGTTGTCCTTTGCCACGCCGCGACTCCAGATGGCGGGCAAGCTCCGAGCTCGAAGCGCAGGCGACGCGGAGAGGGCCGCCGACCGCAAGCCGGCAGCCGGGCGCATCGCTGCTCGCGGTAGCATTATGGCTTGGATACACTGATGTCGTCCCCGGTTGGATGATACAGGCGAAATCAGCTGCGTCTGGGATATAAGAAAACCTTGAGTTGTGTCGTCTCTGGCGTGTCGATCTCGCGAAAAATCCACAATTGCATCCCGGCGCCTGTTTGGCCGGCTCAGTGGGTTTTTCCTTGACTGCTGTGGGCCAGCACGGTCCACACTGCTAGCCAAACGTAGCCAGCGAGCCAGCATCCGAGCCGGAGTCCCGTTTCGTCATGCTGAGCCCATTGGCCCAATGCTTCACTGCTCCGCCATTTGTTCGCCCCGCCAGCTTTTCGGTGATTCTTATCGATCTCCCGCCTCGCTCTGAATCCGACACGCTATGCTAAATCACTGACGTTGCCTTGTTCGTCTTCTTTACTGCTCGCTCCCTCGACGCCGGATTCCATGACCCGAGCCTCTGGTCACTCGCAACTACCCGTCTCGTTCAAAGTGCTTGCAATGGCCATCACGTATGCATTCTAGAGGGTGGCCCCAATTGCCCCGCCATGGGACGCCCTCCTGCTAGGAATTATTGCCACCCCGAACGAGTGTGCCGGTGTGCCCATATCAGCCTCCACCCCCCCCAAGTTCAGCTTTAAGTGTGCTTCCCAGGTCACTGCCGGCGTGCTTGGCCAATTACTAACCGTCGCCCGCAGCAACATCTCTGCGACTCCCGGCCTGAGACCCGTTCAACTCTCCTCCTCACGATGCCGCCACGACGGCCCCCGAAGAAGACGTCCCGCACAGCCGGGAAACCTTCCCTTCCAAAACCCATCGCATCGAGCGGCAGATCCCGTCTCGGTTCGTGTTCCTATGCCTGCGAGCTCGAAAATGGGTGCGACGATGTCAGCTCCAAACTACCAATCCAGACATTGACGCTTTCCGAGCCGACCGAGACACCGGCGGTTGCGCCGAGGAAGAAAAGAGGGCCTACCAAGCCCTTCCGCTTCATGGACCTGCCCTCGGAGCTGCGCATCGAGATATATGCGCTCCACTTCAACCACAGGAACACTGTGGTGGACCTCGACTCGGACAACTACAAGCGCATACACAAAAAGCTGGCGATCCTGCGAACCAGCAAGGCCGTTTACGCCGAGGCTTCATATGTCTTCTACAGCATGCACACGTTTCGGATCTTTCCGACGCAGCCCGGACGCCACTTCAAGACCAAGAAGCCCCTCCTCGCCCGGCTGAATTCCCGTCAGCGAGGCCTGCTTACGTCTCTAGAGCTCCGGCTGGGGCCGGGCTTTAACAAACCTCCGCGCGGTTGGATTGTGAACCCAGCACTCGGGCTTTCCGACTGCGTCAACGTGCGCCGACTAACCGTTTTTGTCGAGTGCGACCCGAGCGATAACATCTTCACGGGCTTCCGCAAGTCCGATGGGTTCTACGAAACATTTTCCAGACAACTACTCGACGGTGTCTTGGCCCAGTTGCCCCTCCTTGACCATGTCCATTTCGACGCCTGGAGCAGCGTCAAGAAGTCTGGCGACATGATGGAGGGTCTTCTCGACGTTGCGGCGACTCGCGGGAGGGAAATCCGCTGGGGCCCCGAAAGGAAGTGGGCTGATCACGACGAGGAGACGATCACGGCGCCGGCTTCTGAGGTGACTTTCTTGAGTAGCTTGAAACAGCTTGGTCATTGACAGTAGGGCCTTTTCAGACTAGTGCAACAGGGCGCTCAATACCCGCATAATCTCTGCTGCCTCGCTCCTCGTCTCCTCGACAATGGCCCCTGCGCCTTCGACGCTCTTGATCAGCCCGACACTCGCCCCGGCATATGTTGCAGTCCAGCCTTCGGGGCCCCATGCTGCGTCCCCCTTGCTGACGGCCTCGTCGTGTCGTTTCTTGATGTCTTCAAACGCGGTCCCTGCCTGATGCTCGGCCCAGCTCTGATTGACGATGGTGCGGGGGCTGAACTGCTCTGGCCATCCGAACGTGCCACGCAAATGGTTGTACAACTGCGTCCGCACCGTGGTCGCGCCTCCGTTTGCCGCTCGTACAACCTCGTCCTGGTACCCCTGTTTGATCCGGGCCTCCTGTGAGGCGAGGAACCGTGTCCCCATGGCGACACCCGCCGCGCCGACACCCAGGGCTGCCACAACGCCCCTCCCATCCGCAATACCGCCGGCCGCGACCAGCGGGATGCCAGCCCCGCGCGTCGCATCGGCGATTTCCGGCAGCAATGTGATGAAGCCGACCCCGTCTGTTGCACGGCCATGGCCGCCCGCCTCGGCGCCTTGCACTACGAGCACGTCCGGGGGGTTGGCACTCTGCACCGCGTCGAGCGCCTCTTGCAATGTGCCGATCTGGAGCCATATTTTGGTTTGGGGGGAGGCGTCCCGCAGCCGCTTGGTCCAGACATCAACATCCGTCTGCCCGTATCGTGGCGCAAAGAGCCAGGCCGCGGCTGGCCGGTACTGCGAGACTGTCGATGCGGAAATATCGAGGTCGCCGTTCCAGATCTGGAAGCCAACTCCGAGGGGGATGACGGGGCGCCCAAGTTCGGGGGTCTCGGAAGCGGTCAGCAGGCGTTTGGCCGCCTCGAGGTCGATTGCGGTGTTCTCTGGCTTCTCGCCGGGGCCGATGAAGCCCAGGCCGCCTGCACGCGACACAGCAACGGCCAGGTCGGGGCCAGACATGACGCGCATCGGCGCGCTCACGATGAGCGGCGCGGCGGTCCAGGGGTATGCTGCAGCGAGCTGATCCCGGAATCCAACGGATTGGAGTTTGGCCTCCATTGTGACGTTCGTTTGGTGATAGCAACTTGAACCCTGCCTCAGAGGCGGAAATACACCAATGACAATAGCAAATGTGCGCTTCTACTGTGCCACGATCATGTTATGTGGGGATGACAGGTTGTCGTTCGGCTGCGACTGACGTGGGTGTTCCTTAACCTGTCGCAGTGGAGCATCATTTCCAGCCCCCGTCCCGCCCCCCGTGCACGCCCCAGCTGTACCTCCCCCCATTCCTTCCCAAGTACTACCTACAATCCCTACCGTGTAACCGCGCGCGCTTAGGGCTAGCGGCGCTTCCGGTGCTGCCCGTGCGCCAGTCCCCCTACTGCCTAGCGCGGCCTAAACGGAACCCAATACGATCCTAACACTATACTATCACCGGTACCCTATTACTACCGCCGCTACCTACCTCCCTTTACGTTAAACCGCTATACTAAACTAACATTAACACCGATACTATTATTATAAGTACGTAAAAGCCCTATAGCCTATCTGGAATCGTACCGGTTGCGCTACTGTACTAACTCGACGTATATACTTGACGCACTCGTTAGATCCTAACGCCTATTAAAACAACGACGCTACGACGCGCCCTTAGGATACACACCTACTATATACAGACACTATTATTATAAGTATATAAAAGCCCTGTAGCCTATCTGTAATCGCACCGGTTGCGCTACTATACTAACTTAACGTGTATACTTAACGCGCTCGTTAGATCCTAACGCCTATTAAAACAACAACGCTACGACGCGCCCTTAGGATATATACCTACTATATACAGACCCTATTATTATAAGTATATAAAACCCTATAGCCTATCTGGAATCGCACCGGTCGCGCTACGGTTATAGGGTACTAACTCGACGTGTATGCTCGACGCGCTCGTACCTAGATTATTACACGCATTAAAACAACGACGCCGCGACAGGCCCCCAGGATATACACCTACTATATACTGACCCTACTATTATTATAAGTATATAAAATCCTATTAGCCTATCTGGAACCGTACCGGTTGCGCTGCTATTCTAACTCGACGTATATACTTAACGCGCTTGTTAGATCCTGACGCCTATTAAAACAACGACGCCGCGACGTGCCCTTAGGATATACACCTACTATATACAGACCCTATTATTATAAGTATATAAAACCCTATGGCCTATCTGGAATTGTACTAGTCGCGCTACGGTTGTAGGGTACTAACTCGACGCGTATGCTCGACGCGCTCGTACCTAGATTATTACGCGTATTAAAACAACGACGCCGCGACGGGCCCCTAGGATATATACCTACTATATACTAACCCTACTATTATTATAAGTATATAAAACCCTATTAGCCTATCTAGAACCGTACTAGTCGCGCTGCTATTCTAACTTAACGCGTATACTCGACGCGCTCGTTAGATCCTTCCCCCTATTAAAACAACGACGCCGTAACGCGCCCTTGGGATATATACCTACTACCGGCTGTACCTCCTATTCCTATTATTTACGGTATATATAGTTCTCTTATTGTTCAAGGGAGGCTATAGCTAACCTAACCTGCTACTAGCTAGATGCTGGCTTGTATTGGATTATAGAACCTCCTAACTCCGAGAATTATAAATTCGAATGGTTTGCCGGTTATATCTAGGAGCTATAGAGCTAGGAGCTATATATCTAGGAGCTATAGAACTAGGAGCTATATATCTAGGAGATATAGAACTACAAGCTATAGAACTAGGTGCTATAGAACTATAAGCTACAGAACCAGGAGCTACAAAATAGTATATAATCCCCTTCCTATTTACCTTTATATATAGCGTCCTACAATATAGTATTTGTTACTAACTGCTTTCCTGTAACGATCTAGCTACTGTTCCTATACTTACTAACCTCCTCTCCCCTAGCCAGAGTACACCATCGAGTTGTACCTCTAGCCCGGCACGTAGCCGCGTACGTAGCCGCGGACGCAGCCTAGTATATAGCCTGGCATATAGCCCGGTATATAGCCCGGCGCGTAGACCGGCGCGTAGTCCCGCTATAGCGTTGTCGCAACGTACTAGCAAAAACAGATATAGATCCAACATCTATATATTATAACTAGTACCTGGCGTACTTAACGGTAGGCTCTTTATACCCTATAACATTGAAGGTATTCGAACCTGTTGGTTTGGACCTCCTTACGTGGACTTTCCTATCCTGGAGGAAGACTTCGAAGCGTAGTGGCGCTAGGTTAACTATTTCTAGACTACCGACAAGACGTTAGCTACGAAGAGCGGGACAATAAAATCGTTCTGCTATATTTTTAACAAGGTACCGCAGGTAGCTAGTAGTAGTACTAGTGCTAGGGATAAGCTAGTCAAGAGTATAACGCCCTATATCTGCCGCCTTAAGCAGTATATTACCCTAGGGAAGCCCTACCTTATTAAATTCGTTAATAAGTATAACTACTCTTTAGAACTTGTCGAGTTTAAACACTTTCCGAGAGCCCTCTATAAACACGTTGTATATCTTGTTATAACAAGTTCTTTAATACCTGAAGCTAATCGAAAGCTTCGGAACCGTACCGAATCTGTAGAGGGTAGGGATCGTCTCGTAGCTATTAGAGGCTAGTATCTTATAGTTAAGTATATCAGGTATATTGCTCTTTCTCTCGGGCTTATAAGGAAGGATGGCTATAAAACGCTATACCGGAAGGCCTTGAAAGAGCAGGAGTATAAGGATGCTATTACTAAGCTGCTGCTTCGAAGCGGTAACTATCTCTCTAAGCTACTAATAATCAACGAGCGCCCTGCCCTAGTGTTTAGCCGAAGCTATAGTATCGATACGTTAAAGTAGTACGGCTAGCTTGTAATTATAGACGCTACCTATAAGACCAAACGCTTTAGCTAGTACCTTTTTACTATTATAGTACGCGATAAGTATAGTAACTAGCTTCCCGCTACCTGCTTCTTTACCTCCGACTAGACAGCCGCGACTATCGGCGCCTACCTGCAAGTTATACTAGATTAGTACTAGGGGCTAGCTGACTAGGGGTGGCGTTTAAAGTATATGATTACTGATAACTCGGCTGCTAAGCAACGTGCTATCTTTAACGTTTTTGGCTCCTTCGACGATAGAACCCCTAGGGTGTAGCATCTCCTCTATATAAAGCATTGTTAGGAGACCCTAAAAAGGAGGCTCCGCGCTAGTCTAGAGAGCTTACGGTATATAGGTGCTGCTCTTTACTACCGCTATACTGAACATGGTTGTAATAAGTCGTTAAACGCTACTATCGCCTACGCTAGGAGTAAGGAATCGAAGGAGTATTTAAGGCTTAACTAGATGAACGATACCTAGCTATAGGTACAATAGGTTTAGTACCTATACCCCTTGCTTTGCTAGGTATCTACAACTAACGTAGTCGAGGGATAGTACTCGAAGATCAAGAACTCTAAGCCTATAGCGAAGTAGATAATAGCCTGTAGCTAGACCCTTATTAGAACGATCATATATGTTACTCATTATATATATAATTATAAGGAGAAGGCGGAGCGGGCTAATTTTCAGAGCGTAAACTACGTTATAGTACTAGCATTGAAGTACCTAGACTAGGGCTTTAATAACATCCTAATCCGAGTGTAGAAGTTGATCTCTCGCTAATATTAGCTTGCCTAGCGCTATGTTACTAAATACTAACTGTACGACGTTATAGGGCTTTATATCCTGGGATAGGCGGCTTAGAATACCTGGCTTTATAACGACACTATGAGCGACGATACTATAGCGAGACCGTTACCCCCTGTCTCTATCCCGACCGCTATAGATACGGGAGAAGTCGAATAGGATAAGCTAGATCTATTAGATAACCCTGTCTACTATTCTATCGTTAACTAGCTGGTTAATAATAGCGTAGTAGAGGCTACGTTACTTCTAGGGGTAGAAGACATTCCTTGCTACCTCTGCTGGTAGTATACCGCTTAGCGGCTTCCTTGCTCCTATCTCTGGCACTACTATATATTAGCTAGCTCGCTAAGGCGTAAGCACTTCTAGTATCTATTATATAGCTTGCGTAACAATGGTTTTAGTATATACTAGAATGTCCTGCGCGTTCGCTATAGCGCGCTACCTGCTGCTAATAAGTAGAAGCTTCCTATACCGCGGAATTTCACTCTACAATTCCGCGAAGTAGTAGAGGTTATTCAGGCTAAAATATATAGCGTTCGGGATACGGTTAAAGAGACTAGTAGTTCCAAGGAGGATCTTAACTATATGCTTGATAGGCTAGTCAGTAAAGTACAGGAGGACTTGCAATAGGCAATAGACTTAGATGTCTCGACCTTCGTTTAGAGGCAGTTGGATCAGCTATAGGGTAGTAGCTGAACTTAAGTAATTACTCTCTAGATATATATCTCCCCTTGTTTAGAGGAAGGCGAACAATTTTCACTATAATATATGTGCCTAGACGTAGTAGGAAGGCTATAATCTATATAGAGGGCAAGACCGTAATAGGGATAGACATAAAGCAAGCGTCCTAGGTTGCTAATGTATATTCGAACTTCAATTGTAGCAGATCTAATCAAGTAATCGCCCTCTAGATATATATCTCCCCCTGTTTAGAGGAAGGCGAACAATTGTTACTACAATATATATACCTAGAGGCGTAGGAAGGCTTGAAGCTAAAAGTGTCTAATGTCCTTGGAAGTATTATTATCTACCTAAGTAGGCGGACTAACTAGCTATATATATAACTGTAAAACAACGTATAGCGGGTACATCGCAAAAAGCAGAGGTAATATTGCTAAGATTTGCAGCTAAGAACCTAATATTGCTAAGATCTATAGCTGTTTTTGACTGTCGGTAGGGGTATAGATAGCTAGCAACAGGGGGGTTGTGGATAGTCGTAAGCCTTAGTAAAATTAAGAAGCCTTAAACTATATGTCACGACCCATCCAGCCCTGTCTCTGCAGTCCGCTCTGATTGGCTGCTTCGCACCCACTCAGCGCCCCGTTTCTCATTTCCTGTTATATATATAGCTATGTTCTCACACACTCTCTTTCCTCTGTCTCTTCTTTCGATACATAACAATCAATGCAACGTATCTCTCCTACATGCTCTTCCAGTGCTACTGTAAGCCTACGCAAGAGTTATAAGCCCGGTGCTCGTTTCCCTTCGTATAGCAGCTAAACCCGTTATAGCTTGGAAGCATTGTCATTCTACAATCCTTATAACTCGTTTTACTATTCTTACGAGTCCTGCCGCCTCGTTCTTTACAATCGCCATCGCCAAAGCCCTTATACGGCTTCCCTCGTTTTCCGCTTGAACCGCTCTTATATAGCCGTTCCGCGAAGTCCTTCAAAGTCGCCCCGCCCGCGTACAAGTCAAGCCGCTCTTCAGCGCCACTCTCTCTACCCGTTCCGCCATACCGCCGTACCTTCCAGATCTCCGTCTGCCTCTATCTGTCGTTCTTCCACAATAGAGACTTCCACCACCACAGACACAATCAGGAACATCACCATCCCAACGGACATCCTGCTCAAGAGCGACACCATGAAACAAGTTCGTCAAGGACTGGGATCGAGGCACCCTCTCCCACCCCGCGAGGATTCCGAACACCTTTGGCACATCCGCGCCGGTCATCTTGGCCAGGATACGCTCAAGGCTCTCGTCTGGAGAGGCCAGAACGTTCGAATCAACGGAACCAAACGCATTAACTACAAGGCTTGCTCTGTTACACACTAGGGAAAAGTCATCTCCCGCAGGCCTCCTACAACCAAGTTAGTACGGCCGTTCTAGCGAGTATTTTGGGACCTTTTCTATCATACGCGTAGGTATAATGGATCCATTTACTCTCTAATTCTCAAAGACGAGTTCTCTAGCAAACCCTTCGTCTTCCGCCTCAAAGACAAGACCTAGGACCTCCTTCTCCCGATTCTTCAATGCTTCAAGGCCTAGGTACAACGCTAATTTAGCGTAGCGATCTACAAGTTTAAGCATAATAACGAAGGCTCCCTTGTCAAAACTAGGGATCGTGGCCGTACCTGGTACTAGAAATGGTACGTAGAACTAAGTATCGAGCTTAAACTCCCTCCGTCTAACACATACGAACCAACTAGCGCTATCGAACGCGCTGGTCAAGAAGTTATCACCCGCTCTATTAAGATAATAGCCGGAGCCAGTCTCCCAGGCAACCTCTGGCCAGAAGGAGAGGAGGCATCTATATAGCTTATTAGTATAAGCCTAAGTTAAACGTATCCTTCGATAAAGTCACTAAACAACGTCCTCCTTACTTAGTTCCAAACCTACTTCCGGTTCTTTTAGCTAGACGCGATCGTCTCCCTTACAGCGGATCTACGGCCTAACTAGAGCGGCATCTACGTATACGGTTGCCGTATATATCCTCTATATAAAGAGAGAGAGAGGGATAAGCAGAAACGCGTATATAAGTCGAAGCCTAGAGCGTATATTAGTTACCTTGTTGGTTACAAGGCATCAAACATCTACCAAATCTAGGTTCCGGCACTCCGCAAAGTCGTTACAACTCGCAACGTCACCTTTAACAAGAACCAGTTCTTCAAGAAGGGCGAAAGGAGGTTCGATCTACAGACTATCGCTAAGAAGCGGAATCTAGTAGACTCCCTGGAGCTTTAGCTACACTTGCCCGCTACAGGCGTAGTACTAAGCGGCGTTAAGGATAGCAAGATAGACAATCTAGAAGCGACGACTCCCGCGTCTATGTCCCCCGAGTATTCTAAAGACAAGCTCGGGGGTGTAGAAACTCCGAATCCTAGTTAGGACTTGGGGGTAACTATATCCAGAACGGTAGCCCAGTGTAACACAAGCAAGCCACCTTTAGTTTCTAGAGACTATACGTATAGAGGACTCCCGACACCGGATTAGTCATTTCAAAGTTCAGCCTCTACCCCTACCGGGCCTACAAGCCCGGATAACGATAGGGATTATACACACACTTCTAGAGATAGCCTTAGAAGTATACAAAGCATTGCCTCTAATACAAGCACTGTTTTCGAGGACTCGGTCGATCACTATCCTAAGCACTCTATATACTCGGACGACCTACTTCCTAAGAATTATAGCCTAGAATCTTCAAACCCTAGCCACCACTCCTCTAGCTCGGATAACTTAGACAACACTAACAAACCTAAGTCCCCCGCCCGCGAATATACAAAACGCAAGTACACTAAGCGGGTATTCGCCCTAGTATCTCGAGCGAGCCGGCGGCTTAGGGGAATGGACCTAGAAGACCCTACTAACGACAGTCCTTCTATATCTACCGCTAGGATTGTTAGATTTACTTTGGAAATGTATACTCTAGACCGTATCTATATCCCTGAACTTAGAATGTAGCAAGCGTTTTACAAGACGTATATACTATACTATAAGAAGGTACTCGATAAGGGAGATCAGGCATACCGTACTCTACATATAGTTATTGCCGCTACGATCATACTATAGCACGCAGCTAGACTCAACGCTACCCCGGCCCCTCCCTACGTTTACCAAGACACCTTTCTTAAAGCTCCAAAGTCTTAGAAGCAACTTACTAAGCATCTAATAGGCAAAGAGTTCGTTAGAGCTACCAAATTAGAGATTTGGAATCTTATAAATCGCAAAACCTAGAGATATATTACTCGGTCCTCTATATCCAAACTCTCTAAGGAGAAGCCCCTGCCCCTAAAGTAGGTATTCGCCTACAAATAGGATAAGGACGGATTCTTAGAGAAATACAAGGCGCATATCTACGTAAGAGGTGATCTTTAAAGCGCTAATTCGTTGCAAAACATATACGCTGTAACACTCGTATCCCGTTCCTTCTAGGCTATAATAGCCATCGCCGCTAACGCGGACATAGAAGTCAAGTAGTTTAACGTCGCCTAGGCATTCCTGAACGCCAGAATGGACAAAGGAATCGTCTATAAGCTCCCTTAGGGGTTTAGGGAGGATCATCACCTCCTAGCTAGCTTTAAGCAAGGTAATACCTTCGTCGAACTTGAACGAGCGTTATATAGCTTACGCGAATCCCCCCTTCTATAGTACAAAGAGTTCTCCTCTTCGCTCTACGAACTTAGTCTGACAGTATCGGGTAAGGAACTATGCTTGTTTTACAACCAACACCGCCGCGTAGTGGTTCTGTTTTACATAGACAACTACCTTATATTCTACTACAAGGACTACGCTAATGAGGCAAACTAGATCATAGATACGCTAGCTATAAAGTACAAAGTGTATAGTTAAGGCAACGTCTTGTAGTTCCTTAGTATCTACGTCTTAAGAAACCACGAGGATCGTATAGTCTATCTAGTCTACAATTAGTATATTAAGTAGATCGCTAAGCGCTTTAATCTTAACAAGGAGACTCGCTTCCTATATATCCCCCTAGAATATAACCTTTACCTATTCGAGGGTCTTACTCTATTTAAGGATATTAAATGGTTCCAGGAACTTGTCGGCTCTATTCTATATATAGCTATTATAATCCGCCCCGATATAGCCTTCGCTACATCGTAGCTCTCTTAGTTCTTGAAGAATCCTAGCCCTATATATATCGAGGCTACGGAATACGTTATCGTTTACCTCTTTAGCACCCGGTTTTTAGCCATTCGGTATAGCATCGCCTTTAGGATATACATCCTGCTCATCGCTAGCGACGCCTTGTTCGCAGATATCAAGAAGACGCGCCGCTTATCCTAAGGGTACATTATAATGCTATACAGTAGGGTTATCAACTAGAAAGCCTGCCGCTAAAAGACCGTTACGACTTCTTTAACAGAAGCTAAGTTACTTACTGTTTCTCTTACCGCGCGTAAGACTATAGCGTTAAAGCGCTTCTTCGCCAACATTCGGTTCGATCTTAGCGAACTATACCGTATCTTCTATAACAATCAGCAAACTATCCGCCTCGTCACGGGAGACAACCAGCGCGTGGTTACTAAGCTTCGCTATATAGACATCTACAATATGTAGGTACGTCAGGAGTATACCAATAGGTTATTCAAGGTTAAGTACCTGCCTACGGCCGATATACCGGCAGACAGTCTTACAAAACGGCTACCGCGCTAGAAGTTCGAGCACTTCCGCGCTATATTAAACCTCCAAGACGCTCGCCACATTATTAAACAGAGTAAAACGGATCTTTGCAATTAAGAGGGTATCTAACACTAGGTATCTAGCCCAAAAGAGCAAAATAGCATATAAGAAAATCACCAAATGCAAACGCGGCTATATACACACACACTCCCGGGCTCACTAGCCCGACTTCCTCCTCTTTAACTCCGTACAATAGGCATCTATCGCGGCCAATGTATAGTACAAACTACTAATCACAGCCATCGATAACCTTAAAGCTAACGACGCCCCTACGTTATCCGACTCCCGAGCCTCCTTTGCTAATCTGGCCAACTCGGTAGCTAGAATAGCCGAAACGCTACCAGCAACCAGCCCAACCAGAGCGGGAGCCTCTCCCTGGTTAGTAACCTCGCGGGAGCCAACCACCACCAACCTATCGTTAGAGCCAGCCGCCTCGGCGGCAACCGCCTTAGCGGCAGCCGCCTTAGCGGCAGCCGCAACGGTACGCCTCTCCTCGGCTCTAGCCCTTAATACAACAACCGCCTTAGCAGCTACCTTAGCCCAAGACTTAGCAATCGCCTTAGCCTAGACCTTAGTAGCTACATCCGCCGCCGCCTTCTCCTTCTTCTCCTCCCGTTCTATCAAGTGCTTCGCCGTAAGGCGAACCCGTTGTAATTGCTATACTATCATTAGTACGCGGCGATTAATAGGAACAGAGAAGGAACTTACGCTAGCTATAGCCTCGCTACCCTACTTTGTAGAGAGGAACTCTATAGCCGTCTCGACTATAAGTTCTAGTAACTTCTTACACGGATATCCAGTACGTAAGTACCGAACGTAGGCTACGTCCTTGTCCTTAGCGTCCGGACGAGCTAAGTAAGCGCTACTTAATAACCTATATAGGGCCGAACGTAGGTAACAACGGCAAACTATAGCGCGGGACGTAAAGGTGGCAATATCCTTGTCGCTATTATAACTAGGTATCTAAAAGTTAGCGTATTAATCAACAAAAACGCTTCAATCAATAGAAACGCGATTAATATACCTAGGCGTAGCGGGAACTATATCCCTCTTTCTTTTGTTCGGGGTCTTCGAAACCCTAGTTACGCTCTCTTTAACAGGAGCGGCATCGTCGGCGCCTATAGCAACAACCTCTTCTTCCTCTTCTTCTTCTTCTTTACGCGCCGCGCGTAGATTCGCGAGCCTAGTTACGCGGGCTTTCTCCAATGACGCTACGCAGGCGACGGAGGCAGCTATACCCTAAGTATTCGGAGCCATTGTTGTTTTTATTGTTATTATAGTTATAGTTAGAGGGGTCGGCGGCGCGATTGATTTTTGTTATTGTAGGACAGTTCGGATTCAACTTCGCAAAATAGGCGACTAAAGATCGTATACGACCGACCGATACAACCGCGTTCTGATTAGCCAGGATCTACATTGGTATATCTTCGATTATACAAACGCGACGCCAGGTCATATATCAACGATAAGGATTTTTCGTTTTTAGCCATCAACCCCACTCTGGCAATTCGAGCCTTCGACCTCCTATTTCTAGCATCTCGCTGCCAGCCAGCTAGCTGGGTGTTCTCTTTCAGCTGCTTCGTAGCTAGGGGGTGTGTCACGACCTATCTAGCCCTGTCTCTATAGTCCGCTCTGATTGGCTGCTTCGTACCTACTTAGCGCCCTGTTTCTTATTTCCTGTTATATATATAGCTATGTTCTTACACACTCTCTTTCCTCTGTCTCTTCTTTCGATACATAACAATCAATGCAACGTATCTCTCCCACATGCTCTTCCAGTGCCACTGTAAGCCCACGCAAGACTATATAAGTGAAAGATATAATAAAGGCGATTTATATAGGAGAAACTGTATTTTAAGTCCGTAATTTTTAAGACTTAAGGTAAAGATTCTAATAAGAGTTTAATAGCTAGAACAATACCGACTAGCTGCGGGATTGTTACTAGTAGGTAGTAACTTTAATATTTACGTTGCTTCAATTGTTTTCGTTCTGAATGTAAGTGTTTAAATCGAGAATTTTGATTCTGGCTAAAAAGGTCTGCTATCCGAATATAACTCTGTTTTCTTCAACTATTTTAAAGCTCTCTCTTTTCTCTCCCTTCTTCTATACTCTAACTAATACGCCTACTTTATAAGTTAAACTATTGAAGTTATCCCTATTAACTCTATTTATCCATTGTTAATAATATAAAGCTAATACAATATATATAGATTAGATCTAATAGTTTAAGCGCCTTACGAGCATTTGTAAGTATTTCGTATTCAAATTGTTAATCGGTAAACTATCGGTTAGCCAATTTACTAACTTAGTACAATATAGTAGCAAAATACTACAATAAGTATACCTCCCGTACCTCTAACAGTTACCGAGGGTAATAACACCTTGCCCGCCGGTCCTGCCACCGCTCCTGCCGCCGCTACCGCCGCCGCTACCTTAGCTACCTTGCCCGACCTTAAGCCCGACCCTATCTACAATATAAGTATACCTCCCCCCCCCCTAAGAGTTACCGAGGGTAACGACAACACCTTACCTACCGCTAGTCCTACTACTACCGAGCAGTAAGAAAGTTCCTCTGCCGCGGCCGCCGCTACCTGTAAGACCACTGCCAAACGGCAGGCTCCTTCTTCTACGTCTAAGGTATATATGGAAATGGATGCGGTATAGTACTGTTATAGGGAAGTAGCTAGCTAATAGTTAATTATAGAGGAAGAAGAAGAAGAAGGTAGACGCCAACGAGCTTGGACTATAAGCGCGTTCGGTGCTATATACCGTCTGCATTACCCGCCTTTATAACGGGGTTATTCGCGCGTGCTATTTCTAGGCTAGAAAGTATTAAGTATTACCGGTTGCAAGTGCTTTAGCTAACTATTAGATAGGTCTTAGTATAGCGTGTTTTGAGTATACTGAACTGGAGCAAACCACAAACCAACCCACTCCATAGTAGTAGGCAAGACTATAGTGGGGATGGACAAGTCGGCAAGCGTCTAAGGTTGCCGACGCATCTTCGGACTTCAATTGTGACCGATCGGATCGAGATATTGCCCTCCGGACATATATCTCCCCCTGTTCAGAGGAAGGCGAACAAAATCACTATAAAAATATATACCTAGAGGCAGCGGGAAGGCTTAGAGCCAAAAGTGTCAAATTTAGGGGGGGAGTTTTATATCCTAAGAGTGTTATTGTCTACCTAAGTAGGCGGTCTAACTAGCTATATATATAACTATAAAAACAACGTATAGCGCTATAAGCAGTTAAAAAACGAAAAATCCACTATATACGTACCCCTATTCTAGCTAAGACTATTCTACCCTAGTTTATACTTCCCTTTCGAGTTCGCTAGGGCTCCTACCTAAGAACTTGCACTAAACCAAGGTCTATCCATTTCTATTAGCGTCCCTGCTCCCGGCGGCGTACCCTCTCGGCGCGACTTAGCTACTAATTCTATACTTGCGTATCCTATTAATAGCGCCGAAGCTCTTTAGCTTGTCTGTTAATGTCGTCCTATCTAGCAAACTATAGTATATAGTATAGCGGCATCCGAAATCTATATAGATACAAGTCCCGAAAGGTAGGAGGGCGGACGATTACCCTAGGGGTCGGTTCTTCTCTAATTGTCTCTAACGTAGGAATAGCGACTTCAGACTCTAGGGGGATACTAGCTAAACGATATAAGCGTCTAGTCGGAGCCTAAGATATAACCAGCTTCTTCGATCTAAGCGTAGCTATCTTATTAGAGGGCTTCGTTTACCTAGACTTAGGCTAGGGCGCTGAATACCTCGGGCTATCCTCCTATTATCTTAGAATAGGCGAAGACAGGATCCCGATAATAGCTAGGGACAATAATAAAGGCGGCAAGCTAGGTCTTAGGAGGTTAGACATCTGTCGCGTAAGGGAGCCGATCGCTAAACCTCCGGAGGTTGTCCTTGTAAGTCCAAGGCTCGGTAACTATAATAAGGATTAACGGTCAGTTAATAGGGCTGTCCTAGGATAGACAGTGGGTATTGCTTGCTAAGAGGGTATACAGGGCCCTAAGGTAAAACTAAGCTGATTATCGTCTTGGAGTAACTCCGAGAACTTATCGATCGCGTCTCGGAGTTCGTCGTCTCTTATTATAGCCCCTAGTTCTAAGGAAGGGGCCCTTAGCGCTAGGGTACTAGATACAGAAGGATAAGGAGAGGGACTAAACCCGACTTTTTCCTCGTTATAAGCTACGAACTTTATCTCCTTTAGGCGGACAGGTATACCGCCTTTAGAGCCTAAAGCGTAGCGGATATATACTAGCTATCTGGTAATTATATATAACTTCTTAATCTTAACAGGTATATCAACGCCGTCGAAGACCCGACTCTATATCTATAATAGAGGGGCGTAATAGCCACTAGACTATAGTCCTTCTTAGAAGAACAGGCGGGCATGCTCCAGAACCTACACACTATATTCCTAGTTCTTAGCTTAGACCACCCTACAGGTATATAGCAAAGCCTCAATGTTACCGGGAGATAGGCTAGAATCCCTAATCTAAGCGATGACTTTCCGCTAGTACTAGGATATAGTTGTTAGCGGCTTTTGTAAGTCAAAGTAGAATGCTTAACCGTAGGCTTAGTTATAGATCGTCAGGACCTAGTAACTACGGTTTAGGGTACCCACGATAACCTAGAATCTCTTTAACGCTATTGCTTTCTAAGTGTTGGCGTTGGACTCTATTAGCTAGGGTAGACTACTATCGTCAATCCAAGTATTATAGACGTAGACCTAGTCCTTATAACCACTTAGGAAGTAGTACAGGGCGATAATAAGGTCGTGACCTTAGATCTATTCCTTATTGTCTATTATACCTTCGAGATTGTAGAGTACGTATACGACGGTCGGCCAAGTCATTGTGAAAAAGTTACCTCCCTCTGTTCTAGGGTAGGTAAGTCCAGGGAAGAGACTTACTATAATCCTATCCTTATTAAGAGTCCCCGTAGCCTATAGCCAGTACAGCCACCGGCTCTGAACCTATAGAGGGAAGCGCACTCTCCTGTCGACAGGGTTCCAGAATTCCGCCCTATAGATGCCTGGACCATTCTAGCCTATAAACACGCCTATTCTCTAAGAGTCAAGCGACAGGTAGTAGTTAGCAGCGCTACCTAATAGCACTAAGTTAGCCGATATATCGAAGAAGAGAGACGGTAGGAGGAATCTAGTTAATAATAAAGGAGGAGGTCCGAAAATTAATGCCTATATGTATCTTAAGTAGAACAGGGAGCGGGATAGCGAGCGAAGATCGATATTATTAGAGGGAGAGAGGAAAATAAGAAAAGAGTACTAGCAAGGGCGGCTTTATAGGCAGAAAGGCAGTTGAAAAAGGTCAACAGTTTCTTTATAGCTCCTTCCGTTACGCTTCTATATAACCTAAGTAAAGGTAGAAAGTTGAAAGATTTTTCTATAGTTCCTTCCGTTACGCTAGTAGCTTAACTTAGGATAAACTAGCTCCCTATTCTAGGGCTATAGTATAAGAGGGGGGGTTCGGTCTATTCGCTTGCTTATAGTTTCTCTTCCCTTTCGAATTCGACTACGCTTCTACGCTTAGAATTCGTAACACTATAGCTCCCTTATAGCAGGATCTCACGCTCTCCTAGACGGACGTCCGGGTCGATACCGCTCTCCTACCTCTACTTCCTCGAATTACAAGCTAACCGGTAGATTTAACGCTATCTTTAGATAGGAGATTCGTCACGCCCCGTCAGTTTGTCTAGGTCGTCCGGCCTACTTATAGCGATAACAAAGCTCGTCCTGCCAACTCTACGCAACCTGCTACTCTGCCAGTCTTCTAGTTCCTAGTTATCTAGTTACTTCAGGTCTCGAAAGTACTAGACGCAAGCTAAGGGGAGATACTATTCCTTTAGTAGCGATTATCGAGCGATCAGCGGGCCCTGTCCAAGCTTTAGGAGCAAATTCAGCTTAACGATAGGTATTAGACGCTCTTTAAATAGCGGGGATTCTTTAGGCGGCTTAGGCCGGTATTTGTCGAATAGTACAATAGTCTATATCTTAGGCGCTAGCTCTTCGACTTCAGTAGTCGGCCGAATCGCCGTAAGGGGTTCTTTGTCTAGTTCTTCGGGTATAAGTAAGTATCTCTTCCCCTATTCTAGTAAAGCAAGTGCTAATACTAGGCAAGTAATACCATCCTATGCCGTTACTATCAAGAGGCGTACTAGCATACCGTAACGACCGGCCTGTATCCTAGGACTAGCGAGCAAGTAGAGTTCCAGACGCTATAGCCCTTCTTTAGCTATATATCGGTACCTAAAGTCCTTAACAGTAAGTATAGTAACTGTCTATAGTCTAGGAAAGGGTATAGCTAGGAGTCTATTAACGCGGGCTATCTAGTATATCCCCTTAAGGCTAGTATTACTAAGAAGCTAACTCCCTATTCTCTAGCGGCGTATCAAGTCGGGGAAATCCTAGAGCTTAATCTTAAGGCTATAGTCCGTCGACAACAGAGGGCGTATCGGAGCGGAGATCGACTAGTAGCAACAGGCCACCGTTATTAACGGACAACGTAATATCCTTAAAACAGGGTATAAAAGATCGGAAAAATAAGCAGTAGGAGGGGACTCGATAGAATATAGGGGCAAGCGAAGAATTTTTAAGGAAACAAGGATATAGGGGGGGTATATAAGAAAAGAACAAAAAAAGAAGGGGGGTAGGGGCAAATACAAGACTTTTTTAACAATAGGAAACACCTAAAACTTCTTAAAACCCTAGTAGTTTCCTACGCTTTAACTCTACAACGAGTATATTATCGTCCTTCTTCCCTTTTAACTACAATCTAGTCTCCGGCCGAGCAGTCGCCTCCCTATTCATACAGCGAGTCGTTTCTTCTACGACTAGATTTTCCTCTATCTCTTCGACTTTAGTCCTATATAAATCTTTAGGCTATAGGACTAGTTCCTATACCAGGTCCGCCTTAAGGTAGACGCCCTTAAACTTAATGAACTTCTTAACGCGATTTACTATAAAGGGTATCCAAATAGGGACGCCGTCAAGCGTACTTAGGAAGTAGGAGTAGCAGTCGGGAATCTTCCAGACAATATAGGGACCGTCCTATCGGAACTACAGCTTACACGCCGCGCTTATATCTATCTAGTGGACCACGTTATATATAAGGACAAGGTCGTCTACGGCAATAACTATATCTTCCGTATAGAGCTTATGTCGAATAGCGTAGTTCCGGCGCTCAGCTATCTTCTCTCGAGCAATAGCCACTTTTTCTACGGCAACCTCCCTGTTATTTTTAGCATCCTATAGAAGGTTAATCCTAAGCTATAGCAAGCGTTCTTGGGCCTTGCAGTTATCTCCTCCGTTAGTTCTAGCGGCGATAGCGGATTCCTAGTTAATAATGTACTAGGAGGGGACCTCTTTCTTAATAGGGGTAATCGGCTTATAGTTATAAGCAAGGAAGAAGGGGGAGTATCTAGATGCTTAACGGATAGCTATCCGGTCCGCGAAGAGGATATAGGGGAGTAAGGACTTCTATTTCCTCCCTATTCCGTAGGTCGCCTTAGCTAATAAGGCAACGATAGGGAAATAACCCTACTTGTTAACCCTATTTACTTGCGAGTTATATAGAGAGATTACTATACTATTAATATTAAGGCGATTTAGGATCTCCTTAACCTTGCCCTTAAACTTAGAACTACTATCTACGACGACTTTAACTAGGTAGCCCTAGTAAAGGAGAATATCCCTATAGATAAACCCTTTTACTATAGCTACGGTCTTATTCTTAAGGATCGCCGCTTTAGGGTAGCCTATTAGATTGTCCCGGGCCTTAAGCAGGTAGTAGGTCTTGCCTCTGTCTAAGCTAGGTATATACTAAATGTCCAAGTACTACTTGGCGAACGGAACAGGGGTAGGAATAGTAAAGGAAGCCGATTCCTTAAAACGGCAAGGGTCCTACCGCTAATAATCTTTATAAGACTTGATCTATTTATTAACGGTAGCGTATATACCCTTCTAGTAGTAGTAGTTAGTTACGCGGCGGTACGTCCCTTCCTAGCCGCAGTAACCTATCTCGCTATAATATACGTCGAAAACTTAGCGCTGTTCCTCCTCTGTATCTAGGACTCTTCTTAGCTACTATAAGGGGGTTATAGGCCGTAAGAACAGATAGCTACCTTTGACGAAGTACTTAAGGGCGTTTAATTTGAAGGCGCGGCGCTTCTAAATCAGGGTAATATCAAAGGGCTCCGTAAGGGTCGCGAGGTATTTTACAATACGCTGTAACTAAGCTGAGTATCCCGGGTGAAGCTTGTCCGCCTATTTAAGCAAAGGCAAAGGAGATTCCGGCAAAAGTTCCTCAATTTCCTAGTTGTAAATCTATACGTTAACCTAGTCATCGAGGTCACCTTCAACTTCTTTTTCAGCCAGGTCTAACGGGCTAGGCGGCTTCCGCAAGAGGGCGTTAGCTACTATATTCTTAGAACTAGGGATATATCTGATCTTAAAGTTAAAGAGCTAGATCTACGCGATCTATCGTATAATCAGGGCGCTAGGAACGTCGCTAGCGGCTCCGTAAAGTTAGTGAACTAGGACCTAGGCGTCGGTCTCGACTACGAACTTTACCCTAAATAGGTAGTAGCAGAAGCGCTTAAGCAGGAAGACAAGACCTTTTAATTCTCTCTTAGTAGCATCGTAACGGCGTTTAGCGTTTAACTAGATACCGCTCTCGAAGCAATAGGGGTAGCGTTTGCCGTCCGGACCTATCTACTCGATAACTCCGCCCTAGCTATCGAGGCTAGCGTCTATTATAAGGAAAACTATACTATACCTTAGGTTATTGTAGATTAGGGGGGCGAGAATAGGGGCATTAGTGATCTTATACTAGAGATACTTAATGTACTATTACTATACCTTAGTCTATTCCTACTCTACGTCTTTCTTTATCAGCTTATAGAGTAGCTAAGCGATAATAGCGAAGCAGCGAATCTAGATCCGGTAGTAGCCTATAAAGCCAAGGAAAGACCGTACGTCTTTAAGTTCGTAGTATAGGCCCTATTCGACGATTTTCTTAATCTTCGCGTCGTCTAGTCGGCGGCCGTTAGGGGTACAAAGGTACCCAAGCAGTATAGCCTCGATCTAGTACTATTGCGATTTAACTACTATAATAGTCGCCCCGGCTAATTCTACTTGCAACAGGACCTAGTTAACGTTATAAAGATGGTTAGCAACAAACTAGCGTACTCCTAGGGAGAATAGGCGGCTACTAAGGTTGCTACGTGGTCCTTTAATATAGATATCGTCCAAGTAGGGCTGGCAAACGTAAGGGATAAGGTCCTGGAAGATACAGGTTATAGCGCGCTAGAATTATACTACTAAGTTAGTACCTCCTATAGGGAGCGTATATATCTAAAAGAGGCCAATAGGGGTCTAGAAGGTAGTAATATCCTAGCTCTTCTTATTAAGGCTAATCTAGTTGTATCTTAAGAACAGGTTAAGGAGGGAGATTATCTTATATCCGCTAAAGTCTTCGCTAAATTCCTCCGTGGCAAGGGGAATAAAGGCATCTCGTAACGTAACGGCGTTATACTTCTACGTATCGTTAATTAGGCGGAGACTACTGTCTTTCTTAAGGACTAGGAACCAGTTGTTACAGTAGCTACTGTAACTCTCCTCGATAATACCTTGCTATAGGCGTTCCTTAAGCAGGTCGATAACCTTTAGGACTATTAGCTTCGGGATCGGTATACTCTTCCCCTGCTACGCTTTATAAGGTACTGTCTTAATATATTAGGGAGGGAATACTTTAGGGTCGATCCGGCTATACTCTATAAAATCCTACGCTAGGGCTGCTTCTTGGTTTAAAAGGATTTTAACGAAGATCGCCGTTTCCTATTTAGTAAGAGTTGCTTTAACTTTACTAATTATAGCCTCTAGTCACTCTATAGTTAGTCTTACCCCTTTAGCTAACTCTATAAACTATAGCGTAACAAGGTCGCCTAATCTAGTCCCTGCCTATATTTTCTCTTCCGCTTTACTCTTCCGCTTCTCGAGCTAATATAGGTTACCTTCTAGGACTAAACTGTTAGATAGGGCGTTGTCTATAGGGCGTACCTTGTTAGCTACGGTCTTCCTTAACGTAAAGGTAGCTACTCGCTCCCTCAAACGTCCAAACGTATCCTTCTACTTCCTATAGATATAGAAGATCCTTCTTCGCGACAACTAGGGCAATCCTAATAGGCTAGCAGTCCCTATCTCGCTTATATAAATAGGGGGAGGGGGTAGTATAAATAGTATAGGGGGGTTTATAGTGTCTAAAGCTAAAGTAAACAAGGTATTAAGAAGGGGTAAAGAAGACAAACGCAAAACAAAATTGAAAATCTCGTCACCTAGATCTCGATCTAGGTAACCTAGTAGCATCTCTCCCTTTATAAGATCTACCTACTTAGGGACTATCTCCTCCTGTTCTTACTACACTAGTCCTTAGAATACGGACGCGCTCCTACGGAGTTAATTCGCCGCCTCTTCGCTACTCGGCTTAGGGCGCTTCGCTAGCTCTTCGGAGACTACGTAGGCCTTAATAATAAGACTATCTATTGTAACATTCGTAGTAACCAAGCGGCCGTCCTTAAAGTTAAATGTCAGGTTAGTATCCTTAAAGAATAGTATACTAAGGAGCATGTTATATCCTCCTATATTATCTAAAAGTATAAAGAAATAGACTAGAACGCTTCTTCCTACTAAGAACATGTAGGCCTAGGTCTTTCCCTCGAATCTTTTAGACTAATAGAGACCTTTAGAGACTATATTTGTATCTTAGACAGCTAGACCGTATTTCTATACTATCTAAAGCGATAGAGCGTTACACTTAGAGCCGGAATCTAATAGCGCGAATTCCTTATCTAAGAGCCTATTCTCGAAATTACAATATAACGAAGGCAAGGTATACGTTCATATAACAACTCCAAGTTCCACCTTCTACTTTAGCGACAGTAGGTAGATAGGCGTTTTCATTAACTTAACCGCCTATTCTTACGGAAGGGCAGGCAGCTTGTTAAGAAGGAGGCGTTCCTAGAACCTACTAGTAGCAACACTATATTCCCTATTGCTAGTAACTCCAAATATAGCGGGGACAGTCTTACGCCCCTTGTCCTAGGAGCTTAGGACTATATTAAGATTTATATAAATAGAACAAGGGGCGGTATTACCTTCCTTAGGCGCGGTATAGGCTATATCTTTACTCGGAGTACTAGATCCTTTATAATTGATAATATCTAGACCGCTAGTTAACTAGGTAATATAGGCGACAAAGGCTTCGCGGTATTTAGGGGAGACGTAAACAAGATCCTCTATAGTAATAGGGGCTTTAACGCCTATGGATTTCTTAACAAAGTAGCGGAGTTCTAAGATAGTAGTATCCTTAGATTTAGGCTCTAGGGTCTTCGGATCGCTTAAAGGCTTCTAAAGGGCGGTACTTTTAGATATCTAGGGTACCGTAGCCGCCTGTTTAAGGGAAGGTCTCTTTAAGAGGGTTAGCTAGAGGATATAGCGGTTATCTAGGCGAGATACAAAGCTACCGCTTATAGCCTAGTCGCTGTCTTTAATAGGTTATTCGGCTTCGAAGCGGACGTACTTCCTAAGCACTTCCTAGGCAAGTACGGAGGTAGCTTCCTTATCGGCTATCTATTTAAGGGTCTTTCGAGATAAGCGCTAAACGTAACTCTCTACATTACGCCGGTCCGTAAAGAAGTTAAGATCCCTAGCCTCGGTATAGTCGTATATCGAACGCTCGGTATCCGCGGTCCGGACGCTAAGACAATTAACGGAAGTACGTACAGTCTCGTTCTAGTATTAACTAAAGATAAAGACGTCCTTAATTAGGCTAAGGTCGGGTTCGTAGGTTGCGCTAGTACGTTGTTCGTAAGCGCGGGCCTAGTTAAGGTACACTTTGTAACACTTATAGCCTAGTATTATAGAGGCGTAAGCGCGGATCAAGTCTCCTATCTAGCTAGCATTCTAAGCTACAACTAGATCTAAACGACCAATAGTAAAGTAAAGGGGGGGACTCTCCTTACGGCCTATATACTACTTATTCTTAACCCGCTAGAATAGGCTAGCTTAGTAGTCTATCTTATTAGAAGGATAGTCGAACAATATATAGCTATCGCGCTAGCCGTAGTAGTAGCACTACAAGAAGTTGTTTAGGTTACTATAGGCATCCTTATCGAAAGTAATATAACTAGGGTTGCTACTATAGCCGCGGCGCTAACCGCTAGCGTTACTAAAGCTATTAGCGCCGTAAGTCTAGAGGTAAGTATAAACCTCCTCGAGCTCCTAGGAGTTTAAGCGTATAGAACGTCCTAACTTAAGACTCTCGAACTTCTGGCGGATAGGCTCGCGAAGAGCCTACTTCTTAATCGTAAGCTCGGCCATCTATTTAATAAGGTTAGAGAGGTTATCTATAGTCTCTTCCCTATTATCTTAGTCGGTATCCCTATCCTCGTCGTTATAGATAATCTTATTATTGTAAATAGCAACGATGTTAGAAGCTTTAGCCTTCTAGACCTTGCTATAGATAACGAAGCCCTCCTTATAGATAGAGAGGAGCTACTTGCGGAAGTTATCGTACGCTATGTTCTTAGCAAGGACCTTCTCGAACTACTAGTACTAAAGTTTAACTTAGAGCGGCTTAGGAAACTTACCCTAGAAGTTATAGGGGGCGGTATCCTAGTAGGACTTATAATTAGTAGCTAGGAGGCGGGCAATAAGGTACTCTATACGGCTAAAGGCCTCTAGGATAGCGACTACGGTACACTCGATCTTATTATAGTAGAAGTTCTATAACTCTATCTTAATAGTCTTATCCTAGCGAGGGTCGAGATACTTCTACTATTTGTAACACTTCTTCTAGAAGGCGTCCTAAGACTTACAGTCACTAGCCAAGAAGCTTTTAATAATCTAGTAGGTAGGGTCATTGCACTAACGCTAGAAGCGACGAATCTAGTTATCGATAATAGTAACGTCTTCCTCAAGGTAGGCGTTGTAGAAGGCCTCGATATATAAGGAGACGTTACGTCCTATAAAGGTACTAGGGAGGCTAAAGTCCTTAGGACCTAGGAAGGGGACGTATCTTCTAGTAGCTATTTTGAGCAAAGGTTCGACGATAGTCTCTATATATTTAGATAGAGGCGTAAGGCTAGCTAAGGTATCTAAAGATATATCAGGGTATAAAGAGGTTAGAAAAGATAATAACGAAAGGGGAGAAGGTAAGGTTAGAGGCTTTTTAAGACTTTTTAAGCGTTTGCCTAACATTGGTTCTTCGTGCTGTTTTTCTAATTATATAAGCGGATATATTTAGGGTAATAAACTGACTTTCGTCCCCCTATATTCGGATAAAGCCCTGGCTATTTTCCAGGTTCTAATTCCTTCTAAGTATACCTTCTAGACAATATAGTCAGTAGCCCTAATCCGATCAGCTACCCTTACCTACGTCTAGACTACTCTAAATGCACCTACCCTAATAATGGCTATAGCGGTAAAGGCGAATGTTCTAATAAACTATATTAAATCAATATTAGTAACCCCCTATTCTTATAAAGCCTAGGCGCTTGTAGCAAACAAGGGGAGTCCGGCGCCTATAGAGGCTAAGATCTTATTTTCTAATAGTGTCGTATATCCCTAGTATGTCTAAGCAGGTTGCTAAGGACCCTTACCCTTGTTCCGATAAAGCCCCGGTATATATCTAGGTATACCCGCCCTAATAATAGCCGTAGTAGTAAAGACAAATGTTATAACCCCCTGTTCTTACAAAGCCTAGGCGCTTGTAGCGAACAGGGGGAGTCTCGCGTCTAGGGAGATCTTATTTCCGATTATATTATATATCCCTAGTATAGGTAAGCAAATCGCAAGGGGACCTATATAGCTAACCGCAGGAGCCCTCTAGTTCGACGGTAAGGCCGACGTAACCGCCGCTATCTAAACAGGCGGTAAGGAGGGTTCGTTGTCTGTTAAATAGTACGTACTAACGATACAAGGACCTCTTACGCCTCTGTTTCTATAATGTCTTAGCGGTAGATATCGTGTTCCTATATATATAAGAGCAGTGCTTAGATCTTTAAGTCTAGTTTAGATATAAAGTAGAGCTTCTCCCTGATTAAGCCCCTATTTAAACTAGAGCAAACTACAAACCAACCTACTCTATAGTAGTAGGTAAGACTATAGTAGGGATGGACAAGTCGGCAAGCGTCTAAGGTTGCTAACGTATCTTCGGACTTCAATTGTAACCGATCGGATCGAGATATCGCCCTCCGGACATATGTCTCCCCCTATTTAGAGGAAGGCGAACAAAATCACTATAAAAACATATGCCTAGAGGCAGCGGGAAGGCTTAGAGCCAAAAGTGTCAAATTTAGGGGGGGAGTTTTATATCCTAAGAGTGTTGTTGTCTGCCTAAGTGGGCGGTCTAACTGGCTATATATGTAACTACAAAAACAACGTATAGCGCTACAAGTAGTTAAAAAACGAAAAATCCACTATATACGTACCCCTGTTCTAGCCAAGACCATTCTGCCCTAGTTCAATACTAAGTAGGGGCATACTACTAAATGCGAGATAGTTAGTAATATAACATTTATAATACTAACTTACTATATATACTAACTAGCTACTAGCTCGCTAGCTGTACGAGAGCCTCTATAATAAGGTCCGGGACTAGTACGTGGAAATCCGCGAGGCCGAGGAAGGTAAGGAGATATCCCCTACTCTAAAAGAGCAGGGTAGCTATATTATTATAGGTATTTGTAAGTAGCGTAGCTAGATAGAAGACTATATAGCTAACTGATTAATCTTTTACCCTTTGTTTATAGGTAGTATACGTAAGGAAACCGCCGCTACACCCGCCGCTAATCCGTTCTTCGCCTTGCTTTACGCCGCCGCTACCCCCTCCGCCTCTCTATTCCTTGCTAGGGCAACGCCCTAGCAAAGCGCCGAGGAAAAGTCCTCCTCCGCGCTCGAGCGTACTACTATAGCTAATAAGTAGCTCGTTAGTATCGGTACTAGCCTCCTCGACGTCCTTAGAGAGGGAGTCGCTGCCCTTGGTAAGAATAACAAGCTTCTACGCTAGATCTCTAGAGAGTTAGTAAGTTACTACCTTAGATACTATCTCGAAGCGAATTAGTAGCTGATCTAGATAGCTTAACCTTAAACGCGAGCGCGCCGAACTAGAGCGCGCTAAACTAGAGCTAACTAAAGGCTAGTAGTCCTATCTTACAGCGTATTAGGAGGCGGCTAGGGTTTAGCTAGGGAATACGTAGTAGGATAATAGTAGAGAGGAGGAGTAGTTAAGGATGTACCCGTTGTAGATACAGTTCTATAGCTATATAGCTACTATTTAAGTACGAAGCTATATCGGTAAGCTTACTAACTATATATATATGATACTCCGCGCGGTACGCAGGTACGGTAGGAGGTAGGATATAGCGGATTGTAGGCGCGGTAGGATATAGCGGATTGCGGGCGCGGTAGGACATAGCGGATTACGGGTAACCCGGCCGGATCCGTAGCAAGCGCGTAGCTATACGCCGTAGGCGCGTAGCTAGGTGCGCAGCGACCCCGGCATATACTTCGACGGTACATTGGCTGGCGGTAGGGTAGGCGTAGGATGGTGGCGGGACAGGGGCCGGAAATGATGCTCCACTGCGACAGTTTAAGGATAACCCTGACGTGACTCGGCTATAGCGTTGCATCCCGTGATTCCGGTCCGATTATACATACGTCACCTCCAAGATAGTGGGACCTCGACTGCGGCGACAACCGGGGCTGGAGGCTGCCACGGCCGCGTAGAAAGACAGCACTACGGCCTATAGCGATGGACCCTGTCTTGGCTCAATTCGTCGGACCTGACACCGGAAGTTCGGAACGGCAGCCAGTGGGACCTCGGACCTCCCAGGAAGGCCGAACTCGAAAGCATGCAGCTATGGTGTTGAATGAGCATCTTGGCCTGGCGCTTTCATCCAAGACGGGTGCGGACTATTGCTGACCGACTCGATAAGCCCCGGGACAATGCGGAAACACGGTAATGCTGCGAGATGCAAAGACCTCCCGGATGGCATACGGCCCCAGCGACTATACTACAATGAGCAAGTGGTTCACATGAGAGCAGTCAACGGCAGCATGGCCGACTAACCAGGGCTGGCCCGGGTTTCCCAGTGGCACAGGCACAGATCCGGTCATCTGATCACATATAAGGCCATGTGGGTTGGTGAGAACCAAAAGAACGTGTAATATGTGATTATCTCCATCCAACGACTCGACTTCCCCTGGGTATCCAGAATAAAGCAAACGCCCCGATGCTCGTGTTTACAGACCCCAAACCGCATTATCGTGTCATGCACCGCCCGGCATACTAAAACGCCGCATTGCTCCGCCGTGTCACGCCCCTGACGGCCAGGTTATACTCGGAGCGCTTTCGGATCATGAATGCGAGCCCGAGCATCAAGTCGGTATGGTTCCGGGCCGCCGACGCGTGCATCAGCGGGCGTATTATTCGGCTGGCAAGACGCTCGGCCGTCATCTCGTTGCTGGCCGCGTCGGCAATATCGCCCCATAGATTGAGTAGAAGCTTGAATAACGGGCGGGCGGGGCCGTGTATCCCCATGAAGGCCTCTTCCCAAAAGTCGAGGCCTTGGTCGAGACGGGCGGCACCCATGGCGGCCTGGCGGGATAGCGAGACCCAGCGCTTGGCGGCCGACTCGGAGATGAGGGGCTTGGGGAGACCCGACAGGAACAGCAATATGAGGCCGGCGGCGTCATGGACGCTGAACTGGGGCCAGTCCAGGTCCTTGCCGTAGCCCGTTTCGGCCGCACCGAAAATCTCCCTGAGTTGGGCCACTCGCGGCTGATCGCCATCCAGGCCAAAGATGTGAGGCTCATTGATGCCGCAGTCTCGGATGTAGTAGGCGCACCGCAGGACGCATAGCGGGTACTCGCGGGGAGAACGCACCGATGATCCCCCGTTGCCATGTCTCGTGCTCGCGATGCCCTTCGCAACCTGTATGCTCCTCTTGAGCGACACCCCAAACACGGCATCCGACTCCTCTTCCGAATGGTCGGCGGCCGACGATCGTCTGCGCCGGAGACTTCGCATCGTGTTGGAAAATTTGGAGCTGCTGCGCCGCAGTACGCCGCGCGGCCGTTCGTCCTCTACGGCTGGGGCTGTGAGGTCGTCGGAGGCTTGGGCGCGGGGGGGTTCCCGGATGGTAAAGCGCACTTGCCCAAAGATGCTACTCCTGCGACTGTGCGTCCTCGTGGTAGGCTGACTCGGGTCTTCGGGGAGCTCCGTTACGGGCGTGCAAAAAGGTTGAGTTGGGCGGTGTGGTGCAGCGAAGGCCGGGTGCATGGAAGAACTGCGCGAAGCAGTTGGATTTGCCGCACGCGTCGTGTCCGCACAGCCATCTGACGTGCTTGGCCGCTGGCTCAGAGTATGGCTTGCAGGTGAGTAACCACGCCTGGACGCAGACCGGACCGGAAGTGGTGGTGCTGGGGCTGGCATTTCGCTGAGCTCGCCAACAAACTCGTCGATCTCCGTTTCCCAGGCATCGAACGAGGCGCTCCTCGGCCGTGGGGCCGTCCGTCTTTTCATGAACGCGGCCTCCATATCGTCGTAGGTCACGTCGATGGCGCTGTCAGGGGGTCCGTCGAGTGAGGAGCAGCCATCGCGGCGATGGCCGATTTGGGAGGGCCGATTCCGGTTGACCGCGGACACAGCCTCCCGCTGCAAGACATGGAGGTACTGGCCGAGTTTCAACAGCGCCCCGTTTTGCCCGAGGTCCTTTTGCAGAATGCTGGTGATGTCGGTGATTCGAGCGGCCACTGTCGCGAGATCGCAGTCTAGGTTATCGTCCGACTCCGATCTGGGCTCTGGTCCGCCTGGCGCGTCTCTTCGGCCGGACTGGGCTTTGATCCTGGTACGAGTCAGTCTCGGAAGCAAGAGGGTTGGCGGAGGCTACACACAGGCCAACCAGATCCACCGCCAGGCCAAGGGCCAGCTTGTATTCGCCCATTGTCCAGCGCAGGTCGCTCACGCGATAGCGGCTCGCCAGCCAACGCGCCTTCTTTTCTGCTTTGGACAGGCCCGGCTGGTTCAGAACAGATACACAATCTCCAAGGTCGTCGACGAGGCCGAGGCAAGTGCTCAGCACGGCGGGCGTCTGCTCGGCCAGGGGCCCGGGGAAGGACGCCGCATCGTATCGGAGCAGGGCGAGGATGCCGTCGAAGGAGTGGAGTTCGGTGGATATGGCATCACATTCAGCGCGGCATTCGCGCACGTCCCGGACAAACTCGGTCAGGGCCAGCGACGTGTATGTGATGGCGTCGCTCGCCGCAGAGCAGCCGGCAAGCACGGATCTGGGAAGTCACGGTTAGTCTCTGTCCTGGGAGCGAGTACGAAGTGCGCGACTTGCATCCAATCCATGCCAGCTCTCAGGAAAGCGTTCGGGTCGAGAAACTTCGAGCGGATTGCGATCGGCCGTCAGTGTTGAGTGATGTGGTTGTTCTCCAGACGTTGTGATGCCGTGCGAGTGTGGGAAGCCGGACGGACAGATGGGGAGAAAATGCTGCTGGCCCTTCGACCACATGCAAGGACCAGGTCTCGGCCTGCCATGTGCGAAACCCCTGACTTTGTGGGGAAGTGGGTCGTGCGGGGGGCTGGTCGGACGCCGGAGCTGCACTTGGTAACCCGGCTCGCCGGGAGACTTGGAAAAAGCGGCACAAACCTTGCTGTGGGAGAGCAGTCACACCATGCTGTTGCCCATCTCTTTCTGGCAGAATGACGAGATAACCTGGAACGCAGAAGTTGCATCTGCAGCCTCTTCTGACGTCTCCGCTCCACCTAATGCGGGGAAAGTGGGGCAGCCGAGGAGCTGACGGTGATCCATCCCCACCATTATCATGTGCCAGAGATTAGCAAAGAGGAGGATGGATAGAATGCGGACTTAGTGTCCCAGGTGCCGCAGCACTGAGCATCTTGACATCTTGACATCTTGACTGTCCAGCGCGGGATTTGGTTTGCGACCGATTTGCAATCTACAGCTCTGGTGACCCCCGTGGGCGCGCTCCAGACGTAGTACGGGGCACGGGGTAATTACAAGGGGGCGCAATTACAAGAGTCAGGGATCAGGGGTCAGGAACATGGGAGCAACCCGTCGCCGGTGTCGAGTGACTCGAGTCTCACTGTCGACTCGATACCAAACGCAGAAATGTGCTTAATCTTATGTATACAGGACCTCCAAAGCACGAAGACGCAGGACAGTCATCGACAATGCATATCTGGGAAGAGATGGCAAGGGCCCGATTTCAAGAAAGCCAGAAGTTGGCCTCAAGGCCTCACTCACGTCACATGGCTAGCTGGTTTTGAACCTCGGCACATAGCTTCTGTGCTTCCTTCGCTTGGGAGGCTGAAAGGGGCACCTACGTCCATATACAACGTCGGAGAGATACCCCATCCCAACACCATTGTGCCCATGCCTGTCCCCGTTTCGCTAGGTAGTTGCGCTTCGTGCGTCAACACGGGAGGGGGATGCCTCTGCCGCAGTCACCTGTTTCCGCCGTTTAGCAACAGCGGCGCGCTGTGTTCGTCTTAGTTCTTACCTGCCAATTAATCTACTCGGCCGGTATCACGCTGCTTAGGCCGGAGCAGATAGCAGTAATGGAAAATGTCCGGATCGGTTGGTCTGGCCTTTGGAGTTGGGAGTTTGCAGATGACCTCGACCTCAAACAGGGACTGCACGGTCGCATGCTCGAAGCGAAACGGGGAGAAGCTGAGGGACACCCAGAGCCCGTCATCACTGAGACAGCGGCGGATCCCTTGAGCCATCGACGCTAGAGAATGAGCTTCGCCGCAGGAAACAGCATCCGCAGTGCTCTTATCGATCGCAATTTGATATCTCTCGTGCAAATCAAGCCGCGTGGCATCGGCAACGAGGTACTTCATGCGAACATCGCCGAAGCGGTCCCGCTCTGCCCGCTGGCCTCGCTCTATCGCAAGCGGCTCGTAGTCAATGTTAGTGACATGTGAGAAGCCCCCCTCGCGGAGGTGGTTGTGTAAGTCGCTGGTTCCGGGTCCCAGATGGAGAATCCGGGCAGCGGGATGCAGGTAAGGAGCTAAAATGCCCATGAATTCCGCGGATGAGGCGAGCCATTCAAACGACGCCTCAGACGCGAAGCGCCGCTGCCAGTAGCTCTGTTTGTCGAAGTCGGCAGGCATGGTCGGCTTGCGCGGAGGATTGGAAGGGACTGTGTGCAAGTTTAAAGGTTTGCAAGTGAGTCCAGCAAGTCTGTATGACTCGACATCTCAATTTATCAAATTACTCTTTCAAACACTCTTCCAACACCCGAAGTTGAGCCGAATGCAATCATGTTCTTGGCTAAAGTGGAGGAGTGTTGGATGAGAGGAGTCATAGAACTCGAATGAGTCTGACCGTGGACTGGTGTTGGAAATGCTTCTCGACATACCGATTCTGGTTCCTGGAGTATGTTGAGACATGGACAATTGGACAGGATTGGCTATATCCACAGACCAAAAAACTTCAAGGACAAGTGCCCGGGAATGTGAAATCGAATCATCATTTACCCAATACCAATCTGGGTAGGTGGGTATTGTCCATATTGGATTTCGTGATGGTACATTTCCACTTCGTCAAACGGTGTTGTCCTACACGTATTCCCTGACGACAGGGTCAACGGAGACAAAGCTTCTTCACTGGGGGTTACCAGCTGGGACATGCAATGCCCGCATCATGTCTCGGGAGTAGCCACGCTTCGTCGGCTGACAAGACCAAATACCTGGATGCTGCCTGCAAGAGCAGACAAACTTGAAGTTGCCCGACCAAAAGCTGCGTTTAGCCCAATTTGGACCTGGCTACGAGCGGTTGCCTACGTCGGCCCCCATGCGCTGTGCCTGAGCTAAGACGCTCAGTTGATGTCCGCCCTTGGGCGCCGGTGGCGGGACATGGGAACAAGATGCGTGGATCCAAATCTGAGATGAGCAGCATGGGTGGCTCGGCGGGGATGACACGATGGATAGAAATGGATGCCGTACTTGCATGCTCGCTTGTCTTGCGCCTTGGCCGCATGTGCAGGAAGTGCCTGCGCTCTGCAGTCTGCAGGGTATTGTGGACGGGCTCCCATCGAACACGTCGCGTGCAGGGCGGTGAGGGGTGAGGGGTCTGTTTCGCAGATCAGTAGCTATCCGTCGCGCCTCGTCGCGCCTCGTCGCGCCTCTTGGGCTGGTATGCAGGAATACATTCTCATGTTTAATTATCGAATGCACGGAAAGAAGGGTTGAGAAATGACCGACTGCCCCTTCCCAGCCAAAGGCTGTCGGTTGTATATTCCAGGACAACACTGCTGCAACTTGGAGAGATTGAAGCATGGCAGTACGGAGTATTGGCGGGGTCATCCGTAGCTCGAGTGGTCACGCGAGTGCGGGGCAGGATTGGATGGCGTGTGTTGGCAGGTGGCAGCTGCTTCTCTGTTGTCTGGGGACCCACCGGTCAGTCACCCGCCAGACCCTGAGACCCCCACCGGGCCACCATGGCAGCTCATGGCCGTGCCCGAATGCCACCGCCGCCACCGGTTTGGATATTTCGACGGTGCTCGAGATATTTCGACGGTGTCTAACTGTTTTGGGAAGTCGGCCCCACATATGCTAGCCATACCAAAATTTTGCAGTGCGCAGCACCGCATGTGCCGGCTTGCAGAAACGCGGCATCGTCGGCTATAACACCCAAAACTGCAGCATTGAGGCTATTCCTAACTATCGCCATATAGCCGACGACCAAGATTACATAGTTCTTGGGGTTCGTGCCTTTCGACCACCCTCCCTGCGACTGCCTTCGCCGGCCGACCTGCCCGTCGACTCGGAAGCCGACCTGCCCGCCGACCTGCCTGTCGACTCGGAAGCCGACCTGCCCGCCGACCTGCCCGTCGACTTAGAAGCCGACTCGGAAGCCGACCTGCCCGCCGACCCGTCCCTGTAGTTGAGGTTTACCGACCTGTCGCAACCGCTCGCCACGCAGTTCGTAGAGGCCGCGGCCAGGCCATCGCATGCTATACCTACCTAATTTCCTATAGCGCTAGCATACGGAAACCTGCACAATACCTATTAGGGTGGCAATAGCTAGGGTCAATGGCAAGGTTAGATTAGGGGGGCCCGGTACGGGCGGTGTAGATGGGCAGTATACCTAGTTTTGGAGAAAAGTTTTGTACATTTTGTTAAGATTGATCAAATATCTGGATTTTACTACATTTTTGAGCGATCTAGGTCAACACTACGATTTCGACGGATTAAACTATCTTAAAGTATAGTTGTAGCTGACGATGCCGCGTTTCTACAAGCCGGCACATACGGTGCTACGCACTGCAAAATTTTGGTGTAGCTAGCATATATGGGGCCGGCTTCCCAAAACGGTTAGACACCGTCGAAATATCTCGAGCACCGTCGAAATATCCAAACCGGCCGCCACGCCACGCCAACCAGCGATCAACGATGCCTGATCCGACGCATACGGGCCGCTCATCGCTGCTGCCCGAGGGCAGGCTTTCTCCTGGACCTCCTCCTCCCCAATACCTGTCTTCCGACATCGCTCCGCCTCGCAGTCCCTTTGCTTAAGAAGCACGCCCTCCTGGAAACCCGGGCTCCCCTCCCAAGTTCTTGCTTCCAAACCCCAGATCAGCAATACCCGTCAAACGCCCTCTCAAAAACCACGTGTTAGCAACTCACAATGGCTGCCGCTGTCGCCGTGCCACTGTCTTCCATCAACGGAGAGTTTGGCGGCGTCCTCCCCCCTAGTGCGTTGGCCCAGCACTCGCCCCGTCATGGCCGGAGCAGGGGCATGAGCGTGAAGGGCAAAGGGGGTCGGGGACGCAGTTACAGCGTGGTGGAGGAGCGGGACGTCACCATCGGCAAAGCGCTCATGTTTGTGATCAAGCGGGCCATTCAGGACGAGTTGGAAGAGGGCGAGGAGGGAGAGTTCCTCGTGGCTGATGCAGAGGGCTGGATCAACGTTGGCGACGTGGTATGTGCATCGCCTGGATTGCGAGACATTCGCTGATTTCCTAGCTCTCACACTCTCGGATTGCTGCACTGGGTGCTACCCTCCAAGACGTGGAGCGTATCACGGCGAATGTGACCAAGGCTCGGTTCGACCTGCGCCAGACGCCCGGCCAGCCTGGCTTGTGGCAAATCTCCCGCATCACAACTCGGGACAGTGCAACATCTCCTGTCCCGGTCGGGGACAAGCTCAGCGCCGAAACAAAGGATGTGCCGGAATTCGTCATATACGAGACATCGTACCAGCGGTACCCTCTTCTGCAGACCCTGGGTGCCATCACCCGCGCCCCCGGTGGCAGCCAGTATCTCTCGTTTGCGCCGGTAGACGAGGATAGCAACGAGTCACGACAGAACCCCGCCGAGGTCAGCGTGTGGATCCATCTACCCTCGGCTCTGCAGGCTGCACCGGGCATCACCTGGCAGCGCAGCGACAGCGGCACGATCATTACTGCCGATGAAGTGCCCAAGAGCTTGTGGAAGAAGGCCGTCGGCCGTCGCCCGGACATTGGCATCTTGTTTGAGGAAGGCGAGGTGCGCAAGGAGGTTCCAGCCAACCTGCGCGGGAAGGGCGCCAAGGGGAAGACTAGGAAGGGCAAGGCGGTGTTGGCAAGGGAGGGGAGTGGTGAGGATTCAGGGAGTGCGACCGACGAGTAGCCTATGCCTTGGATGAGCATCCCCGTTAGCCCAGAAGGTGGGCTGTCGAATTCAGTTACAAACATAACATTGCTGCAAAGTCGCCTGACGCAGCGGACTGTCCCTTGCGTCTGAAGAGATATATAGGGATCCTCGCATCAAAACATCACGTTCATCTGACGCAGCACATTCTTGCCATCTCTCAAAATCTCCACATCGAACTTGAGGCTGCCCAGCTCTTGTGTGGCAGGCTGCAGGAGGAAGCGGTGGCACGCCATGTTGCACTCGGAAAGCCATACGGTATTCAAGAATGAATCTACCACTCAACGTGGACGTAGCACCAAGGACCACAACCTTGCTTATAGAGTCTCCCCTCTCGGGATAACACCCGCATCAATAGCGTGCCAAATAGCCGGATACACAGCCCGCGCGTAGTTGCTCTGTCTTGCAAGAACACCCTTCAGGCTGATCTTCCCGTAGCGCGCTTCGGCGAGTTCGTCTATAGCATGCAAAACATACGACGAAGAAAAGTCTATCTCCCAACTTTCCATCCGGCCCGCGTGCTCACGCTCCGCGAACCACGACAACGCTTCAGCGCACGAGTTCTTGAGCTCCTTGGGCGCCCCCACCGCATGGCTCTGGATAGCGCTGTTGGTGTCGGTATCGGGGTGAGACTTGAACAGGCGCACCTGGTCCGCCTCCTCCCACGACACGGCCCCGAACGCGCGCGGATGCATAATCAGCACCTCCCCCGGTACCGCGCTCAGCCGGAACGCCAGGTCGGTCAGAATACCCACGCTAATGGCCCATTGGCCATTGTAGAACGCATCCATCCCCTTGTAAAATATTTCCACCAGCGTCGAATGCGGCTGCGACAGCCACACCCCGGTGTTCACATACCCTGTGTGCTTGGGTGCGATGGCGACCGCCCCGCCCACTACGTTGGCGAATCCAGCGTTCCGCAGGGGGGCGACGTCCCGGAGGGGGATGACGTCGACGTCGAGGTAGATGCCACCGAAGTCTCGGAGAGCTACCGCACGAATGAAATCCGACTTCGCGCCGAAGGTGTCGATGTCGACGTTTTTGGAGGTAAAGCGGGGGTTTTCGATAAAGTTGGGCGTGACGCCAGGGATAGCGAGGATACGTTTTGTCCAAAGGTCGCCCGAGGTTTTGGCGCGATTCCACAGCTCCGGGGTAACGTCAGTGTGGAAGTAGATGCGGTCCGGGTGGAAGAAGATGTATGATGAGTATACACTGACGAAGACTTTAAACTCTAGGGAAAACACGGCTGGGTCGGCGAGCAACCAGATGTAGTGGACGATGTTGGGGATCGGCTCGTTGGTCGTGGCAATGGGGTTGGTGTCTTTGAGGTTGTCGCACGCGTTAGCTAGGGGGCCTGCGGGGAAGGCTGGTGGTGTCGGGCGGTCCGGGTTCCAAGGCAGCGAGTAGGTGAGGTCGATCCAGGCATACAACGTGACGGCGGCAATGGCGGTAACGATGATAGGGCCGTATCGACGGCAGGAACTTCCGCGGAGGACGGCAAGGAAGGGAAACATGGTGGTAGGTGGATGTGTAGACAAACAAGAAGGTTGACAGGTTGGGCTGTCCTTGGATGAGCCAGCGATTATTTGTTCTTCTGGCATGGATCCCTACCTCTGCATGGATGCCCCACCCCTGCACACACGACCCACATCGATCCGGCTAAGCATACCTAGACCCTTGAATGATGAATCTATTAGAAAAAGTACAAGTGAGAATACAATACTGTGCAATGGCATAGACCATTTGCAGCAGGTGCAGCAAATTTATAGGGGGTCCGCAAGGCGCAGCCTCGCCGTTATTTTTTCGTCTCGATTCGATGTCTATAACTCTTGGAGGCTCACAGCGCAATTGGTAGGGGCAAAGTGAGGCTCAATATTAATGATGATGATCAGGGAAAGAGGCTAGAGATGGCTATGCGCTAGCTACAATGTGCCTAAGGTAGTGGAGGGCTTGACCCTACTGTAGGTCGGACCTACAGGTGCTAAGACAGCCCCCTAAGCGCACTACCACTAACTATGAAAAAACAGGTTGATCCCCTAATCCGGTAGTTGTAATATATGACGTGGCGTTAAGAAAAGAAAATCCGTAATCCTCTAGTGCTAGAAAACCCGTGATCCTCTAGTGCTAGAAGACCCGTGGTCCTCTAGTACTATCGTCCTTCCTTTAGAGAGCTAGCTACTTACTAGCTTAAGCTGTTGTTGTTATAGGCGAGCAGAGGCCTAGCTGCTTAACGAACTGTATATACTTAGCCTAGTTTAGAGCCTTCGTTAAGCTATCTGTAACTATATCGTTCGTACCGATATATTGCAGTTAGAACTCCCCTATCGCCACCCGCTGGATCACCTATTTGTAGCGGATATCGATGTAGTACGTTCTAGCTATGTTTAGCGGGTTTAGAGCGATCGTACGAGCGTTCGCCAAGTCTATAAACATTAGTAGAGGGAGAGGTTGCAGGTAACTAGTATCTCTTAAGATATTAGCTACCTATAGGAGAGACAACGCTATCGGCGTTAGGTTAATGAACTCTGCTTTAGTACTTGAGAGTGTAACAAGTACCTGTTTCTTCGCCTTCTAGACGACCGGGCAGTTAATAATCATAACAACGTAGCCGCTAGTAGAGACTCTAGTAAGTAGGTTAGTAGCGAAGCTAGTATCGCTAAACGCTCTTAAGGCGAGGTTCTAGGGCGTTATCTTGCCGCTATAGCGTAGACCGATTGTCTTTGTTCCTACAATATATCGCTAGAGGTAGGCGAGGAGACTGATGTAGGCGTCGGATAGGCCTACGTTGGCTTCGCTGAGCCGTATAACTGTGTACGCTGTATCGGGGCGCGTGCTAGTTGTAAGGTAGTTGACTAAGCCGACCTTGGTTTGGTACTACTTGGTAATCGCCTTAGTTAGTTTTTCCTATGTTACTAGCAACTTAAAGTCGCTAGGGATCTAGGGAGTCTTAATAAGGTAAACGCTCTACTTGTTAAAGCGCTCGAGGATCTTATTAATATAATTGCTCTAGTAAAAGAAGATAACTCTGTCTTTGCGGTTCTAAACGATAGAGTACCTAAGGAAAGTCTTCGTGTTACTTATCTTCTTAAGCTTGAAGATCCTAGTAAGTACGTTGGCTATATTATAGATGTCTTCTACGGTAGGACCAGCTAGTTCAAAGTCGTTAATATATACAAGCATTAGCAAGCTACTATCGGCGTGCTTGAACATATACCTATTAGTTATTATAGCTTCACTAAGTAGAATAGGGCCTAGGGTTAGGTACTATACTTTAGAAAACCTCCTTTTTATATTTTATCTGGTTTTATAGGTCTCTAGGCTACCTAGATCCGAAGTTAGTATAGTTATATCTATTTTGGTTAATTAGTTATAAAGTTTTAAAAGCTTATTGATCCTAGAGTTCTAAAACCTCTACCAAGACTAGTAAGATCCTCCGCCCTACACTCTATCCCCTAAAACCTTCTTTTAGTATAGCAGCGTAGCGCCCTATAACTCTGTCCTTAAAAACCCCTATTCGGTATAGCATATACCCTACAACTATCCCCTAAAACCCCCTTTTAGTATCGCGCCTAAAGATCCTACAATATACCTAATTAGCGCCGGGAGTCCGCCCTGCCTATCCTCTAAAACCCTCTTTAAGCACTAACTACTAATATACCTACATAGAGCTTAAAAAACACCGAGTTTAGTACAAGGAACCTAGCCGCCTATCCCCTAAAACCCTCTTCAAGTAACAACTACTAATATACCTAATCGGCGCAAGGAACCTACCCTACCTATCCCCTAAAACCCTCTTCGAGTAATAACTACTAATATACCCAATTAGCGTAAGGAACCCGCCCTACCTATCCCCTAAAACCCTCTTTGAATAACAACTACTAATATACCTAATTAGTATAAGGAACCCGTCCTACCTATCCTCTAAAACTATTATAGTATTATATCTCTAGTCCTAGGCCTAGCACTAAGCGCAAAGCGAATCCTAGGCCTAG
>MU853405.1:1832422-1846064 GCA_033297235.1 Trichocladium antarcticum
TCCTCTAAAACCCTCTTTAAGCACTAACTACCAATGCACCTACGTGACCTAGCCTACCTATCCTCCAAAACCCTCTTTGAGCACTAACCACCAATACACCCACGTGACCTAGCCTACCGTAAAAACCACTCCTATATACCTCAGATCATACACCCCTTCCTCTATAACTTCGTATATAGTAGGATACATTAACACTAGTGTCTCTGAACCCTATAGTATACTACGCCTTTCTAGCTAGCACGCGGGCTTACTATCAGGGACACCTAGTAGCGAAGTTCACCTACGTTATATAGTATAAGGTTACCGAGATAAAGAAGGTCTTTAAGAAGTCCTATAGCGAAGTCCCTAAGATCACTAACATTATTGCTACTAAGCGACATTATAAGCGGGAGATTACCCACTCCTTCTATAGCAACTTCAATCTCTGCTCCTATATAGTAACTAAGGGCACTCTGTTTATAAAGGAGCGGGAGGTTATATATACTATCTATTACGACTTTAATCTCTGCTTATATATAGCAATCCAGGGGATTATATAGTGTTTATAGAGATTAAAGTTATATTAGATAGCGTATGTAATCTCCTGCTCTATAAGTAGAGTGCCCTGGATCGCTATATAGGAGTAGAGATTGAAGTTGCTATAGAAGGAGTAGGTAATCTCCCGCTTATAATGTCGCTTAGTAGCAATAATGTCAGTGATCTTAGGGACTTCGCTATAGGACTTCTTAAAGACCTTCTTTATCTTGGCAACCTTATACTATATAACGTAGGTGAACTTCGCTACTAGGTGTCCCTAATAGTAAGCCCGCGTGCTAGCTAGAAAGGCGTAGTATACTGTAGGGTTTAGAGACACTGGTGTTAATGTAACCTACTATATGCTTGTGCTACAAGGTACTTAGATCTATAGCTAACTAGCTATACTAAGAACTTAACCGTATCCTTACCCTCCCCCTAGTAGCAAATTGTAAGGTAGGATCATTTACCTAGGGACCTAGGACCGAACAGGACCCTTGTAACGTAACCCGGTAGTACTACGTGTTAAGGCTATAGCTAACTGCCCCTCCTTAAGCTAATTATCCACCTATGTCATTTAAGCCACCTGTTAACAGGAACAGTAGATCCTAACTGCCGTTTCTAAGAATAGCGTTTGCCCTACTAGCCTAGCGTATATTCCTGTAACACCAACTACAAGGTAGTGCTACAATACAAAGACCTCTAGCATATCTATATATAAGAATTGAATATACGGAAGATCCAGGATTACAACCATTAATATAGATTAGGTACCTTGTTTATATTAATTAAGTTGCTAGTTAGCGGGAGCTATAGACCCTAACAACCCTGTCTAAGAATAGCGCTTGGTCTATAGGCGCTAGCACCTGATCCTATAACATTAAGACCTCAAGCATATCTTTATAGACAAAAACAAACGTAAGTCTAGGATTACACCTATAGGTGTAGATTAAATAGAGTCTTTAATATTGCACCTATAGGAGTAGTTTAAAGCCTGCTTTCTTAGGCCGTAAGTATATTCCCCACTTCTTTTCTACTTAAGTAGGACCTCTTCGAACTCTTTTAAACCAAACCACACTTTAACCTAACATCTTCTTCCTTTCTTACCTAAAGTCCACCAACTAACTAGACGAACTAGTTATATTTTCTATACTAATTAGTATAATCTTAGCTTACGATTGAACTTCATCTACCTAAAACTACCTAAAAGCTATAGCAGACCCAATTAGAGGTTATAGTAGAGGTTGCCCTTACGGTACAAGCTGTAGGGGACAGTCTAGCGTAAATGCCAGGTAGAACAACTAGGCTAAGAAAGAAAAGCCTACCTCCTAGGCTAACCCGAAGGGTCTTAACTTCGACAACCGCCTATTTTTCCCTAAAACGCGTACTGTCGACAAGCTTATCTGTCTTGTAAGCCCTCCTGTTAATCAGTAGGTTATAAGGGAGACCTCTACGCTATATCTGAAACAGAAGCAAGTTTTCGAGAGATCCTTTATAACCAAGATAAGAATCCCGCTCTATATAGGGTACTACAATATCGCTAAACTCCCGAACTTCCCGGGTCTTAAGTAGTAGAAGACTAAAACGGATAGAACCCGCTACAAGGTCAAGGTCCCTACGTTTGTTACGCAGGATGAAGATCGCGCCCTGAAGGTCACCGAAGCTACCGCCAAACGTCTACTAGGCTAGACCTTAGTATATATCCTAGAGGTCAACAATCAGTTACAGGCTAGGGACTACATTAGCATCCTTAACTACAAGTGTTCTCGACGCCTTGCCTAGTATACTAACTACAAGAGTAAGTGATTCCGAATTACACCTATAGGTATAGTTTAAATACTAAACCTATTAGTATAATCCTAATCTATTGTTATTCTATACCAATTGGTGTAATTGCAATTGCTAACTCGATTATAGTTGCTAATATATTCGGGCCACTTACGTTCTTCAAGTTAGGGAACAACGCTACCTTTTCCGAATAGATAGGGGCTACGGTAGATGGATATAGCAACATATTCAATAGTATCCCTAAATTGTTCAATAACTATAGAGCAGGGCCCCTCTTTAGAGGTATTGCTAAGGCCCCAAGGCCTATCCCCGTTTATACTATCTAATAGGGTAACTTGTAGGACCCTGGCGCAACTACTAAAGAAGAAAAGCGGATAGTCGCGGTTACACTAACTTTTATTGTAGGTTTTCTCGCCTACCTTAAGAACGTCACTACAGGCCCCGACGGCACTAGGGAACCCAGGTATACCCAATACCCCCTTAGAACGCTATACACTTACAGCAGATACTATATTAACAACTAGCTCCGCGCTATTGTCTATTTCCTCTTCTTCCTATATCGCCACTAGGGTAAATCTCGCCTAGATAGAGACTAAGGCCCTAATAACAAGATAGCAATAGTAGTTTACGTCTTCTAGGCGACGGATTCGACTTCCCTACTCCTAAAAGAAATATATAGGAGTATTCCGTAGAACGTCCAGAGTCTATAGTCCCTTAAGCTATTAACTATAATAGAGTAGATAAAGCTTAGGTCTACTACTAACAAACTTGCTATTTATAAGAATAGCGAATTCGCTTCCAGGATATACAAGCGTATAGTCATTGCGCTTAGTGCGATAGTATACGACTCCCTTAAGCGTAAAAACCTTAGTAAGGAAAAGTCAGCTAGTAACTATACTGCTCCTACTAAGGAGATAGACATCCCGCCTATAGATAGTACCGTCCTACAAGCGGTGTTGAACAGTTTCTACAAAAACGGCAGGGATAGAAAGCTGCGGTTTAAGCTACCCGTCTTGACGAAACTTAACACTAACATCGTTAACGAGTTCCTAATGTTTTTTAGCGGCGACAAATCCTTCGCCGACTTTATAGCTATAGAGGAGCTAATAGTCTAGTAGCTTGCCGAACAGACCTAGGAACTAGGCGAGTCCTAGGAAGACGCTAAGGCTAGGGTTATATTAGATGTAAAGCGTAGCTTTGCTATTAAGGATATCTTAACTAGGTCGTACCTATTTAGCAACGACCCTGCTAAACCCGACTAGGTGCTACTATAGAAGGGGCTTATACTGCTAGGGTAGGCTAAGTCGTATAAGCTAGTAGTGGAAAATCCCGATAACTAATCAGGTCTGACCCTTAAGCGTAACTATACCGCTTTGAAGAAGACCTACGCCTAGGCGTAGTAGGATCTAGGTGGAGATATAGGCAAGTATACTCTCCCCTATTAACTTGTTAGTAAGTTGATCATTCGGGATTGTACCTATAGGTGTAGTTTATTTGATAGTATTAAACTATACCTATAGGTATAATCCTAACTCTTATTTATCTACACTAATTGGTACAATCCTAGTCTGTCTTTAATTACTAACTGCTACTAGACGTATATATTATTAACTAGCTAGAAAACACCCCCTTGAAGTTATAGCTATATATAAATAAGGTCGGTACTAGCAAGACTTTCATATACTTCCTGTCGATTATAATGGCTATTAAATAGCTAGAGAAGGAGTATAAACGTAGCGATAAGGTCTATACTAAGCCTACTCTTATCCTAATACCTACGTCATTGCTTGCCTAGATATTCGACAAGGTATATAAAAACTTCCCGTCTCTTAAGTTTAAGGTATTTTATAGTAATGCTAGGAACATTAGCACTAAGGATCCGAGATACGAAGCGACTATTATAACTTCGTAGCTCGATAACCTAATATACTAATGGTACAAGGAGCGCCACGACCCCTAGACAGTAGCTAACGTAGTCCTATTATCTTACACGACAATGGCAAGACGCTGTATAAAGACTATACAGAATTCCTACAATACTTACTAGTATAATGGTCCTTAGTAGTTAGATATTTTAGTACTAAGAAAAGATAATGACGAACCTATTACCGTTAGCCAAGATAACAACGGAGAGGGCGCTAGTATAGTAGCACTAGAAGATCAAGAAGATTCTAACTATAATACGTCGTCGGATATAGACTCGGTCGCTTTAGAACGTAACAACTATAGTTCAGGGTAAGTCCTATCTATACTAAATTACACTAATAGGTATAGTTTATAATATTTAACAACTATACCTATTGGTATTATTTGAACTTTATACTAACTTTCTACTTAGGCTTGTTACTACTGCTAGTTAAGGTAAAGGACGCGCTATAGGCGAGGCAGGACCGATCAAGAAATATATAACCTACGTGCTTAGTCTCGCCAAAGAGATTCGGTTCCGCTTTAGAACCGTTATTACTAATAAAGCGTCTGCCCTTTGAAACGTATACGGCTAGACCTAGAGATTAGTATACTTAATTCCTAAAAGGAACATTAGGTTTGCGACAGCTACGCTAGTACAAAACCGAATCACGGATTAGCTTATGTATATAAGACTAGTCTACTATACGAGCGATCTAGTATCGCTGTTTGTCTTGCTAGTAGATAGAGATTTTTCGGAGCTAATGTACCTATCCTTTTAGCTATTATATAAAGCAGGGTACTACAACCTAATAACTAAGTTTAGTAGTAACGAAGACTACTATGTTACTACTTTACAATACTTCTATAAGACCTTTAGTTTCAAATGGTAGTTTCTAGTACCTATAGCGTAGGTTTGTATCGACAAGGGGCGTAAGCTTAGCGCTAGGACTACTAAGGTTATAAGATATAACTAGGTGTTTGTCCTTAACCAAGGTATAAATACCTAGCTTGTCCTCCCTAATAGATAGTCCGTCTACCCGCAAGATAGTATCCCCCCTATAGAGATTATTAATATATAGTTAGTATACTATAAAGACTATAAAAAGGTTGTTAATAAGACTAACAATATCCTAAGAAATATTATATTAACGCTCCTGGACAATGTAACATCTAACTAGCTAAACAAGGTAGACCTCTTGGCGGATAATAAGCTAAAGGACAAGAACGTAGCCTTAAGCCTAGGTCTTGTCCGTGCCCTTTAGTTCCTTATATAGTCCCTGATATTATAGAATATAATATATTAGGAAGACGAAATTACTACTATATCTAATAAAGACTAGAATAAAATAGTAGAGTAAAAGAAGATAGCTAATTGCGGGACAAGGCTCAGGAGCCTACACTAGATATTGCAGTAGGCCTAGAAACGGCAGCTTAACTAGGAAGGGTAGGCAGCTAGCCTAGGTTCGGAACTAGTAGACTATATTGTCCACGAGTACGTAGATGGCGGTCTGTCCTGGTTATACGCGACGCTTAATAACAACCCTTCCTATATTCCCCCCTCTAACCGCACGGCTATAGTATATTTTAGTATTATAGAATCGCCTCTCTTCGCCTTTATCCTTTACAAATGCTTGTTGGAGAAAGAGGCAGGTAAGTAGGTACTAATTGTAATAAACTCTCCCTAGATATAACAGTAAGTATTAGCCTAACTTTACTTAACATTGTTTATATACTACTAACTTACTATAGACTACTAGTTACAGTCCTAAGAAAGGCTAGCTTTTTGGTCTCCTCTATTAGATCTAGTATAGGTTCGTATAAACGTAAGAACATAATAAAGGACTAGAATTCTGCCGATAGCAAGGTCGATATTCTAGTCCTCAACTCCTCCGTGTCTAGTGTAGGACTTAACTACTATATAGAATGCTCGGTTAGCATTAGCCTATACTTTGTATAGAACGTCTCTACTATCCTCTAATTTATTGGTCGACTAATATACATTAGGCAGAAGCAAGGAGTTAAGTAGTACCTACCTACTATTAATAGTACTATCGCGGAATAGGGTAAGGAACGGCGACTTCGTAAGGTAAGCTTATACTGGAATTGCACCTATTGGTGTAGTTTAAATGTATAGAATTGCACCTATTAGTATAGTTTAAATACATTGAAACTATACTAATAGGTGCAATCCTAGACCCTATTAATTATTACACTAATTAGTGTTTTATTAATATACTAACTATTATATAGTAGGCCTACAAAGTCGCGGCGTGTATCTGTATTAACAACAATATAGAACCGAAGCTTCGCTAACTCTTTGCGTATAAGGCCGCGCGTATTACGTTCGCGTCGCCTTTCAATCGATTCGCGTAGGTAGTTAAGCCTCCCTAGTCAGTAGCCGATTACTCTTCAGAACGCGCTAGACGTATCGGGTAGTTTTATACCCGCCTAGTCTATCTTATTATAACTAACCCGATTAATATAGAGGAAGAGGGTATATAGGTAAAGTAGGAGTTATTAGTCCTCTACACTAATGTTATTAGGTTAGCCTTCCTAGAAAAGCACTATACTAAGGAGACGGATAGTAAGGGCAAGGAGATCTACCAGCCTATTAATCTCGAGGAGGACATTACCTAGGAAATAGTGTTTGAGTTGTTCCTAGATATTAAGACTAACTTCTAGAGGCTAATAGCCGCCTATCGCGCTATGCCTATTAGTAAGCTAGAGAGGGACCGCAAGGCTTTTGTCTAGAGGGGTAAAGACATAGACCCTAATCCCCTAATACCTAGGAAGACGCCTAGGAAGAAATTAGTAGAATGTCCTTCGTTTACTAAGGAGCAGACTAACGACAAGACTATTAAAGATAAGAAGTCTGCTTAGGTAGAGGATAGTGTTAGTACCGTTAATACCAAGGCTAAAGCTAAGGCTAAAGCTAAGGACGAGACTAAAGGGGTTCCTACTTTGGTTATAGACGGTGTTGGTAGTGTTAATACAGGCCCGGAGGGTTAGGCCGATATTAATAAGGTTACTGCTTTAGAGGAGGGTAGTACTAAGGTCGATAGCGGCCCTAAGGAACAGGGTAACTATAATATAGGTTCGGCTACTTTGGGGGAGGATAGTAGTTCGGCTACTGTAGAGGACGGTAGTAGTAAGGTTAATGCCGGCCCTAAGGACTAGGGCAACTATAATGTAGGTTCGGCTAGGGAGGAAGAGGACGATGCTAGTAAGGGTCCCTTGAATAGGCAATCTTCTACTAAGCGTAAGAGGGTTAGTGAGGAGAGCGATAATAAGGATTATATTCCCTTGCCCCAAAAGGGCAAGAAGGCTAAGCCGGCCCTACGTTAGAAGGCTACGCCTACGGCGAGTAGAGCCAAGCCTAAGAAGTCCTAAATGGATAAGGGTAGGTGCGTATTGGTTTTCGGGAGGAATTGTAGCTAGGTAGTAGATACTATTAATAGAGTGTATATATTGCTTTAACCCTAGGATTATACCAATTAGTGTTAATTTAAATGTTATACCTATAGGTATAATATAACTTGCAATGTTTGAACTAGTTACGAAGGCACCTATATCTACGCGGGCAATCCGCCCTACTTACCCCTCCTTTTCGAATATCCTATACTAAGTCTTACTAGCGTATCTGAAGTGCCCTGTAATCTAGTGTTCCAGGGTACCTGTACCCGCGCGGGGAATCTACCCTACTTACCCCTCCTTTTCGAATATCCTATACTAAGTCTTGCTAGCGTATCTAAAGTACCCTGTAATCTAGTGTTCTAGGGTACCTGTACCCGCGCGGGGAATCTGCCCTACTTACCCCTCCTCTTTGAATATCCCGTAACTTGTTTTACCAACGTATCTGAAATACCCTGAAATCCAGTGTTCTAGGGTACCTGTACATCGCTCGAATCGGGTTTGTTTTAAATTCCACACCTATAGGTATAATATAACATTTAAATGCTTTTAACCATAGGTCCAAAAGTTTCAGCGTTATAGTATACCCAAGGCTGTATTTTCTGGCGTATAAAGGCAATATTTGCTAGTAAATTTAGAGTACCCTGGACTCTAGTTTGTTAGGGCACCTGTACGGCCTTGGCAGCAGTTAGAGTTACTAGACCCTAGTACGCTTCCCTGTCTATTATAACCTTGGTTAGGGCCTCCTCCTATAGGGTAATATCCTAGTCAACTACTATATAGTCGCTGTTAGGATAGCGCTCGCCCGTGATGGTCTTGACAGGGATATAGTATAGGAGGCCGATCTTAGCCTTAGGGAGACCGCTGGAGTTAGAAGCAATGACTGGGATGCTACGTAGCTAGGCCTTAGTCACGACAATACCCCAGGCCTCCTCCTACAGGGTAATGTCCTAGTCAACTACTATATAGTCGCTGTTAGGATAGCGCTCGCCCGTGATAGTCTTGACGGGGATATAGTATAGGAGGCCGATCTTAGCCTTAGGGAGACCGCCAGCGTCGGAAGCAATGACTAGGATACTACGTAGCTAGGCCTTAGTTACGACAATACCCTAGGCCTCCTCCTATAGGGTAATATCCTAGTCAACTACTATATAGTTACCGTTAGGATAGCGCTTGCCTATAATAGTCTTGACGGGGATATAGTATAGGAGGCCGATCTTAGCCTTAGGGAGACCGCCGGCGTTGGATACAATAACTAGGATACTACGTAGCTAGGCCTTAGTCACGACAATACCCTAGGCCTCGAGCTATAGCGAGGGGCTAAGGAGGACTCTTTAGAAGAACGTTCTATATTAATATACTATACCTATTAGTGAAATCCTAAGTCTTACTCTACTTCTATTTATAAGTGCGCCTATACGCTATTATCTTACAATGCTATATCCATTGCTGCAATTCCAACCTAACCTGCCGTTTTACAATCTAGAGAACTACTTGTCTAACTCCTTATAGCTTATCCCCCGCTTAATTACCTTGTAATTCTTTAGGCCAGGTGCATTTCTAGCCTCTATAAGGGCCGTAAACTTTGAACCCCGATCCTTTACCTTACCTATAGACTAATTGACAGAAAGGTTACAATTGTCTAGTATCTAGTTGTTATAGGGGGGGATACTCTTGATTGTACTAACTATATCCTATACTAAGAATTTTCCTAGCTCCTGCCGCTACTAGACTATCTTAAAAACAACGTTCTTTAGGATTTCGCAAAGGAAGATCTATTAGAAAATACAAATCCTATCTAGCACGTTGCTAGTATCGTCTATTATAGCCTACTAGCGTCTAAGGACTGTGAATTCATCCTCCTATAGCCTATTGCCCTCAAGACGGGAGAGGGTTGACGAAAACTATATAATTCTCCTGATCAAACCCCTTGCTTCGTAGCTCTTAGTGAAGGAAAGCAAGGATGTCTTACTAGGGTAGGGTAGAATCCACTATATAAGGAGAATAAGCGAATATAGTTAGGATAACTATATTTCTACTATAGCGTTGCCAAAGGTATTTGTAATTATGCTATAGATACACTAAGTTGCAACTTAGAAGTTACAGGCGGACTAACCTTAGCGCTTCTACCTATCCCGCTACTTAAATAGAAACTTAATAAGCTATAGTAGGTCTGGCCTTAGGATCTAGTTGCCTGAAACGAGGTAAGGACTAGTAACAATCAAGTCGCTAGCGACCTGGTCGAAGAAGAGTAGCTTTATCGTATCCTAGGTAAAGTTCGGTAGGTTGTTAGCAGGATAGTTGCCTGTAGCGGTTAGGATAATTTCTAGGTACTTGACGTTTTGCTTATAGACTTCCTGCTAGATATTAAGATCGAATTGCTAGAGTATAAGATAGTGGAGGTAGTCTAGCTATACCAGCTACTTAGGCTCGTTCTGCAGCAGGTTATACTCCTCGAACTATAACTGCGCCTAGAAAAGTTAGAACTAGGCGTTGTAGACTTCGCGGATAGCCTTCCACCGCCTCTAGTACTCTATATAGAGGAGCAGGTTACTAATAAGGAGCTATCGTATAATAGGGGTTTTAAACCGCTAAGTCTCCTACTAGAAGAGGCTAGAGCGCTACTACCTAAATCCATAACGTTCTATAGAGCGGACTATACTAAGGCTACGACGGTTTCGCTCCTTAAGGCGTATACTATTAGGTTCTACTATAGCTATAGGGACATCTTAGTCGCTATCCTCTAAGTCCTGCTAGTGAACCTCCAGAGGAGTCTACTCCTGCTATTTCCATTCGTCGCTAAATAGTAGAGACTCTTTAAATAACGCATTGCTACTATAGCAAAAGCGCAGGCCTTAGAGGGCAATAACTATAGGTATAGTCTTAGCAAGTAAGAACATTAAGCTAGTGCGGGAGAGGATATATTTAAAGAGAAGACAATAGCGGTTGATCTAGCCCCTTAGGAAGCAAACTATATTAGTTATAACAATTAAGAACTAGGGAAGTAGCTGTAGCCTAATTATATAAGGTAGTTCCGTCGTGTCCTAGTTGGCTTGGATTTGGCGAAAAAGGGTAAGGGAGATCCGGTGCTCTTTACGGATCCTAAAGGAGTAGTTGTAGATCTCCTAAAGGCTTAGCGATGCTCGTTACTTCGAGAGGATATACCCTTTTTTCAAGAGAGCCTAGTTAGCGATAGTCGCCCAACTAGCCTAACGTAGCTACTATAGGTATAGGGGGTCGATAGCAAGGTTCTTATATACTAGGGGCTATAGTATATATACCTTTTAGGCGTCGAATAGTACCTTAATAAGGTTATAGTACTAGGAATATACAAGTCTGCTAGCCAGGTCTGCTCTATTAGGGGCTAACGTGATCGTTATGCCTCTAGCTTCTTATATTATTGCCTATATATAATGCGTAACCTATAGTTTAGGGAATTTAGCCTTAGTACTATTAACCCTATAGCGCTTAGGGTAATTGAACAATGCGCGACCCTAAGCAATATTATATTCTTCCTACTACGCTAGATCATTTAGGTCTAGAGCAGGCGTAGCGTCTGGAGCAGGCGGGGTATCTAGGGCGGGCGGGGCGTCCGGGGCGTCTAGAGCAGGCGGGGTAGCCCGGGTAGGCGCAGCGGGCAGGGCGGGCAGGGCGTCCGGGCCGTCCGGGGCGGGCGACTACAAGGCTAAGACAGACCGTACTAGGGTTCCTCTATCGCTACCCTCCTCTACTACTTGCTACGTAAGCTAGCGCTTATAGTCGTCGATAGCGGACTAGAGGTAGTAGTTACAATAGAGGAGGGTCGATACTAGCTTATAGTCCTCCTAGAACTCCTAAAAGGGGACGTCGGTAACCTTTAGGGTTACCTACTTAGTAAGATCGATAAATATAGTAGTAGGGTCGAGGAACTAATCGTCAAAGTATTTGTTCTACTTATGTATAAAGTTATAGGCTACCCTAGGGAGTAGTAGGGTTAGTGCTAAATCGTCAAGGGCACTAGATTCTATAAACTAGAGTTTTGTGTTCTTGCAGGTAAAGTAGATAATAAAGTCGTTAAAGAGGTCCTAGTATTCTTCGTTCTCCTAGATCTTGATCTTTAGGATATTAGTCAATCTCCTAATAGTAGCTGCGCTAAGATTATAGTCGACGATCTAACGCTAGGGATAGGAACTATTATTCCCTGCCTCTACCGCTCCGGTATTAAGAGCCTGTTGTCGGGCAGCTTGCTCGTTTAGTACGTTGGAAATGTTAGCTGCTACTTGCCGAGATAGCGGGAGGTACTGAATAATGTTGGTATCGGGGATTAGGTTTCTATTTTCGTCTGGTATAGTAGTCGCCTTATAGATCGCTAGTAGCAAAACGCAATTGTACTAGAGAGAATACTAGTTAGCCAATAGAAGTGTTAGGTTAAGCGGCTTACTCCCTTAAGGAATGTCCTTGTAAAGATAAGGGAAGAAGATATAGATCGTTATACTATCCTAACCTCTAACCTAGCCAAAGGTATAGTATAGGATAGTATAGAGAGGGACAGAGCGCTACTACTCTACTACGGTATTGGTGTCAGGGGGGACACTAAGGCCAAGGTGGACGTTAGTAGTGATGTTGAAGTTAACGTACATGTTAGGGTACTATCGAATACCTTTGTAGCAGGTAGCAAGAGAAGTACTAAAGGCATAGATACTATCTATATTAAACGATATAAAGAATAGCGATTCGGTGTCGGTGGTTCTGCTATATTAGGTTAATATATAAAGGCAGGGTAGAGGGCGAGGAGCTGTAGCATCGAAGCCCTCAAACGCTATACGGTAGGTAGTACCGGGTATAAAGTCCTTGTCACTAATGGCAGAGGACCCTAGAACGTCTAGGAGTTAAGAACGGCCTTAATTAGTATCCTAGTAACTATCCTAGGGCTAGGGAGGTTCAACGCTAGTCTGAACCTAAAGGGTCTCTACGATTTCCCGAAGCGAACTACAAGTATTCGAGACCCCTTCCTTATTATATAGAGCAGTATATTCAGCGCTAACCCTATCGTCTGTTGCTATATACTATTCTTAGGTACAAGTAGGGAATTGCTTAAGCCTTTAGATAAGGAAAGAATATAATAGCTCTTGTAACTAGGCATTAGGTCTTTCGTCTAAGCTTGTAGTAAATACGCGCTAGCGGGCAGGTACTACGTTGTAGTTAGCTAGGGATCTACGTAAGCTAATAGAGGTCGCGTCGCGGCTCGCGGGGGTTACGCTCCGGCCGATAGGTATTATGTCCTGTATCCCGGCCTAGCTCCTAGGAGACCCGACCCAGCTCCCTAGGGTATCGCTCCAGCTAGTAGGTGTCGCGTCGCAGCTCGCGGGGGTCGCGCTCCGGCTAGCAGGTGTTATATTACGGCTCGTAGGGGATACGCTCTAGCCGACAGGTATTAAGTTCTAGCTTATAGGGGATGCGCTCTAGCTACTAGGTATTAGGTTCCGTACCCTAGTAAAGCGCCTAGATAGCGCACCTAAGTTCCTAGGGAAAACGCTCTAGCTAGTAGGTATTACCTTATAGCTTGCGGGTAATACGCTCTAGCTGACAGGTGTTACGTCCTATATCCTGGCCTAGCTCCTAGGAGACCCGACCTAGCTCCCTAGGGTATCGCTCCGACTAGTAGGTATTACATCGCGGCTTATAGGGGTCGCGCTCCGGCCGATAGGTGTTACGTCCTATATCCTGGCCTAGCTCCCTAGGGTATCGCTCCGGCCGGTAGGTGTAACGTCGCGGCTCGCGGGGGTCGCGCTCCGACCAGCAGGTGTTGCGTTGTAGCTTATAGGGGTCGCACTCCGGCCGATAGGTGTTACGTCCTATATCCTGGCCTAGCTCCTAGGAGACCCGACCTAGCTCCTAGGGGTATCGCTCCGGCCGGCAGGTATTGCGTTGGTTTAGGGTTAGGGTTATTAGGGTTAGGGTTAGGGTTAGGGTTAGGGTTAGGGTTAGGGTTAGGGTTAGGGTTAGGGTTAGGGTTAGGGTTAGGGTTAGGGTTAGGGTTAGG
>MU853406.1:0-14340 GCA_033297235.1 Trichocladium antarcticum
CCTAACCCTAACCCTAACCCTAACCCTAACCCTAACCCTAACCCTAACCCTAACCCTAACCCTAACCCTAACCCTAACCCTAACCCTAACCCTAAACCTAACCTTACGTTCTAGGCTAGGGTAGGGGCGTCGACCTGCTAGTTAGCGATGCCCGGGATCTTGCGTAGTATAAAGTTCCTGAAGTCGTCTATCCTAGGGTAGAGCCGTAGACCCTTGGCGATAATATGCTAGATCTTGCAGGGCGTAAATACAGGGGCGCTAGCGTCGGTCTACTGGATATTGAGCAGCTTGCTTAGTACTTCGTTAACCTGCTGCTAGTTCTCGTTAGTAGCGGTATCCTATAGCTTAGGGCCGAGGCTTGTAATGATACTATTAAGGTCGAAACAGCCGCCCTCGGTCTAGTTGAAATTATACTCGTTAATAGTAGCCTTGTTGAACTACTAGGGCTAGCGCCTAAACAGCTTATTCTTGTTATAGTTGTAGGCGTCGACCTTACGTAGTAGTTTCTCTAGATCGTACTCTACTAGCGATAGGTTAGAGGGGAACCGCCTTATAAAGGCGACGATGGTCGGGATATGCCCGTCGACCTAGCTAAGTAGATCCTCGACATCGCCTCGAGAACTATTGTCCCTGAAACTCGTTATCTTGGAAATAATGCCTAAGAAGATAGCCCCGAGTACCCGGTTGATACTAGAGCTATACTCCTGGATAGAGTTTGGTGGGTTTATGACCTATATATACCGATTGAACGGCTGACTAAAGGTTAGCTATATAATCTTGTAGGCTACTATCTGCTGTAGATAGAGCCCTTTGATATACGAGGGGATGCGGGCTTCTAGCTACAACTGCTTGTAATACTTCCGGTTTATCCGGTCCTTTATAACGTCGTATACTATACTAGTAACGTGCAAGATAGTCCAATCGACCACCTTGTTAGCACCAATACGGAATAGGCGCCCTATGGTCTAGAGGACCGTTAGCTAGTTCTAGGGGTACTGGAGTATAAGGCCGCGACAGTAGCACTTATGTAGGTTTAGCCCTATAGACAATAGGCTTATGTTTAGTATAAGACTATCTAGGTTACTTGCGGGGTTGTTAAACATCTGAACGATCTTTTCTCGTTCGTTACTAGTATACGATGCCTGGATAGACGCGACGTTGAACGATAGCTTGTCTAGTAGAGCGTGGACGACCCTAAGGATAAATGGTTAGTTAGGTTCTAAACGCTACTAGGAAGCGAGTATCTAAAATCTAGCCTTGCTATAGGAAGCGAGTATCCAAAATCTGGCCTTGCTATAGGATACGAGTATCTAAAATCTAGCTACATCTGCACCTAGATTCTAGATGCTTGTATCCTAAGCAGTGGGATTGCTCTGGATACGAGTATCCAAAATCCAGCTACATCTGCACCTGGATTCTAGATGCTTGTATCCTAAGCAGTAGGATTAGGGTTAACTTACTATTATATCTACAGGTTGTTGACTACGATTAGGGTCCGTTCGCCCTCCTAGCGGTTCTAGAGCGTGTGTACAACGGTCCAGTATAGTAGCGGCGACTTGTATATGACGAAGTGCGCTATGCCGTTCCGGTCGCTAGGGATCGTGACCGACAGGTCCTTATAGAGTAGGGCGAATATATACGCTAGGCCCCCGTCTATATCTTTGTTACGGAGGTGTTCGGTATATTCGGCGCTAAGGTTTAGGACGCTACTAGCTGTAACCTTGTTCTTGAGCTAGCCTTGCGCCTTAATGCTACCTAGGCGGGTAGCCTAGGTAATGCTCTTAAGGAGCTCCTCCTCCTTCGTTAGGGACATACGGTCGTCTAGTTGCATTAGCCGGTACAACTTATAGTCTATACTAATCATCTAGAGCGCCTGTAGAATAGTTATATTAATAGCGCCGCTCTACTCCCCGTCGCCAGGCGTTAAGGTAGGGTTATTGCCAATATACTCGTTGGAGTCGTTGGCGCTCCGGATAGTGTAGAGACTCCGGAGGAGCTCTGTAACGGTCTGGCCGACGGTAGTAGCGATGACCTTGTCGGTATAGCCAAGCTCCTCTACCTTGACCCGCAGGCTAGGTATATACTCCCTAGGGTACTTGGTCTCGCTAGTAGGGAGGAGAAGGGGCGTCTAGGCTAACCGCTTAATAAGGAGGCAGTTTATTACCTCCTTGTAGACAAGGTCCGAGGTCTCGTTCGTTATACTATACTCCTTGTCCCTAAGCTTAACGAGCGATAGGGCGTTAGGGTAGAGTAGCTAGAAGCGCTTGCCTGTCTCCTTGTAGAAGCGTAGTAGGTTGAAGGAGGCGTAGCGTAGGTCCTCGAAGATAGCCTTGTCTAGCTACTGATCGGTGGACTTGTCCCGATACTTAGCAATCCTCTTGCGTAGCGTAGACTCCTCCTGCCTAGTGTAGGTGAAGGACTAGGGGGGGGCGTACTCGCTATAGGGCTGGTATATCTCGGCGATATACTACTATTCGTAGATGCTAGGGATCTTTAAGTCGAGGTTACCGAATACCTAGGCTAGCGAGCTAAACGACTTAATATCGTCGATTTTGTTAAGAGCGGGGGTTGCCGTTATTAGGTAGAGCGCTAAGCTCTTAAGAAGGCGGATAATGTAGGTATTGCTCGACAACTAGTTACGTAGCGACTGCGCCTTGTCGACGTAGACGCGCGCCTATTTGAAGCCCTTGTAAGGCAGGGTTAAGATAAAGGACTTGATATCGACGCGCTCCTTACTATACAAGACACCTATTATATAAGTCTGCTATAGCTCGATCTTCTTAAGGATGTCGGCCTAGAACTCCTCCTCTATATACTTAGGGATATAGTTTATAGTCTCCTATATGTTAGCAGGCTAGCGGACACTAATGTAGGTATCTAATTCGGCTAGCGCCTTGCCTAACTCCTCGAGCTACTGGCGGAGCTTCTTGGACAGGTTAGCTATATCGTTGCCGGAGCTAGGCTCGGAGTCCGATTCGGCGTCGGAGGAGTCGGCGTTAACCTGGTTGTAGAGATTCTCGGGTATTGCGGTATCGTCGGAGCTGTCTGAGTTATAGTCACTGTCCTCGGTACCCTCTACTGCCTTCCCCTTACCCTTGCAGCTACCTAAGGATATAGCCTTGCCTTTGCTATTAGGACCCTTTTGTTTCTTAGTAGCTAGAGTTATATACTCCGTACTATTATCCTTAGCCTTGGATAATACTAGGGCGCGCTTCTTAGCCTTGAACTTATCCCAGGTAGCCTTATTCGCAGCCTTAGCCTTAGCCGCCTCTAGGCTCTTCTTAGCCTTCTCGAGTTTAGCCCTACGGTAGAGGTAGTGCTTGTAACTTATAGCCTTGCGCCTCTTAGTAGCAAGGTCATTGTCTTAATCGTTGGCTAAAGCTAACGTAATCTTCCTGCTAAGCGTAGCCTTAATGTTGACCTTGCTACCGGTACGCTTGAACTTAAGCAAGTTGAGTTCCTCCTGTATCTGGGGGACAAAGGTACGGCTGGGGTTGGAGTTAAGGATATTAGCCCGCTAGGGTTCGAGAGCGGCGATGCTGCCTGTATAGTACCTGACCGTAGTGTAGGTGACGAATTAGGTACGAAAGGTCGTAAGGCTGGTAAGGACTAAGATCCTGGTATTCTAAGTGTAAGTTAGTATAAGATCTTAACTGTAGCCTTACTCTAGGATGCGAGTATCTAAAATCGGCCATCCTCTAGATACGAGCAACCAAAATCGGCTATCCTCTGGATACGAGTATCCAAAATCGGCCATCCTCTGGATGCTCGTATCCAAAATCAGTCATCCTCTGGATACGAGTATCTAAAATCCGGCCTTACTGTAGGATACGAGCATCCAAAATCTGGCCATTGTGGATCTAGCTACTGGATTTTAGATGCTTATATCCTAGATAAGCTACCCGATTTTGGATACTTGTATCTAGACCCGATTCTACTCGTATCCAGACCCGACTGTACTTGTATACTAGGGGTTAAACTTACCTTGGGATTGCCCTTAGTACCCTTCTACCTCTCTATTAGAGCAGGTAGATCCTACCTAAGCATAGCAGCCTCGCCTAGGCGAGCATTGCTACCATAGGACTTGGCATCGCCCTGTATAACGATAACCTTAAAGTACTTACCCTATAGGCCCGTAACTTCGCCAAACACTTAGGCAACTAGGTTAGTAGGCTCGAACATAACGGTAGGCTAGGCTTTAAAGTCCTCGCTGTTACGCTAGCGCCGTTGACATTCCTAGTACCCTATAGCAGCTAGGGTCAGGAAGGTCAACGTCTTGCTAAGCCCGATATCGTTACTAAGGATAGTGGTTAGTAGCAGGGAGTACTCTAATATAAATATAGCGTAGGCGTCGGCTAGCTAGTAAGGTATAAGCTTGAAATGCTTAGCGGTACCAGGGACGTGTAGGTTATTAAAGTCGATGTCGCCAGGCTCCTCGAACTAGATGCTAATAGCCTAGTAGGCGGTGATTATATTAACGTTAGGGTTCTAGTAGCGACTGGCTATACTATTGATAGCCGCTGTATTACGGATGAGGTTATCGACCGTAGTCGCGGCGCCGTCGGTATACAAACCGCCTAGCTAGCGCTCCAGGGTAGCAACCTCCGTTATAAAGGCATCCTAAGTAGCAACGAAATCCTTAATTTTAGCCTTATTAGTAAGGCCTCCGAAGTACTTAATAACGTCTTTATAGGCCTCGGCTACTATAGGCTATAAGAAGTTAGGACTTAGCTTCTTAAGCAGCGCCTGTAAAAGAAGCTTGTCTATTACGGCTAGGTTGCCTATCCTCGGCCTGGCCTTACTACCCTTGGCGTCCTAGGCGCCGCTAGACCCGCAAGAGCCCTTTATATAGTACTAGCTAAGCGATATAGCGAGGTTGGTCTTTAAGAGGACTATGACCTGGGAATTTAACCGACGCTCTAGCACCTTATATAGGTTGTTAGTATCCAGGCGCGCGTGCTCTAGGTCGGGCAGGCTATAGACGAACTCAGTAACCTATATACTATATAGGGCTAGGGTGTTCTTAGGGATCTTATAGTAGTCGTCCAAGGTCAGTATATTGTTAGAATCGGCCAGGTTAGCTTCCTAATAGCCAAAGGTACCCTTGCTCTTAAAGAGGCCTTTATTAGTATCTAAGAAGCTACTAGCAGAGCGCCGGTAGCGGAAGACAAGGAGGGTATAGACGCCCTAGAACTAGTCGTTAGCTATAAACCTATAGATAAGACAGGCTATATCTTGGCCGTCTAGGTTCTTAGTACCGAACTGCTTTTCGTTAGTGTTTAGGCCGGTTGTTATAAAGCGCAATAGTATAAGGATATTAGCGAGAACCGTTATATTGTAGTGGACGCTAGAGCGATCTAACGTCTGGCTAATGTCGCCGTTCCTTATAAGCTAGGTATAGGGTTTGTCGACCTTAGAAATCTTATCTAATAGGTTCGCTATATAACGATCGGACTAGGACTCCTTAAGGAAAAGGTAGACGGCTTTAAGGTTGTTAGTAAAGGTGTACAAGGTATTAAAAACTATCTACCGGTTAAGGGGGCTAAGGAAGTTAGTACCTAGTAACAAGGGTTAGTAAGATTAAACGTCAAGAGGGTTAAGGATATAAGTATCTAAAATCTACGTGCTAGACCACGCTCTGGGTACGAGTATCCAAAATCTACGAGTGACTTGGGCCAAAACCTACTACTAGACTACGCTCTGGATACAAGTATCTAAAATCTCCAAGAAAAATCGAGGAAAAAAGCACGATCTAGGGTACAGGTATCTAAAATATAGCTATGATTCTGGATGCTTGTATCTAGAGCGTACCTCGAATCCAGCTAGACTATACTCTAGATACGAGCATCTAAAATATAGGGGGTAATTTTGGATGCTTATATCTAGAGCGCCTACAAATCCAGCTAGAGGGAGCGATTTTGGATGCTCGTATCTAGAGCGCCTACAAATCCAGCTAGAGGGTGCGATTTTGGATACTTGTATCTAGAGGAAAGAGAAAGGGATAAACTTACACTAGGTATCGAGCTATATGTTTATAGTAGCTAGGGTCTTAAAGCTAAGAACGCCGTACTAGTGTGTAACATTACCCCTACCCTTGGGGTTAAGACCCTGTAGAATAGTAAGGCCCCCTATACCTAATAATATAAAGGTCTCCTTTGTAGAGACGAAGGCCTTGGTTATGTTATTGGCGTCGGGGTATAGCTTAGTCTTATAGTCGGCGGACCAGTTATCCTCCTACTAGGAGATCTTGTCCAAGTCGGGTATCTTGGCAAGGTTGATCTAGTTCTACAAGGTATCTATATCGTATAACTAGCACTAGCTCTTAGGGTGCTTGCGCTTAGGGTTGTTAATATCGATAGGGGGGACCGGATAGTGCTTAAGCTTAATGCAGGGGACGACGGAGAGATCCTTAACTAAGAGACTATAGTACTTAGATAGCAACCGAGGCTTAGTAGCGGGCTTAGGGGCCTCCTTCGCTATATCCTTAGGGTTCTAAGGCCTGGACTTGGTCTTAGTACTAGACCCCGAGGCCTTGTTAGGGTCGCTAGATATAGACTTATCGCTATAGACTATCTCTAGTATAACCGAGATATTATCGTCCGAGACAACGAGCTTAGTGCTCTTACGAACCTTACCCCTTGTCTTGGTACTAGCGGCGGGGGCCTCGTTAGGGTCTCCCGATATAGACTTGTCCCTATAGACAGTCTCGGGTATAACCAAGATATTATTGTCTAGGCTAGTAACCTTAGAGCTCCTATAACGCTTGCCCTTAGTCTTAGTAGGGGCGGTAGGGGCCTAGGTACTAAGCTCGGGGACGTCCTAAGTCGTAGACTTAGTCTTGTAGCGCCTGGACTTAGTCTTAGTGCTAGAGGAGGGGATGTCTTCTAGGGCGGAAGACCCTAGCTTCAACCCCCGAATAGTCTTAGGTATAACCAAGACATTATTGTTAAAGCTAGCGACCTTGGAGCTCCTACGACACTTGCCCTTGGTCTTAGTAGCGGTAGCGGGGGGCTAGGCGGCGGGCTCGGGGACATCCTACACCTTGGACTTGGACTTTTAGCGCCTAGACTTAGCTTTAGAGACAGGCGAGGGAATCTCGTTAAGGTCGGAAGACACTATCTTCTCTAAAGGTAAAGAGTAAGGTAGTACCTTCTTGATATTATCGTCCGAGATAACAAGCTTAGGGCGCTTAGGACCCTTGCTATAGGTCTTAGCGGTAGAGGCGGGGGGCTCGGAGATCTCGTCTTTAGCGTAAAAGTCCGAGTTGTCCGGATAGGAGGTTAGCGGCAAATCCAAGTCGTTATCGTCTATAACGACAGCCTCGGAGGTGTTGCTAGTGCTAGCCTTGGTCTTTATAGTAGCCTTGGTGTTAGTAGCAGCGACAGGGGTCTTCGAGGAGGTAGCTAGGGTCTTTGTCTTAGTAGCTAGGGTCTTTGAAGTAGAAGCCCGCCTCTTTGCTTTAGTAGCTAGGGCCTTAGAGGTAGCGGCTAGGGTCTCGGACATAGTAGCTAGGGTCTTGGATATAGTGGCCGGGGTCTTGGCCTTGCTGGTACTAGCTATGGCCTTAGGCTTGGCGACCCTCTTTGGCGCCTTCGCCTTAGGTGCCTTAGCTAGGGTTACTAAGCCGCTAGGCTCGGGGGCGGGGTTAGAGGAGCCACTAGGCTCTAGGGGGGGGTTAGAGGAGCCGCTAGGCTATAGGGCGCTAGACTCTAAGGTTAGACGCGCGGCGGCCTGCTTAGAGCGAGTGTTCCTCGCTATATCTTAGGGTTCTAAGTTAATTAGCTGCTATATTAGGATATTAATATAAGTGCAAGGGTAGGATATACCAGCTGCTACTCTAAAGGGTTAGGAAGATACTATAGGATATAAGTATCTAAAATAGGCTTGTAAAAGAGGGAGATGCTATAGGATATAAGTATCTAAAATGGGCCTATAAAAGAGGAAGTGCTATAGGATGCGAGTATCTAAAATAGGCCTGTAAAAGAGGAAGTGCTTTTGGATACGAGTATCTAAAATCGCAAGGGAGATAGAGGGGTAAGCCTAAAAAGGCCCGAGTTCGGCTACTATACTTAGGATATAAGGGTCTAAAATAGTATAGTAGGTTGCGAGCTCCTAAAATTAGGAAGCAAGAGAAGAAGGGTAGCGAGATAGTTTGTAGTAAAAGGAAAGAAGATATTTTGAAGGTTGAGAAAAAAAATTCGAGGGTATATGCCCAGGCTGGATTAATTAAGATCCAGCCGGCTAATTCTCTTACTATTGTTCCTTATCTAGCCTATTAAGAACAATAGTAAGCTTGATCTAAATAGCTATAAATAGGAAGTATAGGATGGAATATCAAACTACGGTTGCTCCTAACCCTAAGGCGCGAATGCCCCACTTTCTCTCCTACTACTTTCTCTCCACCTACCTTCCCCTACCTACCTTCTCCTACCTACCTTCTCCTACCTACCTTCTCCTACCTACCTTCTCCTACCTACCGTCTCCTATACTATAACTTCTATCCTACTACTAATTCTTAATTACTAACTCTTCAAGCACTAGTCTAATTACTATATTATATATTAAGAATGTAAGTATATACCTTGAATAACGGCTTCAATACAATAGATATATTCTAACTAAGCAATGTGCGCGTAGTGTTCCGACTAACCAAAACCTATTATTAAAGGTACAGCTAACCGCGTCTTTTTAGAACCTTGAATGTTACGCCGATTCGAATGGCGTAGCAAGTAGCCGATTGAGGTTGCTCGAATGTGGCTAAGATTGGTGGAATTGTGGTAGCGATTTTGGATGCTTGTATCCTATACTCTGTAGAATTATAGTGGCGATTTTGGATGCTTGTATCCTACACTCTATAGTTGCAGGCCCGATTTTAGATGCTTGTATCCTACACTTTGGGATTGTAGTGCCGATTTTAGATGCTCGTATCCTAGATGGTCGCAAAAGGCATAGCGCTAACTATTTTTAGCAACCAGGTCCCTAATCCCCTACTAAGGCTACCCTTAAACCGACTATACCCTAAGCCCTATCGACTATAGGCTGCCCTACTATAGACACTATAAAGTTTATCCTTGTAGCTAAGAGAGAAGGCGTGACGATAACCTTCTGCCAGTTATGCCGGGACCTGGTTATAAATATAGCGCGCGATATCTAGAAGCACGTGTAGGACCGGCGCTGTTTCAGTACCGAACCTAGCGAGGTCGAGGCCCTAGTTACGTAGCTGTTAGCAAGTAGCACCCTTATAGCGACTAATATATCGTTTAACACCTAGATCGCTAACATTAGCACGTAGTTTCGGAACAGTATTAAGCCGCTAGTAGGGATAGCCGGAGAGATTAGCGAGGGGTAGGGCTATACCGCGTGTAGCTCGGCTAGCCTAGAAAAGAAGAGGGTCTAGGAACACTAGGCTAACTATCACTAAAGTATAGACGCTATAAGCAAAGATAACTAGGTAGTAGCGACTAAGGTCCAGAAGGTAACTATTAAAAAGGTTAACCGCTATCTTAAAGTTTAGGGCTTTGCTAGGCCGATATAGGCGGCGGTAGCGATAGGTAGGGATATAAGCGTTATAGCGATGCTACTACGGGGTCTTAACAAGGCGTAAACCCTTAACTGTAACATTACTATACGGGCGACTAGAGACCCCGAGACTAACGACTTCCTTACTAAGCTCCGGTTCGAGGAGTACCTATAGGGCTATAAGACTAGGGAGCTCCTATAGCTTATGTACGAGCCTAGGTCAGACCTGGATATACGGGCGGAGCTAGACCGGATAATGCCCGCGCTCCATAGCGTAGTCGACTAAGGCGCTACCTACCTTAACGCGGACAATAATATAGCCAGTAGGGTTGCAGTGAACTAGCGGCCTAATAACGAGGGTAAGCTACCCTAGTTTAGGGTTATAACCAAGGGGGCCCTAGATAACTACACGCGGATCTAGAAGCTAATCCTTATATATACGATAAGGGTAGTAATCTACTAGAGCGGAGGATAGGGCGCTAACAAGATTACTAAGGAGCCGCCAGTTAAGCTTACCCCTACGTAACTTAAGGCCTTAACTGCGACTATAGAAATTACCGACCCTAAGGACATAGAGTATACTATACTTACCCTAGTGGATTGTCTACTAAGGGTGGAGCTAAAGGGTAGCAACTTTAGTAACGTAGTTACGTTAGCGATAGCGATTATAGCCCTAGACTATAACGGCGACGGCTAGAAAAACGTAGTGACTTTCAGCTACTCGACCCCCCTTGGCGCCACGCTGTACATTATATAGATATACCTGTATAAGGACTACTAGCGAACCTAGGCTATAGAGTAGGACGAGTTTAGTAAGTGACTGTACCCTATAGCGGTTGTTTGTTGCTTTGTTTAGTGGCTTAGGGAGCTTGCTTCCCTGTCTGGATTTAGCTTAGTTATATTGTTTTGCTAGTTGCCTAACGCGAGGATGCGAGTATCCAAAATGTAGCTAGGCTTCTAGATGCTCGTATACAGAGAGTACTTAGTCTAGCTCGGTTCTAGATACGAGTATCCAAAATGTAGCTAGGCTTCTAGATGCTTGTATATAGAGAGCACTCAGTCTGGCTTGGTTCTAGATACAAGTATCTAAAATCTGGCTAGGATTCTAGATGCTCGTATCCAGAGAGTACTCAGTCTAGCTAGGATTCTAGATACTCGTATCCAGAGCGTAGTTAGTTGCTATTGCAGTGGTTAGCTACTAGTACGGCTATACGTCTAAATTTACTATTATTATTTGTAACGTCTAGTTTTCTCGTAGATTTTAGATACTTGTATCTAGAGCGTAGTTTTACTTAGAGTAGTAGCTGCTACTAAATATACTCGCGTCTGTTTACTCTAAGCAACTAGTTTTATCTAAGATTTTAGATGCTTGTATCTAGAGCGTGGTTATATAGCTATTAGCTTAATGTTAGGTGCCTGGTTGTGGATTACTAACTTTAACCTAGGCGATACCGCGCGACCGCTAGTAGACATTATAGCCGCTAGGATAGAGGGCCTCTTCCTTGCAAACCCTAGACGTAACACGTATACTCCTCTAATGTAGGTAGCTATTAATAAGGGAGTAGTAGCTAGGATCCGGGCTAAGACGTAACTACCGGCGAATTGCAACTAGAAGGGCAACACCTTCTTAATAGGCGACCTTAAGATTACGCAGTAAGACGTCAAGACATTTATCGAAGCTACGTAGGACCGGGTAGTAGAGGGCTTAAAGAAGCTACTACTTAGCCTAGACATTAAGGATATCCCGGTCCCCCCGCTAGAGGTAGTGTCGGACAACCGAAGCAACTACTATCTAGGATTCTCGTTTCTACACGACCCTAAGAACGTAGCCTAGGTCGATAGCTACAAGCGTATACTAGCGGAGCGGCTAGAAGCGGACGACAACTAGAGGCGGAAGTGGATTCGCAATAACGTTATTAACAAGGACTTCCGCTAAATGTACAAGGATACCCAGGTGTACTTCCTGGACTAGCTACTAGCGGTAGTATATATAACGTCGGGCTAACTAGTGCACTAACTACAGATTCTCAGGCTATAGTAGGAAAACACGATCAAAGGCTCCCTCTACAATATGTTTATAGGGTAGGGCAAGGTGCTTATCCGAACGATTAGGGGCAAGGCTATAGCTAAGGTTAGCGAGCGTATAATATAGCGATTACTACCGGTACGCCTATCGAGGATCGTAGTTATATACCTAACAATAGTAGTCCTATTTGTACTAGCTCTTAACATTAATAGTAGTAGCGGCAATGTTAGTAGTAAGGCTAACTCGTTCCTCTTTACTAAGGGGCCCCTAGTAGGGGGGGGCAAGTAGTTCCTTAATAACGCCCTAATAGAGACGCTTAAGTTCATTAGCGCGTCGGTGATCGAGCAGCCTATTAATATCTAGGTATAGCGGTACATTTATATTGTATTTAGGACTAAGTTTATCCTAGAAGCGACTATAACCAATAACGACAACGACGCCAAGGATAAAGCGGACGATACTATATACACTATAGTAGGATATATAGCGTAGACGGCGAAGCGCGCCTATACCTACGAGCTAGGCCTAGGCGACAACTTTGAGATGTTCCTAGGGTACTCTATAACGTAGTAGAGGTTCTAGAACCTAGGCGCCGCCGATGGATTGGTAAAGCGTAGCCTAGACGTCGAGGATATCAGCGAGGACACTATAAGCTACGACTAGCAAGAGGCTCGCTAGGTAGAGGGGCCCGACCAGTAGACCGACAGGATGCTATAGGATATATACCGTCGGGCGGACATTAAGCTCCGCGAGCACTAGAAGCAGGTGCTAGATGCCCTGGGTATAGGGGGCGAAGTGCTATACGTAGCGGGTGTAGGGGGGGGCAAGACAATTGTATATACTCTCCTAGCGTATAGCTAGCCCGATAGCCTAATAGTAGTAATCTAACCACTAAGAGCTCTGCTATATGATATAGTACAGAGGCTATATAAGTAGAATATTAAGGCTACGGTGTAGGAGGGGGCTAAGCCCAAGGGCTCTTATAGTATAGTGCTAGTTACGCTAGAGGGGCTGCTAAGCTACGGATAGAACTTTTTTATCAACTGCTAAACGTTAAAGTTTCGGATCGACAGGGTCGTACTGGACAAAGTATAGGAGGTGCTAGCTTTAAAGGGCTTCTAGGCTAAGGGGTACGATACAATAAAGTTAAGTATGGACAAAATAAGTAGTATATAACTATTTATAACCGGAACCCTCCCTATAGTACTAGAGCGTAAATTTATAGATATTATAAAGCTCGACCTGGAGCTAACATATACAATACGCGTGGACACGACCCTACGTAACATACGCTTCGAGTAGAGGGCGACCTCTAACCTAGATACAATAACAAAGGAGCTATATAGGTAGCTAAACACTACGTATAAGCAAAAGGCCCTGGTATATATAGACACTATTAACAACGGGACGTTGCTATCGGTAATATATAGGTGGCCGTTCTACTATACCTAGGACCGTAGCACTTAGTAGAGGGCTGAGATGTTTATAGCCTAGGTTAGGGATAGCGGGATTATAGTTGCTACGTGTGCTCTTAGTCTAGGCCTAGACCTTAAGAACGTAGTCCTTATAGTATACTAGAACCTAAGGAGCCTGATGGACCTGGTCTAGATGTTTAGGCGTGCCGGGCGGGATGGTAGCCCTACGACCAGGGTGCTACTAACCTCCTAGGGTATTAAGCCTAAGCTTAGGGCCTACTGTAGCATAGCGTGCTAGAGAGATACTATCGTATACTACCTCGATGGCAAGAGGAGCCCCTATAGGCTAGGCGATAATAGATACGACGTTTACGCGCCTAGCAAGGACACTATTAACAATTCGATACCCCCCCCCGCTACTAGCTCCCTAAGCGATGGAATAACATCGATATACGGGACTATAGGTATAACGATACCGTAGAGGCTAACTAGTAAGCCTAGACCGACAGTAACCTTATTAAGGGTAGTAACGGCCCTAAGCGCTAGGGGCTTCTACTCTAGTCTAACGCCTAAGGTGAAGGTCCCAAGCGCTAGGGGCTTCTACTCTAGTCTAACGCCTAAGGTAAAGGCCCCGAGCGCCGGGGGCTTCTACTCTAGTCTGACGCCTAAGGTGAAGGTCCTAAGCGCTAGGGGCTTTAACTCTAGTCTAACGCCGGTAGTGACTTAGGAAAGAGGTAGGGACATAGTGGGCTCGGCGTAACGATAGCTAGGGCCTTAACAAGCACCTATAGCCGTACCGATACTATTAGTGCAACGACTAGCAAGCGTTAGCTAAGAGCTAAGGGGGCCGGGGCAACCCCGCTTAGCTAGCGACAATTACATTGTATTGAAAAAGTACTATAACTTCGTCGTCTAAAAGTCAAGCGACAAGATCTATATCTACTACTACGTAATAAGGCGGTAGGAGAAGACCTATTACCTACAATTGTACAATGACATAGGCCCTAAGGAAGACCTCGCAAAGAAGATTAACGATAGTAAGTATACTAAGCCGTCGCTAGGTATAGGGGTATGTTAGACGTACCTAGTGCCTATAGCCTAGGAGGAACCTTCGGCAGCGTACGGCTAATGCCCCTACAAACAGTGGCCCAAGGACTTGACCAGTTATATATTAACGAGGCATTTTAATATATAGGTAGAGGCGATTGAGGAACTAGGAGGCCTAGCCGAGGCGGCGTATAGGGATAGGGCAAGGGAGCTGTTTGGCCGGAAGGGAAGCGCTATATATAGATAGATAAGGGCCTTAGTAACCTTGGCGGACAGGACCTAAGCTATTAATATAAGCTTAGTACTAGCGCTAACTATAGAGAAGATAGGTCT
>MU853406.1:25663-41223 GCA_033297235.1 Trichocladium antarcticum
TCAAGGCCGTTAAGCCACTTCTTATAGGCGTGGTCGTTAAGGCCGTTAAGCTACTTCTTATAGGCGTGGTCGTCAAGGCCGTTGAGCTACTTCTTATGGGCGTGGTCGTTAAGCCCGTTGAGCCACTTCTTATAGGCGTAGTTGTCAAGGCCGTTAAGCTACTTCTTATAGGCGTAGTCGTCAAGGCCGTTAAGCTACCTGCCCCACTTACCCCTCCTTTTTAGTTTCCTATACTAAGCTTTGCTAGCGTATCTAAAGTGCCCTATAATCTAGTGTTCTAGGGCACCTATACCCGCGCGGGCAATCCGCTCTACTTACCCCTCCTCTTCGAATATCCTGTAACCAGTTTTGCCAACGCATCTAAAATACCCTAAAATCTAGTGTTCCAGGGCACCCGTATATTACTCGAAGCAGGTTTGTTTTAAATTCTATACCTATAGGTGCAATATAACGTTCTAATGCCTTGTCTAATTATATAATACTTACTCTCTTCTAGCAACCTAGTAGCCCTCTTTTTATATCCCTAGGAATGCTTTACCTACGAACCTAAGTAACCCCTTGTTTTCCATTGTCATCGCTAGCGCATCTACGCCACTTTCCTTGTAAGGTAGTATATTAAATGCAAACTCTTCCCCTTGAACAATTTATACTAAGAACATTTAAGCCGAAATAGAATAATCCTTCGTAATATAGGACGCCTAAAGAAATACGCAAACGAGCACAAACGTAAGGCTACAAGAAGAGAGTAGAATCGTCTTTCTTACTAACGTTGCCGTCGCCCTCCCCCCCCTCCCGAAGGTAGTCTAGCAATCTATTATTACTAACTAGTCCTACCTTATACCTAAGTGAACAATATAAACCCTACCCTTAGCCTTGCTTTAAACAACGAAGTTTAATTGCCTAAACAACTATTACCTAGATAATAATCGCAGGCCGCTCCCCGATAGTCGTTTAACCGATATAGGTTCCGCGATAATCCTCTCTAAGAATAGGATAATAATAAAGACGAGATCCCCTAGCTAGTAAGAGTTAAACCTATTATACTATAAGATATCGTCTATCTAATAGACTAATTACTTTATAACAATAGTAACAACCTTGAGTCTACCTACAGTTTCTCTCCTAGTAGCCTGGTTCCTAGGTTCTACAGCAAGCACATCCAAATATATCCTCGAGAATCAACAACTAGAGTCTCGACCCCTCTAATCTCTATCTCGATAATATATTCCCTAGAAGGCCCGACGCTCAGACTCTTAATACCTAGCTTTACAAACGGGAGCAATATAAAGATAACCTTACGATGCTACTTAGAAAGAAGCTACAGGTTGCTACTCCGCCTATTCCCCTAGCTCCTAACCTATTTGCTCCTTTACCCTAAAGAGGTACATTTCCACTTGCCTATAGTAGAGCTCCTAGTAGGGTAGGGTCGCCTGCTCCTAGTAGGGTAGGGTCACTCGCTCCTAGTAGAGTAGCGTCGCCTTATCCAAGTTAGCGGCAATACGCTAGCTACCGTAAAGCAGTAAAGGGTTCCTTTGACATCCAGACGATATTTACATTAGTATCCCCTTACCTCTAACTAGCCTAAAGTCCACCTACTTAACCGCCGCTTCCTCTTAACCTTAGAGCTATAGCTAGTACCTTCTCTTTACTCCCTTCGTTATCTGCTACTAGCGCCTAACCTCTAGTACATTAGACTAATAATTACTTCGAAGGCTAGGACAAGATACCCGCTAGCTAGAGAGCAATCCCTGCTAGCCGCGACGCGACACCTATTGGTCGGAGCGCGACCCCTACGAGCCGTAACGTAATACCTACTAGCCAGAGCGATACCCTAGGGAGCTAGGCTAGGATACAGGACGTAATACCTGTCGGCCGGAGCGCAACCCCTATAAGCCGCGACGCTACACCTGCCGGTCGGAGCGCGACCCCCGCGAGCCGCAACGCGATACCTACTAGCTAGAGCGATACCCTAGGGAGCTAGGCCAGGATACAGGATATAACACCTATCGGCTAGAGCGCAACCCCTATAAGCTACGACGTAACACCTGCTAGTCGGAGCGCAACCCCTGCGAGCCGCGACGCGATACCTACCGGCCGGAGCGATACCCCTAGGAGCTAGGTCGGGTCTCCTAGGAGCTAGGCTAGGATATAGGACGTAATACCTATTAGCTAGAGTACAACCCCTATAAGCCGCAACGTAACACCTGCTAGTTAGAGCGCGACCCCCGCGAGCCGCAACGCGACACCTGCCAGCTAGAGCGATACCCTAGGGAGCTAGGCTAGGATATAGGACGTAATACCTATTAGCTAGAGCGTAACCCCTATAAGCCACAACGTAACACCTACTAGTTAGAGCGATACCCTAGGGAGCTAGGTCGGGTCTCCTAGGAGCTAGGCCAGGATATAGGATATAACACCTGTCGGCCAGAGCGTATTACCTATAAGCCGTAAGGTAATACCTACCGGCTAGAGCGTTTTCCCTAGGAACTTGGGTACGCTATCCAGGCGCTTCGCTAGGGTATAGAACCTAATACCTAGTAGCTAGAGCGTATCCTCTATAAGCTAGAACTTAATACCTATTAGCTAGAGCGTATCCCCCGTAAGCTACGATATAACACCTACTAGCCGGAGCGCGACCCCTACGAGCCACGACGCAACACCTGCCGGCCAGAGCGATACCCTAGGGAGCTAGGTCGGGTCTCCTAGGAGCTAGGCTAGGATACGGGACGTAATACCTATCGGCCGGAGCGCAACCCCCGCGAGCCGCGACGTAACCCCTATTAGCTTACGTAGATCCCTAGCTAACCGCGACGCGGTACCTACCCGCCGGCGCGTATCTACTACGAGCTTAGACGAAAGACCTAATACCTAGTTACAAGAGCTATTATATTCTTTCCTTATCTAAAGGCTTAAGCGATTCCCTACTTATACCTAAGAATAGTATATAGCAACAGACAATAGGGTTAGCGCTAAATACACTACTCTATATAACAAGGAAGGGGTCTCGAATACTTATAGTTCGCTTTAGGAAATCGTAAAGACCCTTTAGGTTTAGACTAGCGTTAAACCTCCCTAGCCCCAGGACAGTCGCCAGGATACTAATTAAGGCCGTTCTTAACTCCTAGACGTTCTAGGGTCCTCCGCTATTAGTAACAAGGACTTTATACCCGGTACTACCTGCCGTATAGCGTTTAAAGGCTTCAATGCTATAGCTCCTTGCCCTCTACCCTGCCTTTGTATATCAACCTAATATAGTAGAACTACTAACACTAAATCGCCATTCTTTATATCGTTTGATATAGATAGTATCTATACCTTTAGTACTTCTCTTGCTACCTACCGTAAAGGTATTCGATAGTACCCCGATATATACGTTAACTTTAACATTACTACTAACGTCTACCTTAGCCTTAGTGTCCCCCCCGACGCTAATACTATAGCAGAGCAGTAGCGCTCTATCCCTCTCTATACTATCCTACACTATACCTTTAGCTAGGTTAGAGGTTAGGATAGTATAACGATCTACATCTTCTTCCCTTATCTTTATAAGGATATTCCTTAAGGGAGTAAGCTACTTAACCTAACACTCCTGTTGGCTAACTAGTATTCTCTCTAGTATAATTGCGTTTTGCTACTAGCGATCTATGAGGCAACTGCTATACTAGACGAAAATAGAAACCTAATCCCTAATGCTAACATTATTTAGTACCTCCCGCTATCTCGGCAAGTAGTAGCTAACATTTCCAACGTACTAAACGAGCAAGCTACCCGATAACGGGCTCTTAATGCCAGAGCGGTAGAGGTAGGGAATAATAGTTCCTATCCTTAGCGTTAGATCGTTAACTATAATCTTAGCGTAGCTACTATTAGGAGATTGACCGATATCCTAAAGATCAAGATCTAGGAGAACGAAGAATGCTAGGACCTCTTTAACGACTTTATTATCTACTTTACCTATAAGAATACAAAACTCTAGTTTATAGAATCTAGTACCCTTAACGATTTAGCACTAACCCTACTACTCCCTAGGGTAGCCTGTAACTTTATACGTAAGTAGAACAAATGCTTTAACAATTAGTTCCTCGACCCTACTACTATATTTATCGATCTTACTAAGCAAGTAACCCTAAAGGTTACCGACGTCCCCTTTTAGGAGTTCTAGGAGGACCGCGAGCTAGTATCGACCCTCCTCTATCGTAACTACTACCTCTAGTCCGCTATCGACGACCGTAAACGCTAGCTCGCGTAGCAAGTAGTAGAGGAAGGTAGCAATAAAGGAACCCTAGCGCGGTCTGTCTTAGCCTTATAGTCGCCTGCCCCGGACGGCCCGGACGCCCTGCCCGCCCTACCCGCTACGCCTACCCAGGCTACCCTGCCTGCTCTAGACGCCCCGGACGCCCCGCCCGCCCTAGATACCCCGCCTGCTCTAGACGCTACGCCCGCTCTAGACCTAAATGATCTAGCGTAGTAGGAAGAATACAATATTACTTAGGGTCGTGTATTGTTCAATTACCCTAAGCGCTATAGGGTTAATGGTACTAAGGCTAAATTCCCTAAACTATAGGTTACGTATTATATATAGGCAATGATATAAGAAGCTAGGGGTATAACGATCACGTTAGCCCCTAATAGAGCAGATCTAGCTAGCGGACTTGTATATTCCTAGTACTATAACCTTATCAAGGTACTATTTGACGCCTAAAAGGTATATACACTATAGCCCCTAGTATATAAGAACCTTGCTATCGACCCCCTATACCTATAGTAGCTACGTTAGGCCGGTTAGGCGACTATCGCTAACCAGGCTCTCTTGAAAAAAGGGTATATCCTCTCGAAGTAACAAGCATCGCTAAGCCTTTAGGAGATCTATAACTGCTCCTTTAGGATCTGTAAAGAGTACTGGATCTCCCTTACCCTTTTTCGCCAAATCCAAGCTAACTAGGACACGACGGAACTACCTTACGTGATCGGGCTATAGCTACTTCCCTGGTTCTTAATTGTTACAACTAATATAGTTCGCTTCCTAAGGGGCTAGATCAACTGCTATTGTCTTCTCTTTAAATATATCCTCTCCCGCACTAGCTTAATGTTCTTACTTGCCGAGACTATACCTATAGTTATTGCCCTCTAAGGCCTACGCTTTTGCTATAGTAGCAATACGTTGTTCAAAGAGTCTCTGCTATTCAGCGACGAATGGAAATAGTAGGAGTAGACTCTTCTAGAGGTTTACTAGTAGGACTTAGAGGATAGCGACCAAGATGTCCCTACGGCTATAGTAGAACCTAATAGTATACGCCTTAAGGAGCGAAACCGTCGTGGCCTTAGTATAGTCCGCTCTATAGAACGTTATAGATTTAGGTAGTAGCGCTCTGGCCTCTTCTAGTAGGAGACTTGGCGGTTTAAGACCCCTATTATACGATAGCTCCTTGTTAGTAACCTGCTCCTCTATATAGAGTACTAGAGGCGGTGGAAGGCTATCCGCGAAGTCCGTAACGCCTAGTTCTAACTTTTCTAGACATAGTTATAGTTCGAGGAGCATAACCTACTATAGAACGAGCCTAAGTAGCTAGTATAGCTGGACTACCTCCACTATCTTATACTCTAGCAATTCGATCTCGATATCTAGCAGGAAGTCTATAAGCAAAACGTTAAGTACCTAGAAATTATCCCGACCGCTATAGGCAACTATCCCGCTAACAACTTACCGAACTTTACCTAGGACGCGATGAAGCTACTCTTCTTCAACTAGGTTACTAGCAACTTGATTGTTACTAGTCCTTACCTCGTTTTAGGTAACCGGATCCTAAGGCCAGACCTACTATAGCTTATTAAGTTTCTATTTAAGTGGCGGGATAGGTAGAAGCGCTAAGGTTAGTCCGCCTGCAACTTCTAAGTTATAACTTAGCGTATCTATAGTACGATTATAAACACCCTTAGCAACGCTATAGTAGAAACATGGTTGTCCTAACTATATTCGCTTGTTCTCCTTACACGGTAGATTCTACCCTACCCTAGTAAGATATCCTTACTTTCCTTTACTAAGAGCTACGAAGCAAGGGGTTTGATCAGGAGAATTATATAGTTTTCGTCAACCCTCTCCTATCTTAAGGGTAACAGGCTATAGGAGGATGAATTTATAGTCCTTAGACGCTAGTAGGCTATAATAGACAATACTAGTAACGTGCCGGATAGGATTTGTATTTTCTAATAGATCTTCCTTTGCGAAATCCTAAGGAACGCTGTTTTTAAGACGGTCCAGTAGCGGCAGGAGCTAGGAAAATTCTTAGTACAGGATATAGTTAGCGCGATCAAGAGTATCCCCCCCTATAACAACTAGATGCTAGATAATTGTAACCTTTCTGTTAATTAGTCTGTAGGTAAGGTAAAGGATCGGGGTTTAAAGTTCGCAGCCCTTATAGAGGCCGGAAATGTACCTGGCCTAAAGAATTACAAGGTGATTAAGCAGGGGATAAGCTATAAGGAGTTGGACAAGTGGTTCTCTAGATTGTAAAACAGCAGGTTAGGTTGGAATTATAGCAATGGATATAGCATTGTAAGATAATAGCGTATAGGCGCACTTATAAATAGAAGTAGAGTAAGACTTGGGATTTCACTAATAGGTATAGTATATTAATATAGAACGTTCTTCTAAAGAGTCCTCCTTGGCCCCTCGCTATAGCTCGAGGCCTAGGGTATTGTCATGACTAAGGCCTAGCTACGCGGTATCCTAGTTATTGCATCCGACGCCGGCGGTCTCCCTAAGGCTAAGATCGGCCTCCTATACTATATCCCTGTTAAGACCGTCACAGGCGAGCGCTATCCTAACGGCGACTATATAGTAGTTGACCAGGACATTACCCTATAGGAGGAGGCCTAGGGTATTGTCGTGACTAAGGCCTAGCTACGTAGTATCCTAGTCATTGCTTCCGACGCCGGCGGTCTCCCTAAGGCTAAGATCGGCCTCCTGTACTATATCCCCGTTAAGACTATTATAGGCGAGCGCTATCCTAACGGCGACTATATAGTAGTTGACTAGGATATTACCCTGTAGGAGGAGGCCTAGGGTATTGTCGTGACTAAGGCCTAGCTACGCGGTATCCTAGTCATTGCTTCCAACTCCAGCGGTCTCCCTAAGGCTAAGATCGGCCTCCTGTACTATATCCCCGTTAAGACTATTACAGGCAAGCGCTATCCTAACAGCGACTATATAGTAGTTGACTAGGACATTACCCTATAGGAGGAGGCCCTAACTAAGGTTATAATAGACGGGGAAGCGTACTAGGGTCTAGTAACTCTAACTGCTGCTAAGGCCGTATAGGTGCCCTAACAAACTAGAGTCTAGGGTACTCTAAATTTGCCAGCAAATATTGCCTTTACACGCCAGAAAATACAGCCTTGGGTATACTATAACGCTGAAACTTTTGGACCTATAGTTAAAAGCATTTAAATGTTATATTACACCTATAGGTGTAGAATTTAAAACAAACCTAATTCGAGCGATACATAGGTACCCTAGAACACTAGATTTCAGGGCATTTCAGATACGTTAGTAAAACAAGTTACAGGATATTCGAAGAGGAGGGGTAAGTAGGGTAGATTCCCCGCGTAGGTACAGGTACCCTAGAACACTGGATTATAGGGCACTTCAGATACGCTGGCAAGACTTGGCATAGGACATTCGAAAAGGAGGGGTAAGTAGGGCAGATTCCCCGCGCGGGTACAGGTACCCTAGAACACTAGATTACAGGGCACTTCAGATACGCTGGCAAGACTTGGTATAGGATATTCGAAAAGGAGGGGTAAGTAGGGCGGATTGCCCGCGTAGACACAGGTGCCTTCGCGACTAGTTTAAACATTACAAGTTATATTATACCTATAGGTGTAACATTTAAATCAATACTAATTAGTATAATCCTAGGGTTAAAGCAACATATACACTCTATTAACAGTATCTACTACCTAGCTACAATTCCTCCTAAAAACCAATACGCACCTACCCTTGTCCATTTAGGACTTCTTAGGCTTAGCTCTACTCGCCGTAGGTATAGCCTTCTAACGTAGGGCCGGCTTAGCCTTCTTGCCCTTTTAGGGCGAGGGAATATAATCCTTATTATCGCTCTCCTTACTAACCCTCTTACGCTTAGTAGAAGATTACCTATTCGAGGGACCCTTACTAGCATCGTCCTCTTCCTCCCTAGCCGAACCCGCATTATAGTTACCCTAGTCCTTAGGGCCGGCATTAACCTCACCACCACTGTCCTCTATAGCAGCCGAACCACTATCCTCCCCTAAAGTAGCCGAACCCGCATTATAGTTACCCTATTCCTTAGGGCCGCTATCGACCTTAGTACTACCCTCCTCTAAAGCAGTAACCTTATTGATATTGGCCTAACCCTCCGGGCCTATATTAACACTACTAACACCGTCTATAACCAAAGCAGGAACCCCTTTAGTCTTGTCCTTAGCTTTAGCCTTAGCTTTAGCCTTAGTATTAACAGTACTAACACTATCCTCTACCTAAGCAGACTTCTTATCTTTAATAGTCTTGTCGTTAGTCTACTCCTTAGTAAACGAAGGACGTTCTACCAATTTCTTCCTAGGCGTCTTCCTAGGTATTAGGGGATTAGGGTCTATATCTTCACCCCTCTAGACAAAAGCCTTGCGGTCCCTCTCTAGCTTACTAATAGGCGTAGCGCAATAGGCAGCTATTAGCCTCTAGAAGTTAGTCTTAATATCCAGGAACAACTCAAATACTATTTCCTAGGTAATGTCCTCCTTAAGATTAATAGGCCGGTAGATCTCCTTGCCCTTACTATCCGTCTCCTTAGTATAGTGCTTTTCTAGGAAGGCTAACCTAATAACATTAGTATAGAGGACCAATAACTCCTACTTTGCCTATATACCCTCTTCCTCTATATCGATTAGGTTAGTTATAATAAGATAGACTAGGCGGGTATAAAACTACCTGATACGTCTAGCGCGTTCTGAAGAGTAATTAGCTACTAACTAGGGAGGCTTAACTACCTACGCGAATCGATTGAAAGGCGACGCGAACGTAATACGCGCGGCCTTATACGTAAAGAGTTAGCGAAGCTTCGGTTCTATATTATCGTTAACACGGATACGCGCCGCGACTTCGTAGGCCTACTATATAATAGTTAGTATATTAATAAAACACCAATTGGTATAATAATTAATAGGGTCTAGGATTATACCTATTAGTATAGTTTTAATATATTTAAACTATACTAATAGGTGCAATTCTATATATTTAAACTATACTAATAGGTGTAATTCCGGTATAAGCTTACCTTACAAAGTCGCCGTTCCTTACCCTATTCCGCGATAGTGCTATTAATAGTAGGTAGGTACCACTTGACTCCCTGCTTCTACCTAATACGTATTAGTCGACTAATAAATTAGAGAATAGTAGAGACATTCTATATAAAGTATAGGCTAATACTAACCGAGCATTCTATATAGTAGTTAAGTCCTACACTAGACACAGAGGAGTTAAGGACCAGAATATCGACCTTGCTATCGGCAGAATTCCAGTCCTTTATCGTGTTCTCGCGTTTATACGAACCTATACTAGATCTAATAGAGGAGACTGAAAAGCTAGCCTTTCTTAGGACTATAACTAGCAGTCTATAGTAAGTTAGTAGTATATAAACAATATTAAGTAAAGTTAGGCTAATACTTACTATTACATCTAGGGAGAGTTCATTACAATTAGCACCTGCTTACCTACCTCTTTCTCTAACAAGTATTTGTAAAGGATAAAGGCGAAGAGAGGCGATTCCGCAATGCCGAAATATACTATAGCCACGCGGTTAGAGGGGGGAATATAGGAAGGGTTGTTGTTAAGCGTCGCGTATAACCAGGACAGACCGCTATCTGCGTACTCGTAGACAATATAGTCTACTAGTTCCGAACCTAGGCTAGCTGCCTGCCTTTCCTAGTTAAGCTGCCGTTTCTAGGCCTACCGCAATGTCTAGTGTAGGCTCCTAAGCCTTATCCTGCAATTAGCTATCTTCTTTTACTCTGCTATTTTATTCCAGTCTTTGTCAGATATAGTAGTAATTTCGTCTTCCTGATACATTATATTCTATAATATTAGGGACTACGTAAGGAACTAAAGGGCACGGACGAGACCTAGGCTTAAGGCTATATTCTTATCCTTTAGCTTGTTATCCGCTAAAAGGTCTACCTTATTTAGCTAGTCGGATATTACATTGTCTAGGAGCGTTAATGTAATGTTTCTTAGGATATTGTTAGTCTCGTCAATAACCTTTTTATAGTCTTTATAGTATACTAACTATATATTAATAATCTCTATAGGGGGGATACTATCTTACAGGTAGACGGACTGTCTATTAGGGAGGATAAGCTAGGTATTTATACCTTGGTTAAGGACAAACACCTAGTTATATCTTATAACCTTAGTAGTCCTGGCGCTAAGCTTACGCCCCTTGTCAATATAAACCTACACCGTAGGTACTAGAAACTACCATTTGAAACCAAAGGTCTTATAGAAGTACTACAAAGTAGTAACATAGTAGTCTTCGTTACTACTAAACTTAGTTATTAGGTTATAGTGCCCTGCTTTATATAATAGCTAAAAGGATAGGTGCATTAGCTCCGAAAAATCTCTATCTACTAGCAAGACAAATAGCGACACTAGATTACTCGTATAGTAGACTAGTCTTATATACACAAGCTAATCTGTAATTTGGTTTTGTGCTAGCGTAGCTATTGCAAACCTAATGTTCCTTTTAGGAATTAGGTACACTAATCTCTAGGTCTAGCCGTATACGTTTCGAAGGGCAGACGCTTTATTAGTAATAACGGTTCTAAAGCGGAACCGAATCTCTTTAGTAAGACTAAGCACGTAGGTTATATATTTCTTAATCGGTCCCGCCTCGCCTATAGCGCGTCCTTCACCTTAACTAGTAGTAGTAACAAGCCTAAGTAGAAAGTTAGTACAAAGTTCAAATAATACCAATAGGTATAGTTATTAAATATTATAAACTATACCTATTAGTGTAATTTAGTATAGATAGGACTTACCCTGAACTACGGTTGTCGCGTTCTAAAGCGACCGAGTCCATATCTAACGACATATTATAGTCAGAATCTTCTTAATCTTCTAGTGCTACTATACTAGCGCCCTCTCCGTTGTTATCTTAGCTAATAGTAATAGGTTCGTTATTATCTTTTCTCGGTACTAAAATATCTAACTACTAAGGACTATTGTACTAGTAAGTATCGTAGGAATTCTACATAGTCTTTATACAGCGTCTCGCCATCGTCGTGTAAGATGATAGGACTACGTTAGCTGCTATCTAGGGGTCGCGGCGCTCCTTGTACTATTAGCATATCAGGTTATCGAGCTATAAAGTCATAATAGTCGCTTTATATCTCGGATCCTTAGTGCTAATGTTCCTGGTATTACTATAAAATACCTTGAACTTAAGAGACAGGAAGTTTTTATATACCTTGTCGAATGTCTAGGTAAGTAATAACGTAGGCATTAGGATAAGAGTAGGCTTAGTATAGACCTTATCGCTACGTTTATACTCCTTCTCTAGCTATTTAATAGCTATTATAATCGACAGGAAGTATATAAAAGTCTTACTAGTACTAACCTTATTTATATATAGCTATAACTTCAAGGGGGTGTTTTCCAGCTAGTTAATAATATATACGTCTAGTAGTAGTTAGTAATTAAAGACAGACTAGGATTGTACTAATTAGTGTAGATAAATAAGAGTTAGGATTACACCTATAGGTATAGTTTAATACTATCAAATAAACTATACCTATAGGTACAATCCTAAATGATCAACTTACTAACAAGTTAATAGGGGAGAGTATACTTGCCCGTATCTCCACCCAGATCCTACTACGCCTAGGTATAGGTCTTCTTTAAAGTAGTATAGTCGCGCTTAAGGGTTAGACCCGATTAGTCATTAGGATCTTCCGCTACTAGCTCATACGACTTAGCCTACCCTAGCAGTATAAGCCCCTCCTATAGCAGCACCTAGTTAGGTTTAGTAGGGTCGTTGCTAAATGGGTGCGACCTAGTCAAGATATCCTTAATAGCAAAGCTACGCTTTATATCTAATATAACCCTGGCCTTGGCGTCTTCCTAGGACTTGCCTAGTTCCTAGGTCTATTCGGCGAGCTACTAGACTATTAGCTCCTCCGTGGCTATAAAGTCGGCGAAGGATTTGTTACTGCTAAAAAACATTAGGAACTCGTTAACGATGTTAGTGTTAAGTTTCGTCAAGATAGGTAGCTTAAACCGCAGCTTTCTATCCCTGCCATTTTTGTAGAAACTGTTTAATACCGTTTGTAGGACGGTGCTATCTATAGGCGGGATGTCTGTCTCTTTAGCAGGAGCAGTATAGTTACTAGCTGACTTTTCCTTACTAAGGTTTTTACGCTTAAGGGAGTTATATACCGTCGTACTAAGCGTAATAACTATACGCTTGTATATCCTAGAAGCGAATTCGCTATTCTTATAAATAGCAAGTTTGTTAGTAGTAGACCTAAGCTTTATCTACTCTATTATAGTTAATAGCTCGAGGGACTATAGACTCTAGACGTTCTGCGGAATACTCCTATATATTTCTTTTAGGAGTAGGGAAGTCGAATCCGTCGCCCGGAAGATATAAACTACCGTTGCTATCTTGTTATTAGGGCCTTAGTCTCTATCTAGGCGAGATTTACCCTAGCGGCAATATAGGAAGAAGAGGAAATGGACAATAGCGCGGAGCTAGTTATTAACGTAGTATCCGCCGTAAGTGTATAGCGTTCCAAGGGGGTATTAGGTATACCTAGGTTCCCTAGTGCCGTCAGGGCCTATAGTGACGTTCTTAAGGTAGGCGAGAAAACCCGCAACAAAAGTTAGTGTAACCGCGACTATCTGCTTTTCTTCTTTAGTAGTTACGCTAGGGTCCTACAAGTTACCCCGTTAGATAGTATAAACAGGGATAGGCCTCGGGGCCTTAGTAATGCCTCTAAAGAGGGGCCCTGCTCTATGGTTGTTGAACAATTTAGGGATACTATTAAATATATTACTATATCCATCTACCGTAGCCCCTATCTATTCGGAAAAGGTAGCGTTGTTCCCCGACTTGAAGAACGCAAGTGGCCCGAACATATCGGCAACTATAATCGAGTTAGCAATTGCAATTATACTAATTAGTGTAGAATAACAATAGATTAGGATTACACTAATAGGTTTAGTATTTAAACTACACCTATAGGTGTAATTCGGAATCACTTACTCTTGTAGTCAGTATACTAGGCAAGGCGTTAAGAACACTTATAGTTAAGGATGCCGATATAGTCCCTGGCCTATAACTGATTGTTGACCTCTAGGATATATACTAAGGTCTAGCCTAGCAGACGTTTGGCGGTAGCTTCGGTGACCTTTAGGGCGCGATCTTCATCCTACGTAACAAACGTAGGGACCTCGACCTTATAGCAGGTTCTATCCGTTTTAGTCTTCTACTACTTAAGACCTAGGAAGTTCAGGAGTTTAGCGATATTATAGTACCCTATATAGAGCAGGATTCTTATCTTGGTTATAAAGGATCTCTTAAAAACTTACTTCTATTTCAGATATAGCGTAGAGGTCTCCCTTATAACCTACTAATTAATAGGAGGGCTTACGAGACGGATAAGCTTATCGATAGTGCGTATTTTAGGGAAAAACAGGCGGTTATCGAAGTTAAGACCCTTCGGGTCGGCCCAGGAGGTAGGCTTTTCTTTCTTAGCCTGGTTGTTCCGCCTAGTATTCACACCAGACTATCCCCTATAGCTTGTACCGCAAGGGCGACCTCTGCTACAACCTCTAATTAGGTCTGCTATAGCTTTTAGGTAGTTTTAGGTAGATGAAGTTCAATTGTAAGCTAAGATTATACCAATTAGTGTAGAAAATATAACTAGTTCGTCTAGTTAGTTAGTAGACTTTGGGTAAGAAAGGAAGAAGATGTTAGGTTAAAGTATAGTTTAGTTTAAAAGAGTTTAAAGAGGTCCTACTTAAGTAGAAAAGAAGTAGGGAACATGCTTGTAGCCTGAGAAAGCAGGCTTTAAACTACTCCTATAGGTACAATATTAAAGACTCTATTTAATCTATACCTATAGGTGTAATCCTAGACTTACGTTTGTTTTTGTCTACGAAGATATATTCGAGGTCTTAATGTTACAGGATCAGGTGCTAGCGCCTATAGACCAAGCGCTATTCTTAGACAGGGTTGTTAGGGTCTATAGCTCCCGCTAACTAGCGACTTAATTGATATAAACAAGGTACCTAATCTATATTAATGGTTGTAATCCTGGATCTTCCGTACATTCAATTCTTATATATAGATATACTAGAGGTCTTTGTATTGTAGCACTACCTTGTAGTTAGTGTTACAGGAATATACGCTAGGCTAGTAGGGCAAACGCTATTCTTAGAAACGGCAGTTAGGATCTACCGTTCCCGTCAATAGGTGGCTCAAATGACGTAGGTGGATAATTAGCTTAAGGAGGGGCAGTTAGCTATAGCCTTAACACGTAGTACCACCGGGTTACGTTATAAGGGTCCTGTTCGGTCCTAGGTCCCTAGGTAAATGATCCTACCTTACGATTTGCTACTAGAGGGAGGGTAAGGATACGGTTAAGTTCTTAGTATAGCTAGTTAGCTATAGATCCAAGTACCTTATAGCGTAAGCATATAGTAGGTTACATTAACACTAGTGTCTCTAAACCCTATAGTATACTACGCCTTTCTAGCTAGTACGCGGGCTTACTATTAGGGACACCTAGTAGCGAAGTTCACCTACGTTATATAGTATAAGGTTACTAAGATAAAGAAGGTCTTTAAGAAGTCCTATAGCGAAGTCCCTAAGATCACTAATATCATTGCTACTAAGCAACATTACAAGCGGGAGATCACCTACTCCTTCTATAGCAACTTCGATCTCTACTCCTATATAGCGATCTAGGGCACTCTGCTTATAGAGCAGGAGATTACATACGCTATCTAATACAACTTCAATCTCTATAAACACTACGTAATCCCCTAGATTGCTATATATAAGTAGAGATTAAAGTCGTAATAGATAGTATATATAACCTCCCGCTCCTTTATAAACAGAGTGCCCTTAGTCACTATATAGGAGTAGAGATTGAAGTTACTATAGAAGGAGTAGGTGATCTCCCGCTTATAATGTCGCTTAGTAGCAATGATGTTAGTGATCTTAGGGACTTTGCTATAGGACTTCTTAAAGACCTTCTTTATCTTAGCAACCTTATACTATATAACGTAGGTGAACTTCGCTGCCAGGTGTCCCTAATAGTAAGCCCGCGTACTAGCCAGAAAGGCGTAGTATACTATAGGGTTCAGAGACACTAGTGTTAATGTATCCTACTATATACGAAGTTGTAGAGGAAGGGGTATATGATCTGAGGTATGTAGGAGTGGTTTTTATAGTGGGCTAGGTTACGTGGGTACATTAGTAGTTAGTGCTTAAAGAGGGTTTTAGAGGACAGGTAGGCTAGGT
>MU853406.1:49208-72042 GCA_033297235.1 Trichocladium antarcticum
AGTGCTTAAAGAGGGTTTTAGAGAATAGGTAGGCTATATTATGTAGGTACATTAGTAGTTAGTGCTTAAAGAGGGTTTTAGAGGATAGGTAGGCTAGGTCCTATAGGTATATTAGTAGTTAGTACTTAAAGAGGGTTTTAGAGGATAGGTAGGCTACGTTACGTAGGTACATTTGTAGTTAGTACTTAAAGAGGGTTTTAGAGGATAGGCAGGGCGGATTCCTAGCGCTAATTAGGTACATTATAGGATCTTTAGGCGCGATACTAAAAGAGGGTTTTAGGGGATAGTTATAGGGTATATACTATACCGAATAACGGTTTTTAAGGATAGAGTTATAGGGCGTTACGCCGCTATACTAAAAGAAGGTTTTAGGGGATAGAGTATAGGGCGGAGGATCTTACTAGTCTTAGCGGAGGTTTTAGAACTCTAGGATCAATAAGCTTTTAAAACTTTATAACTAATTAACCAGAATTGATATAACTATACTAACTTCGGATCTAGGTAGCCTAAGGGCTTATAGAACTAGATAAAATATAAAAAGGGGGTTTTCTAAAGTATAGTACCTAACCCTAGGCCCTATTCTACTTAGTGATAACCCTAACGCTAACGATAGCCAATACCCCTAGTACTCATCCTACCACGCGTAACCAGTCTTCTCGTTATCTTTTAGACTTCAAAGCCAACGTATATTGCTTAGACGTCTCTAACTACGGAAGGCCCGTAAAGATTCCAACCTATATAGATAACTAGTACAATGTTAATTCCAATACAATACAATACCACTTGCTATCAGAGTGCAGTCACTCTGATTGCAGTCAATCGGTAGCAATGGAGAACATGCGGAACATTGGCAGACTCCACGAATCGATTATTGGGCTTGCAGAATATTTTGTCAAGCGAAATACGTAGCTAGCTAATTACCTATTTCACGACACCCCCTTTCTTCGATTGCTGATGTTCAACAAACAGCTCCTGCCAGCAGGATCCATGCACGGTCAGCCCTGCTGTCGGCTAATAAAAATACAGAATGATCGCCTTGTCATGCCCGCGCGCCAACCTACATGCTGCTGATGGGCCCTTATTTCTTCTTGCCGCCAGCCGCTTTCGCAGCTGCCCTCGCACTTGCTGCAGCCCTCGCCTCCTCATGTTCCTTGGCTGTAGCAAGCTCTAAAGTCGGGGGTCAGAACGGTACCGCTGAGCCAAGTACAAGGAGGGGTTACCTTACCCTTCTTGTGATCCCTGAGTGCTTTCAAGGCGCCGAGTGCCGAGGTGAGGTTGTCTCCCGCCGCCTTGACGTGATTCTTAGTGTCGATGGTATGGAAGGCATCTGGGTACTTGCCTAGAAATTTGAGTCTTCCCGATGTAGCGCTACCGATAGTGAGTAAGAGGGAATGGGGGTGGCTCGGGTAACAAATATAAAGGTAACCATGGGCCGGGGTTGCTCAGCTGTCAGGGATATGAGGTACGTACGCAACTGCAGCTTGGAGCCATTTCTCGTCATCAGCCAGGAGCTGCAGTTTCAGTCTCTCCCGAGTTTCAAAATTCTCCCTTTTATGAGCTTTTGAGAGCTTTGTCGATGCAGCTTGCACCGCCTTGGCGGCACTGAGTTTGTCGACCAATGCCTTGTAGTTTGCGTGGTCTGTTTCCATCTGCGCGGTCCAAACGCGGTCCTTTCGTTGTTTCGTATCAGATGGGTCACGTTTCTTTGCTTCATGGGACTGGATTTTGCGTTCCTTCACAAGCGTTCTGTGGCTGTCGATCATCTTAAGCTCCAACAGCATTGCTTCGAGCTCCCCATCGATGATGGTTTGGAGTTTGGCCTCCATCCAGGAGTCGTTCGACAGCACAGAGGCGTAAGAGCCAGCCGAACCGGCGGAGCCAGCCGAACCGGTGGTGCCAGCCGAACCGGTGGTGCCAGCCGAACCGGCGGAGCCGGGTCGAGATTCGGGCATGATGAGGGTAGTGAGAAGGGCTTTTCTGGAGTTGTTGATTCAAGGGCTGTTTGAATCTGGATAATCTGCCTCGGCTGGCGTATCTGGGTGTGGAATAGGATAATCAATGATGTCAATGACTGACGACGGTACTAACGGTGAATTGGTGATGAGAATGATCTGGATGGACATGATATCGCCATATCTTATAGGTAGTTGCCCATTGAGATGATACCCGCTGGTCGCCTCTCTCGAGCGTCCATTTTTGCAAACCATGGCCTCTCTTTCTGCGACCTGTTTGAAGCTAAACACCAACAGGTGGTGGCCTCCTCATGTGACCCTTTATTGTGTAAGAAGGTGGGTTTGTCTCGCCGCAGCTAGCTTGAAGACAGACACGATGCTGAGCCTGTCCCGGGCCCCGATGTGGACGCCCACGACGACGCCGCCGCCAGTATGCAGATGGCTGGCCACATCCTAGGTGGCCCTACGGCGCTGCCGTTCGTGAGGCCGACAACGTTGCCATTGCAGCCAATTTCCGGTCACTATAGGTACGAAGCATGTTTTCGAGTTTCATGTTCAGCTAGCATCTGCGCAGGCCGAATAGGCCCCACATGGATCATGGCCAGCGGTGGTCTGTCGGGGGGGACTGAACAGGGCTGATGAAACTCATGGATATTAATAACTTCGGGCTGCGGATGTAGCCCTGTGCTCCAAACGGGTCGTGTCCTTGTGTCGAACCCAAAATATAGGATCGGAATCTGATTGGTCTGAACAGACGGAGGAATCAACAGTGATGATGGCTTCAATTGTGTCAATCTATATAACTGTGAAAAAGCTATATGTAGCTCCAAAAGCCCATTTCCTCGGGGGAGCCAACGGATACCCAATGCTATACCAAGACCAATCTACCCCTGAACCCCTAAGTAGGTTTATCTAATATCGCTACTATAGTCCTACTTTGCTACAGTAGGTTCAACATACCCCCTTAGAGTAACTGCTAGGCAGCTGCTCTAGAGCACTCCTACAAGTAAGGTCATTCCTAAGATCTAAATTCCCTAGTAATCTAGCTCCCTGGTATCCGTTCCGTTCCGTAGCTATCTAGCCTTAGGCTCCCTCCGGTCTCTATCTCTTGTTTTCTAGTAGGGAGAGTCGGGAGACTCCTTAGCTCCTACCCCCTTACATAGACTACAGGTATCCCGCTATAAGCGCCATACTCTCTTCCGTCAAAGTCTTGCTTACTCTCTAGCGAATAAGGCTCTCGATAGGCACTATATTAATTATCGTAGGGGGAGTGGTGTAATTAGAGTGTGTTGCACCTAGAAGCCGCAAGGCTGTCGGTTCGAATCCAGCCTCCCTCACCCTCTTTTCGGTTTTTCAGGATTAGTCCCCTGCAAATTCCGACGAGAGTTACACTAACTAAAGAAGGAAAAACCCAAGGAATAGCCGTTATCTTAGAGACTAGGATCTAGGCCCCTACGTTATATACCGATCGGCAAGAACCCTGTATTGCTCGCTGTAGGATAAAAACAATCTAGCTGTAGTAGCTAGGGACCAGTAAACTACCTAGGGTAGAAGCTAAACTACCTAACAAAATACTACTAGGGGCCCCCCCTAGAAGAAACTGGACTTGAAGGAAGGAAGAGCGGAAGAAGGAGGAGATTGTTAGCTACCCTAGAACCAATCTATCACGGGTGGTAAATGCCCAATGTTGGGGTACGTATATATTCGATGTGGTTGTACAAGGAACTCAAGATGGTGGGTGTGGCCCGCCGGGGATATGCCCTGCGGCGGGCTCCATATACGCTGCAGGCTCTACAGGCCCTACATCGTACAACCGCTCCACAATGGCTATATGGCCCGCAATGGCCATACGGCCATATGTTACGGCTAGACCCGTGACACTACCCTCCCTTAAAACAAGCCTCCTCCTCTTCAAATCAAGCCTACGGCTCGAACGCTCGAATCGTAGCTTCAGTTCCTTCTCGGTACCTACGCTAGGGGCCCTAGCTTATTCGGATTAGTATCGTGGAACTTCCAAATAGTATCATCGCAGCTACGTAGATCCGTTGCTAGCTACTAAGTCGGCTAGGCGTAGCCCTCCTACTTAACCAGGTATTGCTACCTCCCGTTCTCTACCTTCCTAAAGTCTCGAATCTCTTTAAATCTCTATTTAACTACTTCGACGCTATCGTCCTAGCGCCTCACTTCCCTACCATAGTTCGCCCTTACATCTCTCTACGCGTTAGCTTACCCTAGGATTCCCTGCTCGCCCCGCTATAGCCGAACTAGTAATACGTAGAACGTATCGAATATCTTTATATTCGCTAGAAGGCGTAACGTTACTGCGTATAACGCTGCTTTAGTAACTTCGAATAGTCCCTCCTAGCGTAGTTCGAGTTTCTTCGTTAGGCGCCCTGTCTTATAATACTATATATTAAGCATTACCTTATCGCCGATTCTATAGACCGGGGCGTCGCTACGTTTAGCGTTCGCGTTGATCTTGTAACGGTCCTACGCTTGCCTCGCTAGTGCCTTCGCTATATCTAGTACTGCTTTAAAGCGTATAGATATCTCTATCGCCTAGAAAAACTCCCTTTTCTAAGCTTCCGAGAGTTCTGGTAGGCATAGTCCACTTGGTTCTACGCCTATACGTAGGTAGAAACCGTAGTTCGCGAAGAAGGGCGATACTCCCGTTGTCTCTAACGATATATTGTTCCCTACGAACTCTATAAGCGGTACCTAATCCGCCTAGTTATCTTATACCTAGTCGACGAAAAGGCGTAAATACTGCTCTAACTCTACGTTAATCTGTTTAGTCTAGCCGTTCGTCTGCGGGTAGAACGCTAATAATAGTTTCAGAGTCACCGCTAATCTCGACGATAGTATTCTCTAGAATGTTGAAACGAACTATATACCTCTATCTGATATAATCGTCTCGGGTAGGCTATATAGGCTATAGACCTGTTCTACAAAGCGGTCCGTTAACTTATCTACTTCTAAGGTCTCTGTTAGGATAAAGTAGCGTATTTTCGTTAGTCGGTCTACTACTACTGCGATATAGTTAAAGGTACAGTTTCTCCTTATATATAGCGGGAGTAGTGTAATATAATCCACCGATATATCCCGCTATAGCGAAAGTAGTACTAGCAGCGGCTTTAGAAAGCCTATTAGTAGCGCCCTTGGCGTTTTCGTCTTGTTATATAGCAAGTAGGCGTTATAGTAGTTACGGATCGTACCGGTTATCCTAGTCCACTAGTATTTCCAGTTCATTAGATCAATAGTCTTGGTCCTCCTAGGGTAGCCCCTAGGTCCCGATACGTAAGTTCGGTAGATTAGCTATAGCTATATTTCGTTATTGTCTAGGTTAATGAGCATCCTCCTACGGTAGTAAGCCTTGCCCGCGATAGCTTAGCACTCTACGTATAGCACTTTAAGCTTCGTTTTTATATCCTTTAGCTACGCTCTGGTTCTAGGGTCTGCTAACGCTTTAAGCGTTGCCTTTAGCAGATCCGAGCTTGTATATATCTCGTTTAGCAGATCGTCGATATACCTTGATAGGTCCAACTAGTTAACTGTAATCGCCTCGTCATATAGTCTTAGTAGTTCAAATGTCTCTGGATCGAACTGGTCAGGGTCGATTAGTAGCCTCTTGCGGTTCCGGAGTCAGTTATCCTCTACGCCCTATAGTATATGTTCTAGCTTGCGGCTTAGCGTATCTAGCATTGCGTTTGCTAATCCTAGCCGGTAGATAATATAGAAGTTAAATCGTAATAGGAATTCGGACTACTGTATATGCCTTAGGGACAGTTGTTTCGTCGTTACGAAGGTCTGAAGGTTCTTGTAGTCCGTAATAATGTTAAACCGGCTGTTTGCTCCCTCTAGTTCTAGTTGCTATTCCTCTAGTGCCTTAATTACTACTAATAGCTCCTTGTTATAGATATTGTAATTGCATTCCTATACTAAGTGCTTCGCGCTAAAGTAGGCTACTAGGTGCTAGTCGCTATTATCGTCTTGCTATAGTAGCGTTCCGCCTACTAACTAGTCTAAAGCGTTAGTTTCGACGACTATAGGCTTATCCTAGTTGTAGATCCTTAGCGCTAGTACCGTCGAGAAGTACGTTTTTAGTTGTTCGAAAGCTAGATAGTATAGTCTGCTCTATTCCTAGCTTGTTGTTTTCTTCGTAAGGTTGTAAAGTGGCTATACTACTCCCGAGAAGTTCTTGATAAATCGTCGGTAGAAGTTCGCGAAGCCTAAGAACCGTTGTAGCTACCGCCTCGTTGTTAGTAGTTCCTAGGATACAATAGCTACTACCTTCTCTTTGTCTATATCGATACTACCCGGCGTGATGATCAGGCCTAGGTATTTCGTTCTTATAGTATAGAATTCGCACTTGTTAATATCGACCTAGAGCCCTACCTAGTATAGTCTCTTTAGTACCTCCTTTACTTACTTGACGTAGTCTGCTATATTCGTAGAGTAGATTAGTATATCGTCTAGGTACGCTATAGCGTATATGTCTAGCATATTATATAGTGTGTTATTAATATAGTGCTGAAACGTAGCGGGCGCTCCCTATAGCCCGAACGGCGTAACTAGCGATTTGTAGAGGCCGAATCGTATTACAAACGCTATTAACTATTCGTAGCCTTCCGCTACTCGGACTCTGTTAAACGCTGCGATAACATCTAGCTTTATAAAGATCCGCGCTCTGTAGATAGAATCGAGTGTCTCCTTGATTAGTAGTATTAGATATCGACTCTTTATCGAAACGTTGTTTAGACCTTAGAAGTTAGCGTAAATCTACACTCTACCTTCTAGCTTCTAGGCGAGTAGTAGAGGCGCTTCTATACTTGATTTTAATAGTTGGATAAAGCCTTTCGTTAGGTAGTTATCTAGCTAGCGCTTAACTACACGTAGTTCTATTAGTAAGAACAGTCTATTCCTTAAGAACGGTAGCTTACTTCCTGGTATTAGCTCGATTTTATAGTTGTATAATCTATATAGTAGTAGTGTATTTGCCTCCTAGGGAAGAAAAGTCTCGAACGTATTGCAATACTTCGCTAGTAGGCATTTCAAGATATCCGCTACTATTAGCTAGGGTTTGTTACTCTTCTCGAAGAATTTCCAGGCGTCCTCCTCTATAATCCTATAAATCGTCTCTACGTTGCTCTAGAGGGCGTTTACAAACTTGTAGTACCGTTCTAGGAGTACTGAAGTATAGTCCTCTAGCGAGCTTTTATAGTTTAATATCCGCTTGTAAAAGTCGTCTAGTAGGGTATAGAGCGTAGCCCTCTCCTTGTCCTTCTTCTCGTTTAGTATTACTTATTCTAGTTAGTCGACCGTTACGCGTATTACTATTACGCCCTTCTAGCGGTAGAAAAGTATAAAGTTTAGTACGTTTAGTATCTTAATGTTGTTTTTATTAATCGCTTCGTTACGCGGTAGTAGCTTCGGGAGTCGTTTCGGTAGTAGCGGCGCCTATAGGTACCTACGCCCGTTCACCTTCTTCGCTAGTTATAGCCTCCTTATAAGCTTATTTGGAATAACTACCGCTCTTGATCCTAGTGGGGATAAGGTCTACTGCGGTCCGTTCTCGAGCGCTCTCTAATAGCGTTATAACAGGGATAACCTCCTTTTCCTCTTCTTCTATAGGTTCTCCAGACCCTAGTTATACTCCCTGTCCTCTAGTTCTCCCTTATCTAGGACTTCCTCGACCAATACTTAGTATTTCGCTATATTTTTTATAGTTGTAGGTTCCGCGGTTGTAGGTTCTGTAGTTATAGGCTTCGCTTATAGTACTATTAGCTTGGGTGTATATTCTAGTAAGTAACGTTACTCTTAGTAACGCTCCCTAAACGTAAGCTTTAGGTCCGCCTAGTTAATTGTTAGGTCGTGTCTTCTTAGCTATAGGAGGCCTAGAATAATCGGATTATCTTTCGCTAGTATAGTAATAAAGAACCGAAGCTTCTCCCTATACTAGCTAATCCTTAGTTCTAGCACTATACTCTATTCGATCTATAACTTTAGTATACTATTAGCTAAGTAGAGTAGCTTCCTCGTTTCTAGTCTACTTAGCGGTATATCGTTACGTACCGCGAAACTAAAGTCTATAAAGGCGAGACCTATATAGCCTGAATCCACAAGCGCTATATACGCTATCTTACGCTTGCTTATTACAATATAGGAGGATAATAGGATTGAATTAGCTATCTAACCGATAGCGCTAATAACTAAATCGCTACTACCTCCCCTATAATAGCCTCTATACCCCTATACGCGTCTTCGTATAGAGGCTAGGCATTTCCCTAGTACTATTGTTACTATTCTAGGTCTTCTATACTCTATTCGGGTTCGTAGTACTTAGCATCGTCGTAACCGACTTCTCCTAGAACGCGGCCTTAGTCTATGAATCGCACGCGGTATACGCTACAGCCGCCTCCGCCGTTATTGCCAAAGTTCTAGTTGTTGTTATTCTGTCGATACGGGTATCCGCCGCCGCCGTAGCCTCCGCTACCTCCGAATCCGCCGTTGTTATTGTTCTAGTTTAGGCCGCTGTTATTGTTCTAGTTTAGGCTGCTATTGTTACCGAATCCGCCGTTATTGCTAAATCCGCCGTTATTACCGAATCCGCCGTTATTGCCGAATCCGCCGTTATTGCCGAATCTACCGTAGTTGCTACAGCCGCCCCGCTACCCTCTACCTCTAGCGCCTAGGTTGTTCTAGGCTTACTTGCCTTTCTCTATGCATTTCGCTACGATATAGCCCCTTATACTATAGAGGAAACAAAGACCTATAGCTATATACTACTCCCTCTCTAAGTTAGAGAGTTATAAGATAGTCGCCTTGTCCTTAGTAGTAGTTACCTAGTTAACGTCTATAGCGTTTAGGTCCTTACCTTCCTTCTTAGTATTATAGCTATTATAATAGTTCGGCTTATTAGCCTTCTTTAAGTGTTCCTCTATTTCAAGGTTATTAGCCTAGGCTTAGGCTACGGTAACCTATCCCTAGAAGTTATCCTAGGCTAGGAGGTTTGTCTATAGTAGGATTAGGTCCTATATTAGTTTCGAAAGCTTCTCTCTTAGCGCGCGTATATAGGTAGCGTTATCCTAGTTACTTAGGTTATAGAGGTTCGAGAACTCCGTAATAAAGTCTATAAACTTTACGTACTTATCCTTCTACGCTATCTTACGTAGCTTGTTCTTTACGTTAGCTACTAGATCTATCGTTATATACTTCTTAGAAAGGAACTTAATAAACTCGTTAGTAGTTGTCTATACCTAGGCTTGCTTATCGCCTAGATTTGCAACAATAGTATCAATATAGTTACTAATTCCTATAGCTACGATTCCCTCTAGTAGCGAAGCTACATAAAGGATCTTCGCTTTCTTAGTCGCGTATTCCAGCGGCTATACGGCCCATTACGCCGTGATCAGCGTCTTCTACATTCTAAACTATATAGTTCGCTTCGCTAAGTCCCGCTTAGAGCCCGAAAACGCAGATACGTACGGTATACTACCCTCTCTAGTACCGCCGCCGCTACTACCTAGCTTCCTAGACTTAATTAGCCTCGTTAAAACGTTATTCTCTGCTTATAGTACTATAGCCTTCTCGTTCGCCTTGTTCGCCCTAACTATCTATCTCTAGATTTCCTCGGTCGCGCCCCTAAGGATATATTCGGCTAGGTTCGCCATTATCCTCTCCGTCGTATTGTCCTTTCTAGTTCTTTTAAGCGCTTTAAGTAGGAGGTCGTTACCTATAAACGGCCCGTAGTATCCTTCGAAATAACCCTTTAGCTTCGGGTATATCTCTTCCTTTAGGGCTATAGTAGCCTCGCTACGTATATCCTTAATAGGAATAGGCACTTAGGCCGCGGAGCTTACGTCAACGTCTATAGTACTCGTTCTTCTTTGTTCAAGGGTTTAGTTTCTTAGGTTCGGGGGTTCGGTTTCTTAGGTTCGGGGGTTCGGTTTCTTAGGTTCTGGTTCTTAGGACTATCTTGTTATTTCGGGACCGACTATCTTGTTGGTTTCTTAGGTTCGGGGCGGTCGAATTGTAATTTTGGTTGGTTCGCGCAACGTAAATTCGTCGTAATTAATCGACGAAGGTCTGCGTACACGAACAGAAGGTACAACTAACTATTACGGGTAGTAAATGCCCAATGTTAGGGTACGTATATATTTAATATAGTTGTACGAGGAACTTAAGATAGTGGGTGTAGCCCGCCGGGGATATGCCCTGCGGCGGGCTCCACATACGCTGCAGGCTCTGCAGGCCCTACATCGCACAACCGCTCCACAATGGCCATATGGCCCGCAATGGCCATACGGCCATATGTCACGGCTAGACCTGTGACACAATCATATCTAACAAAGGGGGCAGGTAGGGTTAGAGAAGGCTAGGGTATTACGTAGTATAAAGGAAACAGAAGCAGGGAGATCAAATCGAAGAGTGGAGGTTTTCATCCGGCCTAGCGAGGGTACGGTTTCCTGTACTAAACAAACTAGTAGAAGGACCGGCGCGCCGTAAGGCATATTGGTGTACGAATAAATAATAATAAATAATAAAATATTAATTATCGTAACGAATTCTTAGTATTTATCTGCTGTTAGGGCCTTTATGAACCCGTCGGCTATTATCTTCGCGGTAGGCATATATTCTACCTTGATCTTGCTAGCTTCGTGCTCCTGCCTTAGCTAGTAGTTATAGATATCCACGTACTTAAGCTTAGTCTATAGAGTAGCGATCTTAGCGTTAACGAGTCGGATAGTCTGCGAGTTATCGCACTAGATCGTGATCTAATCGTTGTCAAGATCGACCGACAGTTTGGAGATCAATCCGCTTACGAATATACCTTCTTTAGCCGCTTACGAAAGAGCTAACAACTTAGCTTCGGTCGTTAAGGTTGTAACTATATCTTACTTGCTTACGCGCTACGCAATTAGACTATTAAACAGTTAGATAGCGAAGCCTTGTAAGCTTTTCCGATCAATAAGGTTATTAGCGAATAAAGAGTTACTTACTACGATTAGCTAATCGCCTCCTCCTAATTAGAGGGCGAAGAAGCGTGTTCGGTAGAGGTATCTTAGCACTTGGTTGGCCGCCGTATAGTGATCTAGGCCTAGGTTGTGATTAAACTAGGAAAGTCTCGAAGCTACGAAAGCGATATTAGGTCGCGATGTAATAGCAGCGTAGAGTATCGAGCTAACCTTCTTCTAGTAGAATCGCGTTACGCCTAGATCTACGATATTATCGTATAGAAGTAATTCTATTGTCGTTATAGGTGTTCTAGGTATAGCTTCCAAATCCGTAAGCTTCGCGATCTTCTTAATATATAATGTCTGGCCAAGCTAAACGAGCTTCTTAGTTCACTCGCGGTAGATCTCGATGCCTAGGAACCACTATAGCTCGTTGCTACTAGTAAGTTTGTATTTCTCGCGTAGGCCGCTAACGATCTTGTTAACCTTCTCTTGCTTGTTCTTACGGTACGCGATTACAATATCGTCGACGTAAAAGAAGACAATGACGTCCCTGTTTATTATTACGTATAGCTTGCGTAGTATCTTAACGAATCCTAGACTTCTTAAAGTGTTAGTTAGCTTACGTTGCTATAGGAGAGGGGATTTTCTTAGCCTATATAGAGCTTTGTTCAGCTTTAGTATATTCCTATATCTACGGTAGCCCTAGGGTATCTATATATACATGAGCTCGTTAAGGAAGGCGTTTACGAAGGCGTTAACCGCGTCGAATTGGATTAACTCGAGATCGAATCTCGCCGTAATAGCGAGTACTGTTCGGAGTGACCGGATCGCGAGAGTAGCAGTGTAATTTTCTTCTACTAATCCCTTCTACTATTGATTACCGCGAACTACAAGCCGCGCTTTGTACTTATTAAGGAACCTATCTTAGCTAAACTTATAGACGTAAACCTATATATAGTCTAGAATCTATTATATACCTGCTTATTAGCGGGAAACCTTATCCTATAACTACTTAACGCTATAGCTAGCTAAGTAATCCTTCTCTACTTGTAGGAAGAGCGCTTCTATCAGGTAGTTCTCGAGTTCGTAATGCTATTTCGGCTCGGGAGGAAGGATATCGCGATATAGGCGTTTAATACTATCTTTCTTCTTTATTAGCTATATAACGCGCTTCTTCGTGATAGTTCCTCGCGGAGTCTGCTCTTCTTCGGTAGTCTTTGGTTTCTTAGGCTCGATTACTAGGGTCGCTATCTTTCGCTAGAGTTAGTTAATCGTAGCTCTTATAATAGGCTTATCTCTTAATATACCGACTACGGTCGATAGTGTACCCGCGTAGAAGGCTACGTACTATAGTTCGAATACCGCCGCGATTTCTATAGCATTGTCAGCTCGTAAGCTAGTTATTAGCGCGGTCAAAAGAGCAGCAGGAGGTATTGTAGGAGGTGTTTAGTAGAACTTAGGGAAATCGCTAGAGGCGTCGCCTTTAACTACAATAGTATCTAAGATCTCCTCTTTAAGCTCTTCTTCTTCTAATACGTTATCGGTTAGGTAGACGGCGATATCCTTGTCTTTGTCCTTATTCTTGGGTTCTTATTCATCTAGTTTAGTAGCTAGGTTTCTTGTTTCTTAATCGGCAAGCTACTAGGTAAGTGCCTCTAGGTTAACTTGCTTCTAATCGATCGTAATGCGCTCGAGGTCTCTAGAAAAGACCTATGTCTCGTCAAAAATAACGTCTCGGGTAGCTACTATATCGTTGGTTCTAGGGTTCTAGATTCGGTAGATATTAGAGGATTAGTATCCTACTAGGTATCCTACGAATGCCGTTAGCTCGAATCTCTATAGTTAGCGCTCCTTCTTTTACGCTATAGTTGTTATAGCGTAAGCCTTGTATCTATATACCTTCAAATAGTTTAGTGCTAGTTTACGTCGCTCTATTATAACTATGCTTCGCTTCTCTAGGTACTTATAGAATCTCTTAAATAGTATCTTCTAACCGCTTCCTTACCTTAGTATATAATTGAAGAGGTATACCGATGCTCGGGAAATCTCAAGCTACAATTTGATCGGGAGGTTAGCGCTCAGAGCTATATAACGTTGTTTTTCCTTGATTATACCCCCTAAGCGCTCTACTACCCTGTTCTGCTCTTACGTATAGGCGGTATAGGGCTTGACTTTAACACCCTTACTCTCGAAGAACGCTATAATAGCGTTGGTCTTAGTAAACTCGTTGTTATACTCGATTGCTTTAGGTTTGATCTTGTACTAGGTCTCTAGTATATAGAAGAGGGTCTTAAGGGCCGCTAGGATGTTGTTGCCTTCGTAGGTTCTTATATAATAGTCTTATATGTACCTAGAGTATCGGTTAGTAGCGAGTAGTAGTATAGTGTAATCTTGTCGCGCGCCTAGGTATTTGTAGAAGTCGATAGCGATACGGTCCCCTGCCTTTAGAGGGTCTAGGCGTAGTTCTTAGCTAATCCAACGTTTTGCTTTGCTATATCTATACCTATTATACTCTACTATTATAATGCCCTTGATTTTAACTCTATAAGCACTATTAACGAGATGTTCGAGGGCCCTTAGGCCTAGGTAACCGAGGCGGAGATGCTATATTATTATATCCGCTCTAGATAGTGCCCGAGCGGTCCACGTGTTAAGCTATTGCTTTTGCGTAGCGAAGGCGGCTTGTATAGTTATCTAGGGAATATATTCTAGGACAAATTGATTATGTTAGTCTTGAACGTTGTAGAGGTATACGTTTTCTCCGCGCTATAGGTAGTCGTTATAGGTGTCCTACTAGATGCTACGGTTTTTGAGTTAGCGGAGGGAGATAAGGTTATATATGAAAGTTAGGTAAAAAGCTACGTTTTTAAGAGTAATAACTCGGGATCCGTTCTTAGTCTTTACTGTAATGTCGACTTCGCCGTATCCCTCGATAGCAACGGGTGTCACGACCCAGCCAGCCCTGTCTCTGCAGTCCGCTCTGATTGGCTGCTTCGCACCCACTCAGCGCCCCGTTTCTCATTTCCTATTATATATATAGCTATGTTCTTACACACTCTCTTTCCTCTATCTCTTCCTTCGATATATAATAATCAATGCAACGTATCTCTCCTACATACTCTTCCAGTACCACTATAAGCCTATATAAGAGTTATAAGCCCGGTGCTCGTTTCCCTTCGTATAGCAGCTAAACCCGTTATAGCTTAGAAGCATTGTCATTCTACAATCCTTATAACTCGTTTTACTATTCTTACAAGTCCCGCCGCCTCGTTCTTTACAATCGCTATCGCCAAAGCCCTTACACGGCTTCCCTTGTTTTCCGCTTGAACCGCTCTTACATAGCCGTTCCGCGAAGTCCTTCAAAGTCGCCCCGCCCGCGTACAAGTTAAGCCGCTCTTCAGCGCTACTCTCTACCTATTCCGCCGTACCTTCCAGATCTCCGTCTACCTCTATCTATCGTTCTTCTATAATAGAGTCTTCCACTACTATAGACACAATCGGGAACATCACCATCCCAACGGACATCCTGCTCAAAGGTCCTACGGATTAGCCGATCTAGAAGCGTTATATCGAAAGCGCCGCTATCACCCTCTACGTTCATAATATCGTTCGTTTCGATCAGAACGATGTCACTAAGGAGGCGATACTTGGTAGTTTTTAGCCGCCCTCTACCACGGAGGCTATTGCCACGCTAATAGCACAAGACCAAGCGGAATAGCTTACCGAGGTAACCGCCTAGAACGAGAAGCTAGTTGCTACTCGCGGTCCAGAGCCTATCCCTCCTTAACGCCCAAGTCTAGAGAGGATCCTTATCTAGCACTAAGCCAACCAGACCAGGTACGCCGCTTAGCAACTTACTCTAGGTATAAGCGTTAATAAGAAGAACCTAGATACGCTACGTAAAGTTATTATCGCTACTATCGATCGCGAGCGTTACAACGCTACTAACAAGACCAACCTCGTAGCTTAGTAACTCGGCGTACACGCGCTCCTCCGTACTCTAGAACGCCAAGTTAGAATCTCGGATAATATAATTGCTAATATAACCCGCCAACGGTATCTCGCTTGTCTTAAAGAGGCTAAGCAATCTAATATAGACCTACAGACCTAGATCGCCAACTACCGCTAGGCTTACTAACGCGCTAAGGTAGCTGGTCTCGAGTACATTCGTAGTACTCTACCTGTTCTAGACTTCCTTCGCGCAATCAAGGATCGTCTTATCCTAGAATAGGGCCGCCGCGAATATAACGTAGCAATTATCGATAACTACGTTAGAAAACCCCTTAAAAGCCTCGAGGACCTGATCCAAGCCGCCAAGACCGTTGTCGGCTACAGCAAGCCAGACTTTAACGGTAGCTTCGCTACTACTAAATCCACTAGTTCTAGCAAACGCTACGATCGGGGCAAAGGAGGTGAAAAATCTTCGTCTACTAAGCCCAAGCACCCCTACCCGTATATAATCTCCAATCACGTTTAGAAGCCGATCGACTACAACACACTCAAATCCACATTAACTAGGTTCAAACATCCGAAAGGCCCGGTCAGTCCCAAGTTCGTTTCGCAGATCTACAAACAGTTCGCTAAGAAAAAGTAGAATAACCTCTACGCCTAGCTCAAAAAGGAAGGTTAGGTAATCAAACCCTAGCCCACATCCCTATCTAGCTCCACTTCGTCTGCTAAACCGGGCTTTCCTAGCGCAGTAATAGCCGCGATCATTAATCCCACGGAACTCTCGGCCCTTAGCAAAGAAACCGGCCTTGGCAATAGCTTTGGTATCTTCGTAACCGTCGATTCTAGCAAACACATCCTATCGGACAGTATCCTGGTTAACAACTATAGAGCAACCTACCTTGTTAACGACCCTATACTCTTAGAAGAAAGGTCCCTCGTCAAGGCAAGGAAGAATAACTATATTAAAGCTAGCACCACCTATTTCCCCATCTCTAGAAGGGGCAAATAGCGTATCAAAGGAGCACTCAACGGCGTCAACGGCCTACGATCTAAGGATCTAGTTCTTAACAACGTCGTAGTTATTAAGGGATTCCACTCTAACATCATCTTAGAGACAGCCCTCCATAAGGCCAACATCTAGTACTATAGTTTAGACTATATACTACGTTTCGGTTCGATAGAAAGCAACATTGTCATCGCGTCTCTCCTTCGCAGGCACAAGCTAGTATTTTTAGAATACAAGCCTCTCTCTACCTACCTACCGTATCCTCATAATTGTAACTCTTCCCTTGCCGTTTCTCACAATAAAGAACAAGCTCTCGCCAAGATCTACAAGGATCCTCCTACTACACCTTCGGAGCAGTCCCTCGCTATAATCTACAACATCTAACCCAGCCGTCTAGACGACTTCGCTATTAGTTCTACTACGCTTATAATATTAGCTGCGATAAGCGACACTATAAAACAAGTTCGTTAAGGACTAGGATCGAGGCACCCTCTCCTACCCCGTAAGGATTCCAAACACCTTTAGTATATCCGCGCCGGTTATCTTAGCCAGGATATACTTAAGGCTCTCGTCTAGAGAGGCCAGAACGTTCGAATCAACGGAACCAAACGTATTAACTATAAGGCTTACTCTATTACATATTAGGGAAAAGTCATCTCCCATAGGCCTCCTATAACCAAGTTAGTACGGCCGTTCTAGCGAGTATTTTAGGACTTTTTCCATTACACGCGTAGGTATAATAGATCTATTTACTCTCTAATTCTCAAAGACAAGTTCTCTAGCAAACCCTTTGTCTTCCGCCTTAAAGACAAGACCTAGGACCTCCTTCTCCCGATTCTTCAATGCTTCGAGGCCTAGGTACAACGCCAATTTAGCATAGCGATCTACAAGTTCAAGCACAACAACAAAGGCTCCCTTGTCAAAACTAGGGATCGTAGCCGTACCTAGTACCAGAAATAGTACGTAGAACTAGGTATCGAGCTTAAACTCCCTCCGTCTAACACATATAAACCGACTAGCGCTATCGAACGCGCTGGTCAAGAAGTTATCACCCGCTCTATCAAGATAATAGCCGGAGCCGGTCTCCTAGGCAACCTCTAGCCAGAAGGAGAGGAGGTATCTACGTAGCTTATCGGTATAAGCCTAAGTCAAACGTATCCTTCGATAAAGTCACTAAATAACGTCCTCCTTACTTAGTTCCAAACCTACTTCCGGTTCTTTCAGCCAGACGCAATTATCTCCCTTATAGCGGATCTACAGCCTAACTAGAGCAGCATCTACGTATATAGTTACCGCGTATATCCTCTATACAAAGAGAGAGAGAGGGATAAGCAGAAACGTATATACAAGTCGAAGCCTAGAGCGTACATTAGTTACCTTGTTAGTTACAAGGTATCAAACATCTACCGAATCTAGGTTCTGGTACTCCGTAAAGTCGTTATAACTCGTAACGTTACCTTCAACAAGAACTAGTTCTTCAAGAAGGGCAAAGGGAGGTTCGATCTATAGACTATCGCTAAGAAACGGAATCTAGTAGACTCCCTGGAGCTTTAGCTACACTTACCTGCTATAGGCGTAGTACTAAGCGGCGTTAAGGACAGCAAGATAGACAATCCAGAAGTAACAACTCCTACGTCTATATCCCCCGAGTATTCTAAAGACAAGCTTAGGGGTATAGAAACTCCAAATCCTAGTCAGGACTTAGGGGTAACTATATCCAGAACGGTAGCCCCGTATAACACAAGCAAGCCACCTTTAGTTTCTAGAGACTACGCGTATAGAGGACTCCCGACACTAGATTAGTCATTTCAAAGTTCAGCCTCCACCCCTACTAGGCCTACAAGCCCGGATAACGATAGGGATTACACACATACTTCTAGAGACAGCCTTAGAAGTATATAAAGCATTGCCTCTAATATAAGCACTGTTTTCGAGGACTCGGTCGATCACTATCCTAAGCACTCTATACACTCGGACAACCTACTTCCTAAGAATTACAGCCCGGAATCTTCAAACCCTAGCTACCACTCCTCTAGCTCGGATAACTCAGACAACACTAACAAACCTAAGTCCCCCGCCTACGAACGTACAAAACGTAAGTACATTAAGCGGGTGTTCGCCCTGGCATCTTATACGAGCCGGCGGCTTAGGGGAATAGACCTAGAAGACCCTACTAACGACGGTCCTTCTATATCTACCGCTAGGATTGTTAGATTTACTTTGGAAATATATACTCCAGACCGTATCTACGTCCCTAAACTCAGAATGTAGCAAGCGTTTTACAAAACGTATATACTATACTATAAGGAGGCACTTAATAAGGGAGATCGGGCATACTATACTCTATATATAGTTATCGCCACCGCGATTATACCCTAGTACGTAGCTAGACTTAACGCTACCCCGGCCCCTCCCTACATTTACTAAGATACCCTTCTTAAAGCTCTAAAGTCTTAGAAGTAACTTACTAAGCATCTAATAGGCAAAGAGTTCGTTAGAGCTACCGAATCGGAGATTTAGAATCTCGTAAATTGCAAAACCTAGAGATATATTACTTAGTCCTCTATATCTAAACTCTCTAAGGAGAAGCCCCTACCTCTAAAGTAGGTGTTCGCCTACAAATAGGACAAGGACAGATTCTTAGAGAAATGTAAGGCGCGTATCTACGTAAGAGGTGATCTTTAGAGTACTGATTCGTTATAAAACATATACGCTGTAACACTCGCATCCTGTTCCTTCCGGGCTATAATAGCCATCGCTACCAACGTAGATATAGAAGTCAAGCAGTTTAACGTCGCCCAGGTATTCCTAAACGCCAAAATGGATAAAGGAATCGTCTATAAGCTCCCTCAGGGGTTTAGGGAGGATCATTACCTCCTAGCTGGCTTTAAGCAAGGCGATACCTTCGTCGAACTTGAACGAACGTTATATAGCTTACACGAATCCCCCCTTCTATAGTATAAAGAGTTCTCCTCTTTACTCTATAAACTTAGTCTAATAGCATCGAGTAAGGAACTATACTTGTTTTATAACCAACATTGCTACGTAGTAGTTCTATTTTACGTAGACGACTACCTTATATTCTACTATAAGGACTACGCTAATAAGGCAAACTAGATCATAGATACACTAGCTACAAAGTACAAAGTACATAGTTAAGGCAACGTCTTGTAGTTCCTTGGTATCCGCGTCTTAAGAAACTACAAGGATCGTACAGTCTATCTAGTCTACGATTAGTATATTAAGCGGATCGCCAAGCGCTTCAATCTTAATAAGGAGACTCGCTTCCTATATATCCCCCTAGAACATAACCTTTACCTATTTGAAGGTCTTGCTCCGTTCAAAGACATTAAGCAGTTCCAGGAACTCGTCGGCTCTATTCTATATATAGCTATTATAATCCGCCCTAATATAGCCTTCGCTATATCGTAGCTCTCTTAGTTCTTAAAGAATCCTAGCCCTATATATATCGAGGCTACAGAACACGTTATCGTTTACCTCTTCGGTACCTGGTTTTTAGCTATTCGGTACGGTATTGCCTTTAGGATATATATCCTACTTATCGCTAGCGACGCCTCGTTCGTAGATATCGAGAAGACGCGCTGCTTATCCCAAGGGTACATTATAATACTATACGGTAGGGTTATTAACTAGAAAGCCTACCGCTAAAAGACCGTTATAACTTCTTTAACAGAAGCTAAGTTACTTACTGTTTCTCTTACTACGCGTAAGACCATAGCGTTAAAGCGCTTCTTCGCTAACATTCGGTTCGATCTTAGCGAGCTATACTGTATCTTCTATAACAATCAGCAAACTATCCGCCTCGTCACAGGAGACAACTAGCGCGTAGTTACTAAGCTTCGCCATATAGACATCTACAATATATAGGTACGTCAGGAGTATACTAACGGGTTATTTAAGGTTGAGTACCTGCCTACGGCCAACATGCCGGCAGACGGTCTTACAAAACGGCTACCGCGCTAGAAGTTCGAGCACTTCCGCGCTATATTAAACCTCCAAGACGCTCGCCACATTATTAAACAGAGTAAAACGGATCTTTGTAATTAAGCTAGGTATCTAATACTAGGTATCTGGCCTAAAACACACTAGGCATTATCCGGCCCGAAAGAGCAAAATAGCATATAAGAAAATCACCAAATACAAACGCGGCCACATACATACACACTCCTAGGCTCACTGGCCCGACTTCCTCCTCTTTAACTCCGTACAATAGGCATCCATCGCGGCCAATACGTAGTACAAACCACCAATCACAGCCATCGATAACCTCAAAGCTGACGACGCCCCTATATTATCCGACTCCTAAGCCTCCTTCGCTAATCTAGCCAACTCGGCAGCCAGAACGGCCGAAACGCCACTAGCAACTAGCCTAACCGGAGCAGGAGCCTCTCCCTAGTTAGCAACCTCGCGGGAGCCAACCACCACCAACCTATCGTTAGAGCCAGCCGCCTTGGCAGCAACCGCCTTAGCGGCAGCCGCCTTAGTAGCAGCCGCAATAGCATACCTCTCCTCGGCTCTAGCCCTTAATATAGTAACCGCCTTAGTAGCTACCTTAGCCTAAGACTTAGCAATCGCCTCGGCCTAGACCTTAGTAGCTATATCTGCCGCCGCCTTCTCCTTCTTCTCCTCCCGTTCTATTAAGTGCTTCGCTACGAGGCGAACCTATTACAATTACTATACTATTATTAGTATATAGCGATTAATAGGAATAGAGAAGGAACTTACGCTAGCCGTAGCCTCGCTACCCTACTTCGTAGAGAGGAACTCTATAGCTATTTTAACTACAAGTTCCAGCAACTTCTTATACGGATATCTAGTACGTAAGTACCAAACGTAGGCTATATCCTTGTCCTTAGTATCTAGGCGAGCTAAGCAAGCGCTACTTAACGACCTATACAAGGCCGAACGTAAGTAACAGCGGCAAACTATAGCGTAGGACGTAAAGGTAGCGACATCCTCGTCGCTATTATAACTAGGTATCTAAAAGTTAGCGCGTTAATTAACAAAAACGCTTTAATTAATAGAAACGCAATTAACATACCCGGGCGTAGCAGGAACTATATCCCTCTTTCTTTTATTCAGGGTCTTCGAACTATCGCCAGTCCGAGCCCTAGCCTCGCTCTCTTTAATAGGAGCGGCATCGTCGTCGCTAACGGCAACGACCTTTTCTTCTTCCTCTTCTTCGCGCGCCGCGCGTAGATTCGCGAGCCTAGTCGTATAGGCTTTCTCCAATGACGCTACGCGGGCGACGGAGGCAGCTATACCCTAAGTATTCGGAGCTATTGTTGTTTTTGTTATTATTGTGGTTAGAGGGGTCGGCGGCGCGATTGATTTTTATTATTATAGGACAGTTCGGATTCAACTTCGTAAAATAGGCGACTAAAGATCGTATATAACCGACCGATACAACCGCGTTCTAATTAGCCAGGATCTACATTAGCATATCTTCGATTATATAAACGCAACGCTAGGTCATATATTAACAATAAGGATTTTCGTTTTTAGCTATTAACCCCACTCTGGCAATTCGAGCCTTCGACCTCCTATTTTCAGCATCTCGCCGCTAGCCAGCTAGCTAGGTGTTCTCTTTCAGCTACTTCGCAGCTGGGGGGTATGTCACGACCCAGCCAGCCCTGTCTCTGTAGTCCGCTCTGATTGGCTACTTCGTACCTACTCAGCGCCCCGTTTCTCATTTCCTATCATATATATAGCTATGTTCTCACACACTCTCTTTCCTCTGTCTCTTCCTTCGATACATGACAATCAATGCAACGCATCTCTCCCACATGCTCTTCCAGTGCCACTGTAAGCCCACGCAAGAACGGGATATTCTCCAGCCTAAACGTAGTCTAATAGGCTTGTAAGGCAAGGTAGTAACTTAAACCGGGAGAGGTTGTTATATAGGTAGATAGTTAATCCGGAATCGAGGATAGACGAGTTAACTAGAGGGTATATAAGCTGCCCTGCTTAGAAGGCCGCTAGTATAATAAAGAAGCTTACGGTATATCTTCTGACTATACGCCTGCACCTAGCTAGCTACTGTACCCACTTCTTGAAGTAGGGCGTTAGAAAATTCTCTAATATCTTAGTAGCTTCCTAGCTAGGTGCCAATATCATCTCTAGAGAGGTCTTTATCTGAACAGGGGGGGCCTCGGCTGTTTGATCAGCTGTCTGGTACTCTTGGGGGGCTACTGCTACTTGCGTAGAGTTTCGGCACTCTTCGTCCACTGATTTCACAGTAGGTATCTTAGGGGCCTTTCGGCGCTCTTCTTCTACTAGTTATAACGTAGTAGGTCTCTCGGGGGCCTTTCGGCGCTCTTTTTCCACTAGTTATAACGTACAGTCAGTGCCCAAAAAAAACGCCCAATGGCCCCACATGGCCGGATTTGGCATCGAATAACACCATCAACATTCTTGAACAACCATCCATCACTAACGCAAATGCCAGCCAAACCTGGTATAAAGTAGATAGTTCAAGAGGTTAAAGAAAAACGAACACAATGATCTAGATCAATATTTGGTATACTAGCCCCTAGCATTGTAAACCGCCCTTACACGCCTGGGCATCGAATCTACCAAGTCATTGACCATCTGCTAACCAAGTTCCAGCTATACTACCGTTGCTACGTCACAGAGCTTTTTAAGGCTTTTTTCTGACTTTGGAAGTCCCCCGAGCTCTAGATACTAGTTAACTATCTTCCGTTTGAGGATTCCCTATAGATTTTCGATAGGGTTAAGGTTAGGGGAGTATAGCGGCTATTCCAACACTATAAACCTTATCTCTTTAAGGTAATCCTTTAACAACCGTAATGTATAGATAGGCGCGTTATCTTACATAAAGATAGTATTAGGGTCTATAAGCTTTAGGAGCTCTTCTTCTAAGATTTCCTTGTAAACTCTAGCTGTAACGCCCTATCGCTTCGAATCTAGGTCGCTATAGCAAGGTA